>CM046449.1:47730273-47903953 GCA_025506515.1 Flaveria trinervia
CACCTCAAGGAGAGATACTCGGCCTAATAAACCCCTTATCGAGTAGCTATTGCAATTGCTCCATCAAATCTTTCATCTCAGTCGGAGCCAAATGATACGGTGCCTTGGCAACAGGTTGGGTACCCGGTTCAGATCAATCTGAAACTCGATCTCGCGGTTTGGTGGCACTCCTGGTAAGTCTTCAGGAAATACATCTGGAAGGTCACACACAACTGGTACATCAGACAGTTGTGGTTGGTGTTTCCACGTCCTTCACATAGGCCAAGTAGGCGTTACATCCCCGCCTCATGCACTTTCCCACCACCGCCATTGATATTACTTTCGGGATCGTCGTGGCCCGATCCCTATAAACCGTCACCATACTCCCGTCAGGCGCTGTTAAATGAATCATCTTCTTGTGACATAATGTACGCCTCGTATTCCGCTAACCAATCCATCCCAAGAACCACATCGAAACCACCTAAGGTCATCACGAATGATCTAACCGGAAACTTATGATCTTCTAGTTCCACGTCACAACCTTCTACCATCTCAGACATTCTGGTAGACTTACCTATGGCAGTTTCTACATCAAAGGGTGCATCTACACTCCTACTACTAGCAGGCGTTTAATACAGAAAGTAGCAGAAATAAAACTTTTAGTAGTACTAGAATCGAATAACACAGAGGCAAAAGTTTGGTTTACTAGAAACGTATCTGACACAACATCAGGGTCCGTCCTAGCCTCATCCTGCGTCATCGTAAATGCTTTGGCGCTCACCCCCTCGTCCTCCTCCTCTATTCTTCTTCATCCCCGAACTCACAGCCCTTGGCTTTTTACAGTCCCTACTAATGTGACCACTTTTCCCACAGTTGAAACACCTCATAACCCCACAATCTATAGCAATATGACCAGGATTCCCACACTTGAAGCAGATGTTTGACCCCCATTTGCATTCTCCCAAATGCTCCTTCCCGTATTTACCACACCTCTTCGACCCTGGACCAGGTGTGACCACCCGATGATCATCCACCCGTGCCTTCTTATTACTCGTCGGGTCACCACCCCGACCAAACCTTTTTCCATTCCAATTCTAGTCACCACCACCTTTCTTGTTGCCTTTAATCACCACCACAGTTCTTTCATCATACAATCTCCCTGCCAAATCAACCGCTGACCTAAACATGCTCGGTCGGGTAGCGATCATGTGCCTACGGATATCTGCTAGCAAACCCTGAATGTATCTCTTAATCTTTCGTGACAAAGGCGTCACTTGGTCCGGCACCAGACGTGCCATCTCATTGAATTTAGTGGTGTATGTTGATGTGTCATTATTCCCGCCTCCAGCTGTAAGAATTCCCTTCCACCTTATCCATTTTCTTATGAGGACAGAACTCCTCAATCACCAACTTTTTCAACTCAGACCACCTTATTCTCCCAATTGTCCCACTACCCTCGGCTTGGTCTATATTGTCCCACCAATACAGAGCCGAGTCCACAAATGAGTAGGCAGCAAATTTCACCTTCTGGTCTTCTCGGCACTTGCTGATATTTAGAACAACTTATATTTCCCTCACCCATCGATGAGCGGCAGTAGCAGTGCCATTACTATCAAAAGTAGGGGCTTACACCTTTGAAATGCCCCGTAGTTACAGCCTCGTTCCACCTCCAGCACAGGCTCTTCTTCTTCCTCCTCTTCATCATCGGAGAGAACCGTTTCAAGCTCTGGTTGCTCCCGTTCTCCTGAGGACCTGTTCATCTCCTTTCTTTCTCCTTCCCTTACAGCCTTTATTACTTCAGTCACCACAGACGGTAGGATCGTCTACATGACCTGATGAACTTCTTCCACAACAACCTCCTTTACTAAGGCTCTCAAATTGGCGCTCTCATCACCGCCCTTCGGATGAGGGGTCTCGGGTTCTTCATGAACCACCTTTTCAGCTCTAGGCCTTCCTCTCATAGCCTGTGGTTCAACACCACGACCTCCACCACGTGAAGCTTTAGATGATCTACCACTGACCATCCTCTAACACACTGAAAGATTTAAACACCAACACGGTCATTCAAGGGAACATCTCAGTTTATGTCAAGTATAGTAAGTCCCTAATTACAGTGGCCAGATGTGATTAGCCACTTACTTTACTCTTCATACCCCAAGCATTACCTATCCTGACTAAATTAGTATCTAAATCTACAAGCAGCACATAAACCACATAACATGCACACATAATACCGGTTAACATTAAGAAAATACCGGATGGCACGCAGCTATTCGGACTCGCATCCATTCTCTTTCCATCCCATTTTCAGTTTAAGTTAAGGTTTATTTTGAAAATTTACCCGTTTCACTTAAACTTTGGCTCTGGTACCAACTTGTAAGGCCCCGTTCCGGGACGCTCACAGCTGGTCAATCATTGCATATAAAACGTATAATTACATTTAACTTTCATAAAACATCACAGCGAAACATTAAAATAACATTTCATTTCATTATAAATGCTTTTGCAAGTTAATACAATCATTCATTTCAAAACATCGTTCGTTCGCATTACAATACAAAAACATTAAACAAAAGAATGCCATCCAAAAGAGGCAAGTAGCCGCCCAATGCCATCCTCAGCAACTTTACCTGCCAACTGGAAAATGTATAAAAAGTTAGCGTTGCTGAGTGAGTTCTAGTTTTAAAATAAAACATACTTTATCTTTCATTTAAAACCGTTCTTTACAATCGTACGTGATCATGCATTAAACATACACATAGATAATAGTTATTATCTTCATTATCGTTCATTTCGTGCATTTATTATCTTTCGTTTTCATCTAGGTCCTACCATGTGCTTAACCCCCTCTAGAGCACCAAGAAATTCATCTAGGGTTAAGCAACAAGGACCCCATACATATGGTCAATCACAAGATTGACCCTTGTGTGCATCCTCATGGGGTATTTAACCCGCACACAGTTAAGCTGACACCCCTCATTAGGTGTGAACCTCCATACATTTGCTTAATCACACAAATTAGGCCCCAGTGTGCATCTTCATGGGGGAGCTAACCCGTA
This sequence comes from Flaveria trinervia, assembly GCA_025506515.1. Taxonomy (NCBI): domain Eukaryota; kingdom Viridiplantae; phylum Streptophyta; class Magnoliopsida; order Asterales; family Asteraceae; genus Flaveria; species Flaveria trinervia. The sequence continues at coordinate 47,733,312 of CM046449.1, forward strand.
CACGGTTGAGCTAACACCCCTAATTGGGTGTGAACCTCCATTCATATGCTTGCAAGCCTTTCTTACTTTCATTCATTCATTAATGCATGCATTCTTACATTACATTCCTCTTTTCATTATCTTCCACTTTACGTTACATAATACTTTCATTTCATTCATTAACATTCAATGTAAAGCCACGAGAAAATAATCATACATAATAAGGAACATCAACATACACATTCAACATCACCATACAGGGCATCATCATACATGCATAAAATACATCATACATACCATCATGTATAAGTATCAATCATACATCATATCATCATCATACAATGCCCATAACATCATCTATGACCTCAAAAGTCAGCTTACAAGAACCCCCGGGAACCTCCCAAGTCAAAGCCTACATTTCACTTTTTCCCAAAAAGTCAGAAAATATTCAAGTGTTCATCCGCATTTCCTCTTTGTTCATGCGCATTTCTTTTTTACTCATCTGCATTTATTTTCACTCATCCGCATTTCCTCTTACCCATCCACATTTCCATTTTACTCATCCGCATTTCCATTTTACTCATCCGCATTTCCTTTTACTCATCCGCATTTCCTTTTTAGTCATCCGCATTGACTCATACTCATCCGCATTGGTTTATACTCATCCGCATTGACTTTTACTCATCCGCATTTGTCAATGCTCATCCGCATTGACTTATACTCATCCGCATTGACTTTCACTCGCATGAACTTGTTCATCCGCATTAACCTTCATCCACATTAACTTTTATTCGCATGAACTTGTTCATCCGTATTAACTTTCATCCGCATTAACTTTCATTCGCATGAACTTGTTCATCCGCATTAACTTTCATCCGTATTAACTTTCATTTGCATGAACCTGTTCATCCGTATTAACCTTCATCCGCATTAGCTTTCATTCGCATGAACTTGTTCATCCGTATTAACCTTCATCCGCATTAACTTTTGTTCATCCGCATTTGTTCATTCGCATGAACTTACTCATCCGCATTTGTTCATCCGCATTTGGAACACTTAGGAAAATTCTAAAACTTAGGCGTATGAGCTACTGTTTGGGCGCATGAGCAGCCCAAGTCACACTTAACATCAGATTCAGTCCCCAAACCTCATCTATCATGTTTTAAGCTTAAATCTTACATTCTAAGCCATAGAAACACAACCATAACATGATCGAACATGAACATAGTCCAAAATCAAACCATACCCGCAACATACACACATTCATACATACGGGTATGAAACCCAACTTTATAAAATGTACATTCATGCATTTCCAGCCTCAAAATCAGTTAAAACATGTAAAAGAGGGGTTCTAGAACTTACTTTAGAAGCCTCTTTGGTATGACTTATTTCAAAATCCGTTTGCTACCTAGAAACCCATCAAAACACACACACAAACATACATAAGCACACAACCGAGGATGGAACCGGTTAAGAACACTCAAAAACCCATAAAAACACCAAACTCGGCCACAGAATAATTACTTGACATCCCCTGAGGACAAACTGATATCATTAGTATCACTGTTAAAAAAATATAAGTTCAATTAATGTAGACACGAAATTATATATAATCCAACTAAATTGGTATACCTATAGTTATGATTGTTCGAGTCGAAATTAAATGTAGAGAAAAACTCCAAACAAAGCTCCTTATATTGCGGGCCACTAATTGCAAAAAATCTTCTCCACGACTCGTTCATCATGTTATGAGCACGAGTAAATTCCCTCACGTCCCGTAACAAACTCCAAGATATTGAACGTGAAACCTCAAATTCTTTATCTAAAAGTTTCTAAAGTCTTTTATAATCATCTGACCCTCGACGAAACTAAAGCCAAGGATGATTAGAAACACGAACCAACGTTGTATCTTGATGTGAACTTGAAGCCATTACCTAAAATAATTACAATCAGTAACACAATAAAATATATATTAAACTAAATTGTATTATAATAATAATAATAAACTAACCTTTATTTTATTAAAAAAATAATAAGAAGATAATGGAAGGTAAATTTTATGGATGTGATGAAGAAGATGATGTGAATGGTAGTATAAATTGGTGTGAAGAAGATGATGAAGAATGAAGATAATGGTGAAAAATGGTGGTATATATTGAGAGGTGTTCAGATGGGTAGAAAACAAACAAGCTTGGAGTTGTCATGTCATTAAAAGAAAACGACCGTTTAAAAAAAAGAAAACGACCGTTTAAAATAAAGCAAACGACCGTTTACAGTACTGTAAACGACCATTTACAGAGGTACTAAACGATCGTTTACTCGGTCATAAACGACCTTACAATGCAACAAATGACCGTTTCAGTGTATTGTCAAATCAATGGTGTACGAAACGTACCACCCTCATCAAAATTTTATAATCCTATTTAATTACCAACTAACCTTAATACACATTTAGCCAGAGATTAAGTTTTAGCTAATCATGTTACATTAAAAATGTTTTATGGAAAACACTTTGGTCTCATTGAAATTCAAATTTCAAAATATTAGTTATTTCTTTAATAACTTTATTTTAAATATCCCAGCATTCCAAACATACTCATCCATAGTGAAATCTTCAAATTGTTAATCATCAATTGCACATATGTAATTTTCATGATTGTTGAATGAAATTAGACTTGATTCTCAACACTTGATAATTCCAACCATGTATCATTAACTTAAACTTACGTATTTTTCATGATTTTTTATTGTATTTGACTTAAATCATCACATATGACAATTAACTAAGTATTTATAAACTTGCATGTGATATATGCTTATTCTTAAATAGAAACTTAAGTATAAGTCATAATTTCAAGTCATTATCAAAACATGAGAATATTAACATTTTAATCTATTTGATAATTTAATGGTTCTCTATTATTATCATAACAAGTTGTTTTGAGCATAAACAAATGATAGTTACACATAAACATAGCTAAAGTTCATGATCTCTCTTTAGAACCGATATGTAGGAAAAACCTTTAAGCAGAGCTCCTGGTAGTGTTTGCCTTGGATATCAATAATTCTATACCAATGAGGCATTGTCATGCTAGCATCACTTGTTAATTCACTAACCTCATGTAATATACCCTAATAAATGGTGCGTGAACTCTCAAATTCCTTCTTTAGTAATTTATTAATATTTAGATTCTTCCAATGTTTAGGTCGGGATGATATTAAAGCCATGGGTGGTTTGAAATAGAATCAACACATTCCAATTGGAAGGCAAATCCAATGGTGTATTTAACCGCTTTCCATGGCCAATGACATTATCCAAAATAAATATAAGTAACAGTAACAAGAAAGAAAATAATAATAACTTTTTTAATTTAATTATTCTTAATTTAAAAGTTAACTTACATATATAAATTAATATTAAAAAAATAATTTTTATTTTAAACAAATTATGTATTTATTATAAAATAACATTTATTTTAGAACATTATACTTATAAAAGAACGTTTACAATCCGATTAAAACTATGACACCCGACCCCTCATGCCACCAATATTACCCGTTTTGTCCTAAAGAAGCTCACGGATTTGCTTTTGTTTGCTAAGATGAAAACTTCCCAAGGAGGTCATCCATCCTTGGATTGCTGTCACCTGAGCATGTTTAATTGTGAAGTTTTCCTCTCATCCACAACCATATGTTCAAAATGCGTTGATGATATTAGAGGCATGACATTCCTTAAACCACGAATCCTTATTGTCCACAATCGATGCGGGATTTTCCTAGGGTGTTACAATCACCCCCGCTTGGACTCATCGTCCTCAATGAGGTTTATCCCACCATCTCATCCATTGATGTGGTCTTTGCCTAAGGTGTCCTCCTGAACACCCTTGGGACTCACTAGATTTGATGAGGTTTGCCCCACCATCCTGAACGACACAAGAGAGGCTCCGATACCATTTTATAACACCTGACCCCTCATACCACCAATATTGTCCACTTTACTCATAAGGAGCTCACGGATTTGAGTTTGGTTGCCCAAGTTAAAACTTCCCGTGAAGGCCACCATCTTTGGATTGGTGGCAACTGAGCATGCTTAACTATAAAGTTCTCTTTTCATCCATAGTTAATACGCCTAAAACGTATTTATAATATTAAATGCAGAAGATTCCTTATGAATCACAAATCTTTTTTGTTCACGGTCAATGTATGATTTGCCTAGGGTGTTACAAAAACATATACCATAACATAAACTGCCTTGATTTTTAAATTATAAAATTACAGTTTACAAAGTAAACTTTTGTTTTCTCCTTGGGTCAATGGTCTTTTAAATGGTTAAACCTACAACATATAAGCTTGAAATTTATCAAACTAGTTGAAATCAACCCGCACTTTGCGGCAGGATTTTATGCACATGAAAACGGACGAAACACGACTAGTGCATCCATTCAAACATATACATCAATGTTGAAGGCCAGAAAAAAGCATATTATATCATCATCACCTATCAATTTGGGTTTGTTTACATACATAATACTATCACCACTATACCACAATTACAACTTTCAACAACGTCATCTTAAAGTTAAGGTCCACTTTTTTCTAGACTTAACAGGAGAAGTGATAGAATCCCAAAGTAGAAACCTACAACTATACATGTCCTCATATGAAGACACCATCATCAATACAGATACTTTCAAATTAATTTCCCCAATCTGACAACAAATCGATGATAAGCGAGAACGACACCAGGGAGGCGAGGAAACGTTGGCAAAGCCAGAGCGGCCACTGCTTCCATCACCACCGCCACCTCTGTCACACTAAACTCCCATTGCATGTTCCGTTAGAAGTCAACAACCAAAGAAAGACAACACGTGGGAGGCAAGGCGACGACTGTGAGGCCGGAGCGGCCATCGCCTCCACCGCCACCGACACTATTTTCTTCTCTTAAAATAACCTCAAATCCATCAATGTACCCTATAAAAAGAACGTTTAAAGGAGGGCAGTCAATGGGAAACGAGGAAACGGTGGCATCACCAGGCTAACCGCCACATCCATCACTACCGGTAGCATTGATGACATCATTTTAGTCTCAAGAAAATTTTAGCAACATATATATATGCAATTTGAGTTGGTCACCATGAGGACCATATTGCAAAAAAGGGCGTACTATATTGCGAAAAACAAATAATTGTATGGTGACCAGATTGCAAAGAATGAAAGACCACAATGCAATGGTGTGACTAATACCTAAAGACCTAATACACCACTGTTCTTTTAGGTAGCAAAATTAATATTATGTAATAGAACATGCAATAATGTCTTTTTGAAAAATGCATCCAAACTTAAAGAAACACCATTAATTAACAAAATACAACATATGAAGTAAACTTTACCCTAAGATTTCTCAAATCTTACTATTATAACAATTGCAAGTTACTGTTCTACTGTTTTTATGCTTGACCACAAAGGTTTCTGTTACATACAACTTTAGGAAATAATATTTATATCTTTATTCTAGAGATATTGATATACCCTAGCTGTCAAATGCAAATGTGACATTTGTTATAAGTTTTACTTGTGTTTTATGAGTTTTATTATTTTAATATTTTATTCTAAAGCTTTGGGTTACCCTCTGTATGTTTACTTAAATAAACTAATTTCTTATGTCCTTAGTTTATGTATGTGCTGGTATAAGTTTAAGTTTGCTTACGTTTTGATATAAATTTTGTTTGGACACGAGCTGGATCAAATATAAGACGCTTCCATAGTAATTTTTGTATATGTTTTAAATTGATTTACGTTTCGACAAAGATTTTGTTTGAAAAGAAGTGAGGTCAAATATTATATGTTCTCTCAAGGATATAAATCCGTATAACTTTATGTTTCTACGTAAATTTAGTATTGAAACAAATCAGAATAATTGTAGTCATTTATCATGACGTCGTTGCAACACACAAACATTTATACTAGTTTCTTACATTATACAAAGAAAAATTCTACATTGAATTGAATTATACGCTACATAATATCTTATAAGAAAAAAATATATTTTTAATTATAAAATATAGACTACACAACATCTTATAAGAAAACGATATCAAATATATAAACACTAATATTTTTTTATTGAGAAATGCCTTCAGATGAGATCCGAAAGTGGGGGCGACGTTTATGTGAAAATAGATGGTAAAGATATATGTAAACTGACTCCAAGTAATGTCGCACATAAACAGTCGTTTATGGGGACAAAAAATCCTTTACTTTCGTCTTACCTAAGATGTTAGGTTGGTTTGAATTAATCCCACAAAAAGCGATAAAGGAAAACAATCTATTCTTTACATTGACTATTGTACATAACAAACGAAAGTTTGTGTGGGAGGAATGAATCTAGCAAGAAATATTAGGTGGGTATCTTGGGATAGAATGTTGACGAAACAAGTTAAAAGTGGGCTAGATGTTGGGAGCATAAATCAGCTTAATCTTGCTCTCATCGAAGACTGATGGTCAAGGTTCAATGTAGATGATAATCAATTATGGGTGAAAGTTATCTCGGAGATACACATTCACTATCTTTTTCATCCATTCTAATTAAGCGAAACATTACTAGATCTTGGAAGAACATAGTGGGTATTGAAAATGAGTTTTGGAAAGTAAACGTTGATATCTCTAATGCTTTGAAGCGCACGGTTGGGTCTGGCTCGAAGACAAGGTTTTGGATTGATAACTGGTCCGGATTGGGTTCGTGAAAAGACGCATTTTCAGGCCTTAGTTAATAAAAGAGCTGTAGTTCGTGATTGTTATGTAAAGAGGAGGAACTTAGTTACATGGGAATGGGAGGGTAGACGTAATAACCCAAAAGAGTTGGCAAAATTTATTTGAAACTCTTTAGACGAAGGTCAAAGTGCTGCAATTCTGGGAACGAACTTCCTTTGGAACTCTTGGGTCCCTCCGAAGACTAATTTGTTTGTTTGGGGAGCTACGAGTGATCATTGCTATCGCTTCTGCCCTGCGAATTAGAATTTAGAGGGGTTAGCATTAACTCTCCCACGTGTGAAACTGTGGGCTGTAAACTGAAGATGCGGATCATATTTTGATATTATCTTTGAATAGTTTTGGTGTTGATAAAAATCAAAATAACCAGGCTAACGAATCCCCGTGCCTCGCACGTGATACGGTCAGGCAAAAGTACAAGTACTGTAAAAAGATCATCGATCTTCAATCTTCCCAACAGCCTGAGCCCTCACTTGGCAATCGTTTCTGAGAAAGACGAAACAATATGCATTCTCGATTCAAATCTCTCTCCAGAACCCTAATCAACTCAATCTCCTCTGCTCAATTTCATCTCGAACCTTCTCGTCTCAAATCCAACACCCACAAACCCTAACGGAGCTCCGCCACCGTCTCGCCACCGAATCGCCCACCTTGAACGACTTCATCCGCCTTTCGTCCGATGAGGACTACTCCGTCGAGGTTGGCACGAAGAAGAAGCCCTTGCCTAAGCCTAAGTGGATGAAGGAATCGATTCCCGGTGGGGAGAAGTATACGCATATTAAAAAGAAGCTTAGGGAGTTGAAGCTTCATACGGTTTGTGAAGAAGCTAAGTGCCCCAATTTGGGCGAGTGTTGGTCCGGTGGTGAAACTGGTACTGCCACCGCTACTATTATGATTCTTGGAGATACCTGTACTAGAGGCTGCAGGTAAGTGATCATCTTTGGTTCAGTTTTAAATAATAGAATATTTTGTTATTCATGTATAAGTTGATTGAGCAAGATCTATGTTTATCAGAAGCTGATATTGTACTATAACCTGCCTGAAATCATGACATTTGGGAGAAGCAACTATAACTTTAGGATTGTGCCAACTAATGGAGTTTTTAAGGAATAGTGAACTTAAGAAACTACAACAGTTCAATTTCAGCTAATGATGCAATTTAAATTGTAAGGGTGCATTAGGTTCAAACAAAGGATTTACCAGTATGATTTTTCCTAATACAAATTTGTTTAATTTTTGAGAGTATTATGAGGGTAGTAACTTAGGAAGCATGGAAGTAAGTGCATGTATCCTGTGCAATGCACATATGGCTGCATATGTTCAGTATATATAAAAGTAATGGTGCATGTTTAATACAAATTTGTTGAACTATTTGTATCTGTATCAAAATAGTTAATCTGTAGTTCATTTAGCAGTAGGGGTTAGAGAAAGGTAATCGTACATTCTTGAAACCAATATTAGTTAGGCTTATACATTGTCGTTATGCTTAATAGTTATTATATAACCAATACATTTCCACAATAGAATGACAGATATATGCCATATAGACCAAATGAAATCAAGTGTAGTAGCCTAAAAATTAATCATAGATGCCGTATAGTTATGATTTCAGCTTTGGAGCAAGCCGCACGAACATTAAGGACATGAACTTGTTCATGAATTACGGCTGTGTTTAAAAAAGCGCTCTGAGGCGCCGATTAAAGCGCGAGGCGCTAGAGGCGTTTGGGATAGCGCTTCGTTTCACCGAGGCGCCGGTTATACAAGAAGCGCCCTGAAGCGGCGCTTCAGGAGGAAGGCGTGAGGCGCCTTGAAGCGGTGCTTCATGTATGTTGGGTCTAAAACAGGCCTGGTTAAGTGTATATTAGGCTTTTTATTTAGATCAATTTCTGGCCCATCTCTTTACTTAAACAAAATTAGATTAAAATCCTAACTCATCATCGTTCTTAGCCCCATCGCCATTCACACACATCACCAGCAACGTTCAGTCGTTCACATTCAGCTCCAATTGCAGCCCTTCGGTTCTTACTCCATCACCAACGACGTTCACATCAGGTCTCTCCAGCAGCCATTGACCTTCACTTCAGGTCCTACTCCAGCATCCATCGACATTCAGCTCCAATTGCAGTGAGCACTGAGCAGCCTTCTTTGCTGACTTGTCTTGTGAGTGAAAACTTTCTGTTGACTTTTGCTGACTTAATAGGAATGAATGATTTGAGACAGTTATTTATCTTTTTAAAGATGTTTAATTATGTTCTAAACTTTAAATTATAAGTATGTTTTGTGTTTATGATTATGAAGTGAAATGTGTCATGCATAATATAATTTTTTATTATTATTTTTAGTTTTAGCGCCTCGCATACGTGAAGCCCTCACCTCGTGCTTGAGACGTGAAGCCCTCGCCTCGTGCTTGAGGCGTGGCGCCTCGAATTTTGGTACCTAAACGCTTCGGAGCGCCTCGCGCTTTTTTAAACCAAGAATTACGGAATTCCGTTCATTAAGGAAATGAACATGTTTATGAACTGTTCACAAACACTTACCGAATGCAAACGAACACAAACAAAGCCAAGCGAATACAAACAAATGTTCAGGAACATAAATTAAAACAAACAAATTGATAGCCAACCGATCGCCAATTCAAACCTATTAGCCGTTGAGCGAACCGTTAGTACAAACGGGCCAAAAATAGATACACATAGGTCGGATCAAATGGTAACCAATGCAGTGCAAAAGTAGAACAATTTTTTATTCGTAGAGTCACCCACAAATTAAATGGAACACCCATGCATGCAACCTTACCTTCACCAATGTTCCTTTAAGATCATGTTCTTTGTGTAGTTTTTTTAGTATGCTTTTATTAATTGTACTTCATGCATTTTCAATAGTACTTTAGATGTCATCTTTCCTAAAGACTAGGATAGGTTAGTGGGTAGTTTATTTGTAGGTCTTTTTTTCATAGTTTGTACCTAGAAGGATCGAGAGGACAGTGAGTTTATGAATATTTTCTTTTGTCTTGATTTATTTCTTGTTTGAGAGTTAGATTGATATTTGTCTATGCTAGTTCCATATTGGCAAGTTGGATGGTGTTCTTAAACACGATTGTATTAACCGGAGTGGTGTATCTGTATCTTCGTATGACATCGCAACACTATTGTTTGTTTCGTTGGTGAATCTGTATCTGAAACAAACCTTGATCTATCTGTATTTTCAATCGAAATGTTCATGAACACAAACTACAAATGATCATATATTTTTATTTAAAAATAAAATATGCATTTTCATCACAAGCATTACATCAAATCCACCAAAAATATACCATAACCAGTCCATCTCATCCATAGCAAAGCTACTAGCGGGGTTTTGGGATTGGGGGGGGGGGTAGGTAAACATTAACTTTATCCCAGGGGACAGTGAGACTGCTTCCAGCGAGACCTTCGGCTCTAAAGCTGACCATATGATTCAAATCACCCAAACATAAGGAGCACATAAAAAAAACTTAAATATAAATTTCTAAAAGTACTTGACATAAAAGTAAAACATAACTCACAAAAATTAAGAACATAAATGAACACATCAATGTTAGAAAGTTAATGAACATAAACGAACACATTATCGAATGTTCATGAATGTAAATGAACGAATGCGACATATCACTTATGTTCATGTTCGTTCGTTTAACTAAATGAACGGAATTTTTTTGTTTGTGTTCGTTCATTTACTAAACGAACAGAGATAAACAAAATTCTTGCTGAACGGTTCACGAGCTGTTCGCTGAACGTTCATTTCGTTGTAGCCCTAGCGAGGGGTGCACCAGGTCTGCCACAGTTAGAATCAGATAAAAAATGAAGGTTGGAGGTTGCAACTTGCAAGAATGAAGATGTTGAGGGGATGTGTGGGTGCACTAGGCTGGACCGGATTAGGAATGAGGATTTTCGAAAAAGTTTAGGGGTGGCTAGTATAGCGGATAAGATAAGAGAGGGGGAGATTAAAATGGTTTGGACATGTTATGAGAAGATAAAGGTCTACCAGGTTAGAAACCGTTGGGGCCATTACTATGGACGAGAGGAGAAGTAGAGGCAGACCCAAACTAATGTGGGACGAGTTGATTAGGCATGACTTGATAGATCTGGACCTCTCTGAGGACATGGTCGATGATAAGAGTTCGTGGAGAGTGGAGACGTAGAATTATGGTAAGCATTGTTAGGAGGATGAAATATATTTAGTTATTTACATTTTAGAACTAGAAGTTTAAATTTTGCAGTCACCTTTGCATTTTTTTAGAATTATGGTTAAGCAATGTTGTGAAATTGAAACATATTTACATTCTAGAATTATGGTTAAGCAGTGTTGTGAAACTAAAAGGAAGTTCCTGCATGAATTTTGTTATTTTCTTGCTTGATACGAAGTACAATTATTAGAAGACTGAGCAGTTGGTGTGTTCTGTTTCTCTATACATTTTTCAGTTTTGGGTTTTCAGGTGTATGGGGCTTTGATTTTGGTCATCTGTTTTTTGTTGGTTTATCTTGGTTGTCCAGTGTAGTTCTTGTTTTTTGAAAGTTGTTATATTGACAATAAGCACAAAAGCTTATTCTAATATAAAAGAATTAACTATCATATTGATTACGTCTAAATCTTAGAAGGCATCCTAAATTCCTAATCATAATTCGACCATGTGTGGCAATCTTAACAAGCGGAATAGTTTTGGAGATAATTAGATTAAAAGTATTCTACATCATGGCTAACCTATATTTGTCTCCATCATGCAATTTCTATCAGAGTGTTAATATTTTGTGTGTCTAAAACCATGCATATAAGATATATATGCCTTTGAGAAGTTAATCCACTTGTTAACCAATTTTGAATTTAATAAGAACCAAAGTACACATATTCAATGAAGTTGAGCTCAAATTTGTATTCAATTGAACGTTTATGATATATGGTTACACTCCATTCAATTTCTATGTAATTAAGTTTAAAAAGTATTATTATTATTATAACAGATTTTGCAATGTGAAGACATCACGCACCCCACCACCTCCTGACCCAAATGAACCTTTAAATGTTGCTGAAGCAATTGCTTCTTGGGGTTTGGATTATGTGGTGATTACTAGTGTTGACCGTGATGATTTACCTGATCAAGGAAGTGGCCATTTTGCTGAAACCGTTCAGAAATTGAAGATACTGAAACCTACTATGCTCATAGAAGCCTTGGGTATCTACCCTTGGTTATATTATTATTATCGTTTTTATAATCATTAGAAATTTGTAAATTTATTTTGATGTGTTAATATGAATTAATCATGCAGTTCCTGATTTTCGAGGAGATGCTTCATGTGTAGAGAAAGTTGCAAAATCTGGATTAGATGTATTTGCTCATAACATTGAAACAGTTGAAGAGCTTCAGAGTTCTGTAAGAGATCACCGTGCTAATTTTAAGCAATCTTTGGATGTTTTAGTAAAGGCAAAAGAGTATGCACCAGCCGGCACACTTACAAAAACATCTATAATGTTGGGTTGTGGGGAAACACCAGATCAAGTAGTGAATACAATGGAGAAAGTGAGGGCAGCAGGTGTTGATGTGATGACATTTGGCCAGTATATGCGGCCCTCTAAGCGCCACATGGCAGTTTCTGAATACATAACGCCACAAGCTTTTGAGAAATACCGATTACTAGGCATGGAAATGGTATGTTTCAGCCTTCTGAAAAATATGGTCTGGTTTGGGAATCGGGTGTTTTGTAACTTTTTATATGGGTTAATTGGCCATTTTGGTCAAATTATTCACTTTATTAAAGATTTTTAGTATGTCTTGGTTAAAAAGCTTTATTACCAATTTACCATAAAATTAATCGATTGATTTCAAAAAATGATTTAGGAGGACTAATAATTTACTTTGGATTATGTTTGGCCCGTTTGACCCATTTGACACATTCCTTTATAACTACTTTTATTTGATTCGATTTTATTAAAACATAATCGAAAATCACCCATTCACATATAAATGGGTTGCATTGCTACATCTAGAATGTTAACATCTTTATTAATCTTTTGAGTTAGAATTTCACAACCACTATATGCCACTTAATAAGTAGTTTAATTTTGGAGTTATAGGTCTTAAAGCTAAATAACATGTAAAGTATATTGGTCAAATAGAATTAGGAAGCATAATAGAAGATAAATTATTAAATTACAAACGTCACCTTTAGAATGAAAGTCTAATATGAAGGCTCACCACTATATGCTTTCTTGTCATAACTAAGGGGTTGTTTGAGTGCATTTAAAATGTAAACTTAAAACAAATGCTTAGGTAGTAGTTTTATGGTTTTAAATTTACTAGATATAGAGAAACAGATAAGAAGCTTAAAAAAAGTTATTTTCAAGATAAATGTCAATTCATATACCTATAGTCTACTAGCTTTGATCTAGTTATTATCTGATTCCTTCAAGTCTCACTTATTAAGTACAATTCACATCATGTTTGAGTGCACTTCCAATTCAAATGCCCCGAAAGTATTCCATCAATAGGAAAAATACTTGGAACTTTGGACTTTAAAGTCGTGTCCAATCACACAATTCTTCCACCAAATTGGAAAATAGAGTGGCCCATTTTTGCTTATATCTTACCTTTTGCTTCAAACCATTTTCCTGAATTGGCCAACATCCATCATATAACACTACCCCACCTGTCTAGGAGAAACATCATTCACCACCTAGGGATACAACCTACCTAATAACCATTAATCAGGCCAGCATCTTCTCGAATGATTATAACAAGGTCTAAATTGTCTGCATGACAACTTGGTGAAATTCTTATTTTATTTTCTTATCATGGCTTTATCCAAGAAAAAATTGTGTCTACCTCTTTTTGTTATACTCATTTAGGCGAAGAAGAGTGTATAATCAGGTCTTATCCAGTAAAAATCAGTTCACCTATTCGGGTCATTCAAGTTTGAGTGGAACAAAGTTCTTTGGGTGATGGGTTCAGTTTTTGATTGTGTATGTTTTGACCAACCTCAACATCAATCTGATCTAGATCTTCATCAACAACTAAAAGCTGTAATTTTAAATAGGCTTTTCAGCCACAGATTAAATTAACTAATTTTTATACATTGCTAGTTATTGGTCTAATCTTGTGATATTTTTGTCATATCGCTGGTGATTTGATTATGTTTTGTGATAACACACAAGAATTTGATTGTATATAGTATAAAGTGTGGAAAGCCGGTAAAAATTAATTAAATCGTGAAATTTTGGTAAACTCTCGTGATAATACACATGAATTTGTTAAACCCAGTAATGTAAGAGAATTTGTTCAAATTTGATAAGCGAGGGAATTGGTGAAATACTCAAATCTTGGGTGAAGACACTATTCCCTTCTGCATTTGACAGCAGTAGATTATGCCAATAATCGTGTTGTGATTTTTGTTTAATGGCAGGGATTCCGATATGTGGCATCTGGTCCTATGGTGAGGTCTTCATACAAAGCTGGCGAGTTTTACATCAAATCAATGATCGAAAAAGATCGCGCTGCATCTGCATAAAAATTTCATCTCATTTATCATAACATGTATTATCTCTTATATGATTTATAAGAAAGGGTTTAAATCCCGATTGAAGTTGAGGAGAAGAAAATGTAACTGGCCAAATGATCTTGCTAGTTGCTTCTCAACCTCAAAAGACACTTCCATTGTTGGTAATTCATACTGCTGCTACTTATTTACTTTATTCATTGTATATTTTGTTCAAGTGATATTAAACTGTCTAATGGTACTGTCAGGCTCCTACCGGATATAATTTATTAATGACTAAAAAACAGATTTAAGTTATAAATACTGTAGATCAAGTTATTTCAAGTCTAAAAGTTTTAATGCCTATAAAAACAGACTCATTGATAGAAGCTAAACATTTGTCAATTTTAAGTTGAAAACAAAATTAGTTTCGAATGGAAGATCATTAGATTTAAGCAGATAACCTTAGATTCGTGAGTAACAATGATTTTTAGTTTTTTAAAAGATAAATACATTACTACTTTTAATTTATAAGTTTTAAACCGTTAAATTTTTGGTCGTGGTATTTATCACTTAGTTCATTTTGGGATTGTTTATTTGCTTTTTATTTTTGACTTATTAACTTTTGAGAAGTTAATTAGCCAAAAAAATTGTTTTGGCAAATCCAAAAGCATCTTTGAAATTGACTTTTCGTATATAATAAAAAGAGATTTTGAAAAGTAAAAGTAGTGTTACTTATTGCTCATGTTTGGGATTATTTACTTTTTTAAAAAAGTAACTTTTGAAAAGTTATTTTTGAAAAATTAAATTCTATTAAATTTTCAAAAAATAACTTATTAATCATTTAAAATTAACTTTCTAAACTTTTGTCAAACACATTTATTAACTTATTAACTTTTTAAAAGTTAATAATTAAAAGTTAATTTAAAAGTTAGTTTGTTAAACATGACCATTGATTTTTGAATTTTAAAATTACTTTTGGTTTAATTTTCTATTATATTTCTTTACTATCTCATTTTAACTCATCATTTTTAAAATGTGTTCTTTTGTCATCTTACAACGTTTTAGTGTATAAATTAATCAAAACACTTTTTTTTAGAAATTTTTTTGTAAAGTCATAAGTTAATAAGTCTTTTTTGTCAAAAGTTTTTTTCAAACTAACATAAATAATTCCAAACATGGCCGTAACCTCAAACATGTTTCTTTGGGAACCATAAAATCTTATGTAGTTACATAATCTATTCTCTTATCACATTGTTTACTAGGTTAATAGAATTACGGATTTTAAAAGCTTTCATGGTGAATTCTTATTCTCATTCTTGTAATTTCACTAAAATAACTATTTTTTCATTCTTTTTTCAATTAAGTAATAATTTTTATAAATTTATTATTTTATTTCACTCATAACATTTTTAAAAATATTAAATAATTAAAAAAAACAGTGTTTTCTTATATATACAAATGAACAACATGTTTTATCTTCTATAACCAACGACTAACAATTATTCTCTATAATATAAGGAAAACACTTACATATTCTTAGGAAACTCACAACAAATCTTATTATAATAAAATGGTAATTCTAGCTTACTAATAAAAAGCTATATAAGCTTTTTGAAAACCTTTTTTGATCACAAGCACGATTTTGGTAAATCTAGCTCACCCGAACACCCCGTTTTCACAAAAGTATAAATTATATTATCGAAGTTCAAAAACTATGATCTAAATAATTTGGTAAGTTAATATTAAAAATAAAATTTCATGATTTAAGCATGTGTATTCACATTTTAAAAAAATGCAAAAACTTAGAAAATGGGTGATTTTAAGGGATTATTTGGAAGTTACTTATGTTATAAAATATTTGGGAAGAAAAAAAATAAATCCAAGACTTTATGAAAATAACCGGCTAATATAACGAAATTACCGAATACATACAATCCGAATGTACAAATTTCTAGTAGTCTTATAATGATAATTAATTCTTAAAATGAAGTTTCATGATTTTTAGAGTTTATTTGCTAGTAAACAAAAAATATCATGTTTTTCATGCTAAAATGGTAAAAATTTCATAACCGAGTTCTTAAGCCAAAATCATAAAAACTACAAAATATACTTTTTTTAAGTATATTAAAGTAATATAATCAAAGTATGACCAATTCAACCTGAACATGTGGATCAAGTAAGGCTGGTGCAACCAAATCCAAACACTTAAATTTTTTGAGTACAACAAATAAGAAACTTTCGAATGTAACTTCATCACTTCCGAAGACAACTGCTGAACTTCTAAAGACAAGTCTAAGGAACTTCCGAGGACAAGGTTCAGCTTTTGAAGACAAAGTTTCTTCCCTTCCGATGCTCAACACTTAGAAGAAATGAACACTACAACTTCCAAGTATGAAGTTCCAAGGAAGCCTCGGAAGAACTAGCTACTTCGGAAGTATAAGTGGCTTCAGAAGATTTCGAAGCCAGTTAACCTTTAGAAGTAGCTACTATGGACCAGTGGACATAAGTATGGTCTCTTGACAGTCCGCTACAAATCTCTGATATACTGCATGACACTTTCCCACATCCATGTAGTTGACCTTACTTTAATCCACTGTTCACACCTTATCAGTTAGTACAGTTGCCAACTTTAGTTGGTGACAAAAGGTAAATCATAGATATGTCATGACTACCATATATTAAATAATATTTTATCTAATATACCTTAACTTTAGCTTTGTAGTATTTGCTTTAGTCTAAGGTTTCCAGCTGGTATCAAAGTATATTTGGCTGTAGGTAGTAGTATATATAGTTCTTATTGTAACTCATGTAACATGCTTACAAGAGTCTTGTAATACTTTGAGTTGAGATATAATATATACAAGTATTTTGAAAAACTATTCTCTTGTGTTTGCTTTGATTTACTTAATATATTATTGTAAAGGATTCCAATAAGTCTGATGCAACCAAAAACATTCAAAGCATCTAAAGTCTCTCTGCATGCATGCATTAAAGTATTGAAGTAGAAATGCTTCGGAAGTTTTACATCTTATACAAGAAAATATTCTAAGTGTAAAATCTTCCGAAGACAAGACCAATATCTTTCGAAGCCAAATATGAAGTCTTCCAAAGCTTCAGAAAAAAAGTCTTCTGAAGCCAGTTTATGAAGACAAATTTCTTCCGAAGACTTTTATGAACATGCTTTTATCTGATGTACTTTTCCATAAAGCTGGACCACATTTCCGTTGCAACTCTGTTTGACTCACCAACTTTCACAAGTTGGTGAAAAGGTCTATGTTTTTGGTAAACTATACATTGAGGTCTTGAGTATGAGCTTTCTACTATATGTACTTAATCCTTTTTGTAATATATTAGGATGTGAGCTATGGCATGTCATAGTCACTAGTCAAAAGGCAATCTGCCTTTTGACTTTACATTTGATTTTGTTGTCTAGTCTTATGTATCCAGCTGACCTTCAAAGTATGGCCGGCTGTAGGATGTAGTAATGTATCTCAAGTACTTGTAACTTTTTATTATGCTTTGTAACACTTTGTAATAGAACTTGAGAAGCAATATACATCATTCTTGAAACCCAATACTTGTGTTGTTTGCTATCTTGTTCTGTCTCTCATTTACTTGTATGCTTAGCATCTTTTACTCTAGTTAACCAGTTCCCTATTTGATCTGTTAAGTGTTCTAAAGAACTCTTTTCAATTGTGTTGTTGTATTGTAATGTGTTGTTGTATTGTAAAGTGCATCACCCCTTCTAACGGTCCTGCATTGTTTTCAGAGCATTTCAGGCTCTTGATATAAGATTTCACCATCTTAAGATCCCTCGCACACACAAAACCCTTAACAACTCAAATGGCAGCTATCACTAAGGCTGATATAGAAACTGGAACTATAACAAGTCTCCACTGATCACTCCTAAAGACTTTAATACTTGGTGTCAAAAAATGGAAGGCTTTATCAAGTCTTAAGACTCTAGGATGTGGGTCTCTATTATTGAAGGACCTTACATACCAAGCACCTCTTCTAATGTTGGTGGTGGTACGATTCCAAAGGTTGTGGTTGATTTTTTTGATGGACAGAAAGAGAATAAAGATTGATCAAAAGGCCAAGACAGCCCTTCAAACTGCTCTTCCAAACTCCATCTACAGAGGTTTCAAGAAATACAAAACAACTAAGTAGTTGTGTGATGCATTGAAACTAATGTATGAGGGTTCTACTAAAGCCAAGGAGAACAAGAAGGATCTCCTCAAGCAGTAGTTTGAAAACTTCACCTTGAAAACAGGTGAAACCATGACTCAATAATATTTTAGATATGTTGAGATTGTGAATACTCTAATGGATGTTGGAGTAATTCTTGAGAACAGAGACATTGTAAGGAAGTTCATGTTGTCTCTTTATTAGCAATGGACACATTATTGTATTGTTATCAAGAGGACTGAGAACCTTAAAACTCTTACTCTGACTGAGTTGTATGGTATTCTCAGTGGATACCAGATGGAAATGAACATGCAAAACTCAACTGGTAACTCTAGCAATCAAATGGGTTCAACCCTTCATGTAACTGAATGGTATAGCATAGAACCTCAACATCATCTCATATGCTACCTTAACAACTCATAAAAGGGTCTATTCGTCATTTTCCTAGAGACTCCAAGAGAAAGCTACACTCAAGGAAGTCCCTTCCAAGAGACAAGTGCTTCTCAGACTTTTGTTTCTGCTGATGAATCCACAAACAACTTTCTCTTCACTCTTGAATACCTGGACTGCATCCATCCAGATGATCTGGAGTATATGGAGATAGTTCAACAAATGGCTCTTCTTACTCACAAAGCCAAGAAGTTCTACAAGAGGACATGGAGGGAGTTTCTTAGCAATGCAGCCAGTGGAAAGTTTGGGCCAGATAAAAGCAAGGTAAAGTGTTATAATTGTAACCAGAAGGGACACTTTGCTAGAGAGTGCAAGTCACCAAGAAGAAATGGTGGCCAGACTCAAGCCAGACCAAACCACACTAAGAGAGCTCCCTAGAATGAGAAGCCAATGCAGCAAGCTGTTGTTGCTGTTGAAGAAGGAGGCTTTGACTGGCACTTTCAGGTGAAAGATGCATCTCCAAACCAATCACTCATGCCTGACCACGATGAAGCCAATGTATTGGAACACCTTTTCATTCCTGAATGTATTGCTAAAGTTAATAGATACAGGTCCTACAACTTAGAGATGAGATCTAATCTTGAGTCCTTGAATATCTTAAGATCTGATTTCAAAAAGGCTAAAAATGATTATAAGTTAAAGATAAAGGACTTAAAGAAAACCATTTCAGTTCTTAAATAGGAGCACATAAATTATAGGACTTAGATCAAGGATCTCATAGCTAAGTTGACTGAATGCCAAGCTAAGCTTGTGATCAGCAAAGCCAGGGCTGAAAAATGTGTTCTTGAAAAAGAGACCTTCAAGAACATGATATCCTCATCCTTGCATGCAAAAGTTTGTTATCAGATTAAGCAGGGACTAGGATCTTGTGAGATAGCTCCTCCACACATAATCTTGTCTGTAAGATCTCCTAGGTGTGGAACTTGTAAAGATGAGTTTCCCTTCATAGACCCCTTGACTAAAGAGGAGGAAAAGGAGATCGTAAAGAATGGCTCTGAGAGGAGTGAAGAAGAGCATTCTAAGAAGGGTCATTATCCCTCTGAGGAGAGTAAAATTGTTAGGATGACCAAGTCCAAGAGAAATAACTTGATTAGAAAGAGCAAGAGAAAGGCAAAGAAGGCTCAAGAGATCAAGGCCACCTTCAACTCTGCGCAGAAAAAAGTCTTTATTTTTGCAGGTTTTAAAGTGGTTAAAGTTGAGGACACAAGCTTTAACTCTAACAACAAGAGTTATAGTTCATGTCCAAATTATCCATCATAAAAAAGAAGGCTGATAAGTTATGCACCACTACTGTACAACATGAACCATCAAGCTCCAAAGGTAGTTCTAACCCCACAAGATTTGCCACATCATATGAGAAGATGAAGATAGAGAGTGAAAGTGATCAAGTTCAGCCTTGTTTACAAAAGAAGATCCTAGAAGGAAGAAAATGGACTGTATTAGTTTTGGGAGTACCTCTTACCTTGCTAAGGAGTGTGTTTACAATCCAAAGAGTACTCTCCATATCAAAAAGAAAGAAAATTCAAAGAGTTTGTAGAAGAAGAAGCAAGCTTCGGAAGGAAAATCTTTTTCCTTCGAAAGCTCCAAATGAAGAAGAAGACAAGTGGAAACTTGCCTTCGGAAGAAACTTTGGTCTCGGAAGGAAGGAACACTTATGAAGTACTGAAGCCTGCTTTAGTGAAAGCAAGATCTTCCGAAGGCCCAGTCACTTAAACTTCCAAAGTCAACAAAACTTCCAAAGTATTGAAGGTTAAGTCTAAGCTTCCAAAGGTGGTGTGGAAGTTAAAGAAGACCAAGTGGCTGAGAGTTCTTCATCAACTTTAGTAAATGATCCTTCTAGCATGATTATAGTATCAATTACTGCAAGACCATTAGAAGGGTGCAATACACTTTACAACACAACAAAACAAGTGGAGAGTATTCAATAACACTTAATAGATCAAATAAGGAACTAGAAAACCAGTTTATATGAGAACTAAGAAACATAATAATAAAGAGACAGAACAAGAACAGAAACAACACAAGTATTTGGTTTTCAAGGATGATGTATATTTCTTTCTAGTTCCTTAAAAGTGTTTACAAAGCAATGACAATAAGATACAAGGACCAGAGCTACTTATACTACATCCTACAACCTGCCATACTTTGAACGCTAGCTGGATACATGATCTAGACAACAACAAAATCAATGTAGAGTCAAAAGGAAAATTGCCTTTTGACTAGTGACTATGACATGCCATAGCTCACATCCTAATATATTACAAAAAGGATAAAAGTACATAAAGTAGAAAGTACACACTCAAGACCTCAATGTACAATTACAAAAACATGGACCTTTCACCAACTCATGTAAAGTTGGTGTCTAGTCAGAGTTGTAGCGGAAGGTGGTCCAGCTTTATGGTAAAGGTACTTCAAATAATAGCATTTGTTCAAAAGTCTTTGGAAGAAATTTGTCTTCAAGTGTTGGCTTCGGAAGACTTTGTCTTTGAAGCTTTAGAAGACTTCATGTTTGGCTTCGGAAGATATTGGTCTTGGCTTCGGAAGATATTGGTCTTGGCTTCAGAAGATTTCACACTTAGAATGTTTTCTAAGGAAGAGTGTACCAAGGAAGATTTCCCACTTAGAATGTCTTCAAGTGAAGCTTCAAACTTCCGAAGCATTCTACTTCAGTACACTTGTGCATGCATGCAGGAGAGAATTTTGATGATTTAGGTTGCATCAGCCTTATATGATACCTTACAAACTCCCCCTAGGCTGATGCTACCAAAACACTTGAAGACTTCAGATATCAACAATCCTCATCATGATAATAACCATCCCTTTCTTCATAAGATGATCAGGATCACTCAGGCTCTCATAGTGTCTTCTCATATCAAAGAGATCATGCAGAGGTAGATTGAACATGTCTTACCATGTGTAGACATCTTCAACACCTTGATCTCTGATAACATACCATCTTTCTGGATTTGTAGTGTATGTCCAGGACAAGATGGGTCTTGCTGATGCTAGAGGAGCTACTTGAATTGGAGTTGGTGAAGCCTCCTCTTGTTGCACATCCTCAGGATGTTCTGACTCATCCTGAGGTTTGGAGATGGTAGCCTCTTTCTTCTTCTTCTTCTTCTTTGGCTTTGGTTTAGAAGCCATCATTTTTCTCCTTTTTGAATCTTTTAACTGAGAATACTGGCCTACAATACCTTGTTGATCTTCTTTGTCTTTCTCAGTTGGGTTTTCCTCTCTCACATGTTCAGATTGAGAGGGGACAAAACCCTGCTGTGGATCAGAAGTAGAAGCTTGCTGATGCTTAACAGGAGGTACAAGTTATGTTGTCTCAAATAGTTTAACCTTAACCTCCATTTCTTGAGGGACCTGACTTAGTGGAGAGTGTAAGTCAACTAGTTCTCCTATTTGAATCTTTTGCTTGATCACCCTTATATGCTCATCCATACTGGATAGAGACATGTGGCCAAGTCTCATTCTGGAGAATCCATACATCTTCAAGAAGTTCATCATCCTCTACCTATTAGCAGGCTTCTTCATACTCTTCTGGATCATAGATCTTGACTTTGCAGCCTCTTTCCTCAACCTCTGCTTTGTGATTCTTCTTTCTTTGGTTACTTCAAGTTCAAGCTGTTTCAGATACTCAAACTCAATGGATTCAAAGGTTAAGGGAAGAAGTGCATCTGCCTGATAGAGGCCTATGGCACTCAAGTAATTGATCATTTTGATCCTATCAGTTTCTTTGTCTATTTGAGGTTCTTATGGAGCCACATCCTCTTGTACATGACTTTCTTGAACTGGGGAGAGGGTAGGCACATGCTTATAGAGTCTTTTCTGTCTTTATACTTCTTTGATTTGAAGAAGTAATCTTACATCCTCTGCCTCCTTTCTTTCCTTTCACAATTCCATGTCAGCCAGTTCATTTAATTCATCTAAGGGGAGGGAGATGATATTATTAATATCATGGTTCCTGGTCTGCAAGTAGCTTATCTTGACCACCCTCAACTCATCATCCTAAGTGTTTGGCCTAGGGGAAATCCTGATAGCAGCTTCCATGAATCTTGCAGACCCAGTAGAGAAACTTTCTCCCCTTAGCTTCCTCTTCCTCTCTCTTTCCTCCTCCTCAATCTCCTCCGAAGTCATTTTCCTTTTCCCTTTGTCACTCACAGACCTTTGTGACTCTGGGTGGAGAAAGCTTTGACCTTTATTTCTTGGTGTAGCTTCCAAGCTCTGGCCAGAGAGAGGTTGTGATGCACCTTCCCCAGCAGGTGCTTCACTAAAGGAATGAATTGCTAAAGTAGTTGTGGATGTGATAGGGCTCTCAGGCTTTACCACTCGGCTTCAGTCAAGGTTTCCTATTCGAAGCTAATCTTAAGGTCTTTCTCAACATCCAGTTGACCAATAGTATTACCTAATTCCTTTGTCTCCTTCTAATTCTGAACTCTTTAGTAATTCATTCTTGTATCCTTGAGACAGCCTGTCAGCTTGTCTAGATTGGCTTGGGTTGACAAGTGGCATGCTGATAAGGTCAAGACCTTTTTCGTAGTTCAAGTTTTGAAAATTTAAGACTTCTTGCTGCCCTTGAACTGTTTGAAGAATAAGGGTTGTTCTGTTTGCATCATACATCCACCCTATGATGTAATTGGAAGTTCCTTGGGGTGGAGATAATACAACCCTTAGTATGCCTTCCTCAAAAAGACTCTGAATGTAGGAGTCTATTGAGTCCACATCAATGTGAACTTGAGGAAGTTGATGAGTGTGGACAGTTGCAAGTGAAGATGGTGAGTCCTTAACGTCCATGCTCTGTGAAGAACTCCCAGGTTCTGTGTCTATGGTGACTTCTCCCCCTTTTTGGTAGCATCACCCACTTGCATAGGTGACCTAGAGGTTAGACCATCCACATTCGTAGGTTCTTGTGTTCCTGGTTGAGCTCTTCTTAAAGGTCTCCTAGCTAGTTTTTCCTTAAGATAAGATTCTCAAGTTGCTGATCATTGACCTTATTGTGCAGGAACAGCTCAAGACAAACAAGAACATATGGATCATTGAAAGTGGCTGTTCTAGGCACATGACAGCAATAGGTCACTACTCCAAAAGTTTGAAATATTTAATGGAGAACCAGTTGCTTTTGGAAGAGATGTAGGTGGTTACATTACAGGAAGGGGCATGGTCATAAATGGTAAGATCAGCATTGAGAAGGTAAATTTTGTTAAGGAGCTTGGGTACAATATTTTGAGTGTATCCTAATTTTATGATCAGAGTCATAACATGCTTCATTGAGCATGAGTGCATTGTTCTCAAGCCCAGGGTGGTCATTCCTCATGAGCATATCCTGCTCAGAGCCCCCAAGAGAGGGAATGTGCACAAGATGGATTTGCTAGAAACATCTCCCTCAGGAGAAGTTTCATGCTTTCTGTTTAAAGCAAATATTGATGAGTCTTTCCTCTGGCATAAAAGAATTTGCCATGTAAACTTTAAAAACATGAATAAACTGATTAAGAATGATTTGGTAACTGGAATGCCAAAGAAAGAGTTTATAAGTGATAACAATTGTGTGTAATGCCTGAAAGAGAAGCAACACAAGGTATCACACAAGCCAAAGGAAAGAAATTCCATCACTAATCCCCTACACTTATTACATATGGATCTATTTGACCCCACCAATGTAATGAGTCTAGGAAGGATCTCTTACTAGTGATCAAATATGACTTTACAAGATTCACTTGGGTCTTCTTCCTTAGAACTAAGGATGAAACTCTTGAGATTCTAAAGAATTTCATCTTAAAGATTAAGAATCAATATGATCACAAGGTCAAGACCATAGATGTGATCAAGGATCTGAATTCAAGAACCAAATCCTTGATGCATTTTATGATGAAAAGGGTATTACAAGATAATATAGTGCTCACAGGACTCCTCAACAAAATGGTGTTGCTGAGAGGAGAAACTGGACACTTATTGAAGCTGCAAGAACTATGTTTTGTGACTCTAAACTGCACATCACCTTTTGAGCAGAGGCAGTTAACACTGCCTGCTATATGCAAAACAGAGTTTTAGTGGTTAAGACTCATGGTAATACTCCTTATGAACTTTGGCACAAGAGGAAACCTTTCATTGGTTTTCTTAGGTCATTTGGATGTCCTTGCACCGTCTTGAATACCAAAGATCAAATTGCCAACTTTGCTGAGAAATCAGATGATGGACATTTTATTGGATACTTTTCTCAATCTAAGGCTTATAGAGTATACAATCTCAAAACTAGAATAGTTGAGGAGTCAGCTAATGTGACTTTCAATGAGCACACTCCCAGTGTGAAAGGTTCTGGTCCTAATGGCTATTTGATCTTAATTTAGTTACCAACTAATTTAACAAAATCTTGTGAGCATGTTTCAGGGTCTATAGATATATTAGCTACAAGTGATCCTGATCCAAGATTTAACCTGAGAAGACCTTCAAGTTACACATCTCCAGCTCCAGTGGTAACCAATCCTGCAAATGAAGCTTCTACCAGCACATCAATGACAAATCCTACTGATACTTTTGGGGTGCCTTCAAATTCTAGCTTAGAGGAACACAACTCAGAAGAAGGAGCTTCAAATGTTGGAGAGCATGGTGGTGGTGACAGTGATCAGGAATTTCTTGATGCTGATAACCACTCCATTGATGACAACATCAATGATGTCACACACTCATTAGATCAATTAATCTTGATAAGTGTGCTGATGTGGAGGGTGAATCCACATTGCCAGATATGAATATTTCTAATTTAGATCTGTCTAAGCAATTTTTTGTGATTCCTTAGCTAAGGATCCATAAGTCTCACCCTTCCACAAACATCATTGGAGATGTTGATACAGGGTAAGAACAAAAGGACAAATCCACGATGCAAATGTTTGTCTTCACTCTTATTTCTTGTCTCAGATAGAGCCAACAAAATTGAGGAGGCTCTAAAGGATAGAAGTTGGGTTGAGGCTATGCAAGAGGTGTTGTTTCAATTCAAAACGCAAAAGGTTTAGAACCTATGTCCTCTTCCTTATGGGAAGAATACTATAGGAACCAAATAGGTGTTCAGGAATAAGAAGGATGATAGAGGACTTGTCATCAAGAACAAGGCAAGACTGGTTGTTCATGGGTATACTCAAAAAGAAGGAATTGACTACACAGATGTCTTTGCTTCTATAGCAAGACTTGAAGCTGTTAGGATATCCTAGCTTTTGCTGCATCAAAGAAGTTCAAGGTTTACCAGCTTGATGTCAAGTGTGCTTTTCTTTATGGGGTGATTTATGAAGAGGTGTGTGTCAAATAACCACCTGGGTTTGCAGATCCTAATCATCTTAATTATGTCTGCAAGCTTGATAAGGCTCTTTATAGGTTGCACCAAGCACCAAGGAAGTGGTATGAGACTCTATCACAGTATCTCTATCAGCATGGCTACAAGAGGGGTACTATTGATGGAACTCTCTTCATCAAAGGAACATGAAATGACATAATGCTAGTTCAAATATATATGGATGACATTATCTTTGGGTCAACTAATTCAAAGCTCTACAAAGACTTTGAAAAGATGATGAAAGACAAGTTTGAAATGAGTGCTAGGGGGGAACTCAATTTCTCTCTAGGAATTCAAGTGAAGCAAGTTGACAATGCCATCTTCATAAGTTAGTCAAATTATGTTCAAAACATTCTTAAAAGATTCAACATGACTCATTGTAAGGTTGCTAAGACATCCATAGCCAGAAACCACTCCCTTGGACCTGATCTTGAGGGGGAGTGTGTTGATGAGCATCTTTTCAGGGCAATGATTGGGTCTCTTATGTACCTCACAACTAGCAGGTCTAATATCATGTTTGTTACATGTATTTGTGCAAGATATCAAGCCAACCCCAAGATGTCACACCTAATCACTGTTAAAAGAATTCTAAGATATCTCAAAGGTGCTCCATCACTTGATCTTTGGTATCCAAAGAAGTCTGACTTTAATCTGTATGCTTATACAGATAGTGACTATGGTGGCTGCAACATGAGTGCAAAGTCTATATCATGGGGATGTTAATTTCTTGGTGGAAGGATAGTCTCTTGGCAATGTAAGAAACAATCCTGCGTATCTGCATCAACTTTTGAGGCTAAATACATTTCTGCTGCAAGCTGTTGTGCTCAAGTGCTTTGGATTTAAAATCAGATGTTGGACTATGGATTCAACTTCAAGAAGACTCCTATTCACATAGACAACAATAGTTCTATCTCAATCACCTAGAATCCTGTGCAGCACTCAAGGACAAAGCACATCAATATCAGGTATCATTTGATTAGAGATAACCTTGAAAAGGGGTTAATCAAACTAGTCAAAGTTAACACAAATGAACAATATGCTGATCTGTTCACCATAGCTTTTGATGAATAAAGATTCAGATATCTTGTATTAGCTATTGGGATGATTAAATTTGAGTAGCTTTTCTTAAAACTTAATCATATTGTTTCTAAAACCTGTGTGTCCTAAGTTGTTTATTTTATCATCTTCATAAGCCCTTGTTCTCTTTGGAAGTAAAATCTTTTTAAAAAACATTCCTTATATTTTTGAAAATTTTGATCTCTTTATCATTCGAAAGATTTAAAATTACATTCGGAAGAAACTTATGTCTTAACAAACAAATATCTACTTAAATAGTTTTACCTTCGAAAGAAAATTTTGAAATATCTTCTGAAGCTTAAAATCAACTTAAATACTTGGATGTTTTTTATAAGAACAAATTTTCTTCCGAAAGCAAATTTCTTTCAGAAGTTTTTATTCTTCTTAAAATAAACACTCTGAGTTCGAAATCTCTTCCGAAGCAAAATTCTCAAAAATCTTTGAAATATCTTCCGAAGTCAATTTGCCTTCGGAAGCTTTCCTTCAAGAACTTCCAAAGCAAAATAACCTTCGAAAGATTTCTTGACTTCCAAGAAAACTACTTTTTGGGCAAAAGAAAACTACTTTTTTAGAGGTGGGACCGACTTCCGGATTTCAAAGTTTATCCTCTTTTTTAACCTTGTCTCAGATCCTTTTCACACATAAACCCAACGGTTCTCCTCTCTTTCACTATCTTGTTCATTTGCACTATTTCTCTGACTTAAATTCTCCAAAAGCTCCTTTGTTCTTCATCTTCCTTCACCCTTAAGCTTCTCAAAATGGCCAATCTAAATCTTAGAAACAATCCTGATTTCTCCATGAAACTTCATAAGAAACACAACCAGGTTGCTCTATTGAACTCTGAGAAAGATGAAAGTTTCTCAAAGGTTTGCTGTTTCTGGCTTTGTCAAACTACTACACCTCCCTCACCATTGATCCTACTCTCTATGAGGGTCACTTGCTTGAATTTTGGAAGACCTGCCAAGAGGTCATTATGGATGGGGAGAAGGCACTGTCTGCCATAGTGCAGGGGAAGACAATCATCATCACTTCGGCCATTATCAACAATCATCTTCAGCTGGATGATAAAGAAGGTGAGTTGTATTTCCCAAAGGAGGCTATCAATCATTCCTTTGAGAAGATGGGCTATGAGGGAGATTTCTCTATAAAGACCTTCAGGAAAGGGAAGGTCTCATCCCAGTGGAAATACTTGCTTCATGTGGTTATCCACATCTTGTCCAACAAGCATGGAGGGTGGGACCAGATTCTTGAGGATCTCTCCTTCAGAGTGCATGGAATGGTTTAGGGGGTCAAGTTCAGTTACTCACAGTTTGTTTATACCAATTTACTTGCTAACTTAGACTCCTTAGAGTAATACATGTTTCCTAGATATGTTCAATACATTCTTAACTGTGAATTAGGCTCACAGTTGAGGGAAACATGTAATATTTTTAAATTGGGATAGATGAGCCCGACATCTTTAAAATCTTGAAGAAGCCAACTATAGGCTTCTTAGGGGTAGAAACAACCCTTGACCCTAAAATGTTAGAGCTCATTGCTCAAGGTGACAACCTAACAACACAAGCTAGTGTTAAACCCACACCTTCTACCTCCCAACCACCAAAAAGACCTCAAATCACCCACACCAACAAAAGAAAATCCAAACAAATCCCTGCTCAAGCTATTGAGTCTGTGCAGACCCCCAAACACTCACCCATATAGGAGGAAGTGGATACTGGAGCTCCTACTTCTCATGAGGAGCAAACCACTCCCATCTCTTCAAGGATCAGTGCTGAGGTTCCACATGCTCAGCCTAATGAGGTCACAAGCCCAACTGCCTCAAGTCTTCACTCTGAGTCTCAACACTCAGGTGAACAACCTTTAGGGGATAGTTACCATCCCTAGCCTTTAGACTTAAACTACCCAATTCCCAACCTTGACTTCTATACTGATGAAGACTTAGGTTTCAAAGAGTACCATGAGTCTCTCTACTCCTCCCCTACTCAAAGAGAGATGATTGCTCTTGAGTCATTTATATCTAGCCCACATCAGTCACCTATTACCGAGGTGGATCCTTCTGAACCTGTTAAGAAAATCTACATGGAAGAGGCTCTCACTTCAGCAAGTGATTACATCATTCAGACCTCAACCATAGCAACTCAGCCCATTGACACTTCAACTAAAGTTGTCAATGAGCAGAGGAAAAGCAACAACCAAGAACTCTATGATGGTGGTGAGAGAGAAGACTTTGGTCTAATTCTCTCATCCCCCTGATTCTTCTGATGAAGATGAGGAATCTGAGGCAAAGGTGCAAAAATATTAAAAACATGCACCTACCTAGTCTCCAAGGTTAGTCATCTTGAATCTCAGGTGGCTACCCTGCACAACAGGGTCAATGATCAGCAACTTGAGATATCTTATCTTAAGAAAAAAGTAGCTGGGAGACTTTTAAGAAGAGCTCAACCAGGAACACAATAACCTGTGAATGTGATTAATCTAACATCTGGCTCACTTATGCAAGTGGGTGATGCTACCAAAAAGGGGGAGAAAGTTATCACAGACACATAATCTGGGAGTTCTTCACAGAGCATGGACATCAAGAGTTCTCCCAACTACATCAAAGGGTGGATGTATGATGCAAAAAGAAGAGCCCTTATTCTTCAAAGAGTTCAAGGGCATCAAGAAGTCTTCAATTTTCAGACTTTGAACTACTATGAAGGTCTTGACCTGATCAACATGCCACTTGTCAATCCAAGCCAATCTAGACAAGATGGCACAAAAGATTCAAGATAGAATTACTAAATATTTTAGTCTAAAAAGGAGACAAAGGCAATTAGGTAATACTATTGGTCATCTGGATATTGAGGCAGATCTTAAGATTAGCTCCGAAGGGGAAACCTTGACTGAAGGCCCAGTGGTAGAGTCTAAGAGCCCTGTCATACCTACAACTACTTCAACATTCATTAACTCAGTGAAGCACTTGTTGGTGAAGGTGTATCATAACCTCTCTCTGGCTAGAGCTTGGAAGCTACACCAAGCAATGAAGGCCAAAGCTCTCTCCACCTTGTGTCATAAAGGTCTGTGGGTGATAAAGGGAAAAAGGGTTCTAAACCCTAAGGAGATTGAGGAGGAGGAGATAGAGAGGAAGAGGAAGCTATGGGGAGAAAGTTCCTTTGGGTTTGCAGGATTCATAGAAGCTGCAATCAGGGCTACCCCTAGACCAAACACTCAAGATGATGAGTTGAGAGCAGTCATGATTACTTACCTGCAAACCAGGAACTATGACATTGATGAGATTATATCTCTCCCCTTAGAGGAACTTAATGAACTGGCTGGCATGGAATGTCAAGAGAGAAAAAGGAAGCAGGGGATGTAGAGATACTTCTCCAAATCAAAGAGGAGAAGAGACAAAAAAGATGGTACAAGCATGTTCCCACTCTCTCCCCAGTTCAAGAAAGTCCTGCACAAGAGGCTGTGGCTCCACAAGAACCTCAAGTAGACAAAGAAACTGATAGGATCAACATGATTAACTACCCGAGTGCCACAGGCCTATACCAGAAATTTGCACTTCTTCCCTTGTCCTTTGAGTACATAGAGTTTGAGTATCTCAAACAGCTTGAGCTTCAAGTACTCAAAGAACAAAAAGCAACAAAAAGAAAGATAAGGAAGATGCTGCAAGGTCAAGAGCCATCATCTAGAAGAGCATGAAGAAGTCTACTGACAGACAAAGGATGATGAGCTTCTTGAAGTTGTATGGATTCTCCGGAAGCAGAATTTATCTACTATGGATGAGCACATTAGGGTGATCAAGTAGAAGATCAAAAGAGGAGAACTTGTTGACTTACACTCCCCACCAAGTCAGGTCCCTCAAGAAGTGGAGGCTAAGGTTGAACCTTTTGAGATAACACAACCTGGACGTCTTGCTGAGCCTTAGCAAGCTTCATCTTCTAATCCACAGCTGGGTCAAACTCCATCTCCTTCTGAACCTGTGAGGGAGGAACACCCAACTAAGCAAGACAAGACTGATCAACATGGTGTTGCTGACCAGTCTCAGTTAAAGTCATCAAAGAGGAGGAAAAGGATGGCTTCCAAACCAAAATCAGAGAAGAAGAAGAAGTCTAAACCATCCACCTCCATACCTCAAGGTGAGTCAGATCAACCTGAGGAAGTGCATGAAAAGGCAGCCCAATCAACTCCAATTCAAGTGGCTACTCTTGCTTCTGAGAGACCCATCTTATCCTGGACCTTCACAACTAATCCAGAGAGATGGCATGTGATTAGAGATCAAGGTGGTGTGAATGTATACACAGCAAGACTTATTCAACCTACCTTTGCATGATCTATTTGAGATGAGAAGATACTATGAAGTTTGAGTGATCCTGACCATCTAATGAAGAAGGGCCTGGTCATCATCATGATGAGGACTGTCAATTGATGAAGATCTTCAAATGAATTGGTAGCATCAGTCTAGGGGGAGTTTGTGTAAGGCCTTATTTCCGGGACGTTCACAGCTAGTTAATCATCGCACATAAAACATATATTTACATTAACTTAAGTAAAACATTGAAGCGGAACATTAAAACAAACATTCTGTTTCTTTATAAAAGTTTTTGTAAAATAATACATCGTTATCAAATTACAAAATACATGTTGTATTACATCACAAAAAGCATTATAAATATGGAAGCCATCCAAAAGAACCAAGCAGCCGCCCGTGCCATCCTCAGCAACCTTTACCTGCCAACTGGAAACACATAAAAGTCAACTTTCCTGAGTGAGTTCTAGTTTTAAAATAAAACATACTTTACTTTCTTTCAAATCATACTATATTTCCATACATGATCACCCATCGTACATATACACAGATAATAACATTATTATCTTCTTTTACTGTTCATCACATTCTTTCTTTATCTCTTTCTGGATCAGTGTCATCAGCTATACCCCAAATGTATGCACAAAGCGGGTACTGGGCTGAAGATCATAAATGACTTCCATAATGCACATAGCTTGGTACCAGCACCAGGGCAAGCGACAAAGATCCCAACTGTATACTACACCCCAAACATATGGACAAAGCGGGTACTAGGCCGAAGATCATAAATCCATAACGCACATAGCTTGGCACCAACACCGGAGTGAGTACTATAACCATGTACTATATCACTAGTCAGTCACAAAGACTAGACCCCTGTGTGTATCCTTAAGGGTTAGCTAAACCACACACAGTTGAGCTTATGAAATTTTAGAGTCGTGCACCTCTGTACATTTTGCTTGCAAGCCTTTCTTACATTCTCTTTCGTTAATGCATGCATTCTATCATTATATTCCTCTTATCTTTCACTTCACATTATATAATACTTTATCATTTCTTTCATAACAATAAAACATAAAGCCATGGGAAAGATAAACATGCATCACACGAAACATAAACATAACCATACGAAACATCACCATACAAGGCACCATCACACATGACATTACAATCATCATACATACCATCACGAATAAGCATTAGTCATAACATCATCCATGCTACACCATACGTTCCTATCACATCATCTATGACTCCCAAAAGTCAACTTACTTCACTCCCGGTAACACCCCAAGTCAAAGCCTACATTCACATTTTTCCCCCAAAAGCAGAACACATTCTAAGTCCTTTCGGGCGCATGAGCCCTATTTGGGCGTATGAAGAACACTTAGGCGTATGGAGTGCTTCCAGACGCATGGGCACTATGGGGCGTATGAACCCTCAGTCGCATGGCCTCCAGTCGCATAACTTTTAGGCGCATGACCTTTAATCGCATGACTTTCAGGCGCATGACCTTCAGTCGCATGACTTTTGGCCGTATGGCCTTCAGTCGCATGCCTTTGCCGTATGGCCTCCAGTCGTATGACCTTCGGTCGCATGAGGAAATTCCCAGTCGCATGAGCCCTAGCTGGGCGCAAAAGCATCATTCATACCAAAACAACAGATTGTAGTCCCCGAACCTTCTCTAACCTGCTCTAAACTTATACCGACCATCCTAAGCTTTAGAAACCCATACACATCACCCATCAAACATAACCTGCCCAAAATCCGAACCCCACCCGAATCGCATACAACACACAAACACAAACATACGGTACAACACCCAGCATAACCAAACCAGTTTCAAATGCATTTCCAGCCCCAAAATCATTTAAAACATGTAAAATAGGGGTTCAAGAACTCACCTTAGTAGCCTCTTCGGGTAAAGCTTTCCACAAACCCGTTTGCTTCGAGTTCACACATAGAAACCCACTTGGATCGACTGCTGCACTTGATCTTCAAGAAACCCGAAAGCTTCTGCCCTATTTTCTCCTCTTCTCTCCCTCTGGCCGACTGAAATGGGCGTATGGGAGAGGGGTGTGGGCGGCCATGCTCCTTTACACCCACTTTCCCCAAAATTTTGTCCTTTTGGCATCTTTCACCCCTTAACTTGGATAAATTGCCTTTTCCCCCTTTTTCTTTCTTTTTCTTTCTTTTGTTGGCTTTTAAAGTGATGATAATAACCGGGTGTTACAGTTTGTAAGGATTCCAATAAGTCTGATGCAGCAAAAAACATTCAAAGCATCCAAAGTCTCTCTGCATGCATGCACTAAAGTATTGTAGTAGAAATGTTTTAGAAGTTTTACATCTTGCACAAGAAATATTCTAAGTGTAAAATCTTTTGAAGCCAAGACCAATATCTTCCAAAGCCAAATATGAAGTCTTCCGAAGCTTTAGAGACAAAGTCTTCCGAAGCTAGTTTATAAAGAGAGATTTTCTTCCAAAGACTTTTATGAACATGCTTTTATCTGATGTAGTTTTCCATAAAGCTAGACCACCTTTTTGCTGCAACTTTGTTTGACTCACCAACTTTCACAAGTTGGTGAAAAGGTCCATGCTTTTGGTAAACTGTACATTGAGGTCTTGAGTCTGAGCTTTCTATTTTATGTACTTAATCCTTTTGTAATATATTAGGATGTGAGCCATGGCATGTCATATTCATTAGTCAAAAGGCAATATGCCTTTTGACTTTACATTTGATTTTGTTGTCTAGTCTGATGTATCCAGCTGGCCTTCAAAGTATGGCCGGTTGTAGGATGTAGTATATGTATCTCAAGTACTTGTAACTTTCCATTATCCTTTGTAACACTTTGTAATAGAACTTGAGAAGCAATATACAACATTCTTGAAACGCAAATACTTGTGTTGTATGCTATCTTGTTCTGTCTCTTATTTACATGTGTTCGTAGCATCTTTTACACTAGTTAACTAGTTCCCTATTTGATCTATTAAGTATCATAAATAACTCTCCTCAATTGTGTTGTTCTATTGTAAAGTGCATCACACTTACTAACAGTCCTGCAATTATCATCAACTCTTAGAATGATTCTGCTTCATCACAAACCTACATGTTGCTTAGTGATTCTGAGAGAGAAATACTTGTTATGAGAACAAAAACCAATCCTGCAATTGGTATTAGAGCCTCTTTGGCTCTTGATTGTGTGATCTTACCATCCTAATCAACCTCTTCTTACTCACCTACTCATTACACTAAAAAATGGCCCTTAACCAGAAATCTAAATGTGTAATGGGGCCGATGACTAAAGAAGCTATCATCACCCCAGAAAACTTCATATAATGGAGTAGACGCATTGAAGGGTTCATCAGATATCAAGACAACCGAATGTGGAGATCAATCGCCAATGGCCTTACAAGCCAAAAGTAGCTGCACCTGCTAGAGGTGGTGCTATGATAGAGAAGGCGGTGGAAGATTACTCCAAAGAAGACTACAAGCGACTTGATATTGATGGCAAGGGCATGACTATTTTGATGACTGCTATACCCAACTCCATCATGGTGGGGTTTGAGCATTTCCTGTCAGCTAAAGAACTGTTTGATGCCTTAACCAACATGTATGCAAACTCCAACAACTCAAAGAAAGATTTACTAAAGCAACAGTTTGAGAATTTTACTCACATTGTTAGAGAAACCTTGAACCAGCAATACTTCAGGTACATGGATCTTATTTTCTCCCTTCAATCTGTGGGAATAACTCCTGAATTGACAGATCTCTCAAGGAAATTCATGAGTGCACTCCCTAATGAGTGGACATCCTACTGTGTCTCTATCAAAAGGACAGAAAATCTGAACTCCCTTACCATGATTGAACTATACGACATTCTACATGGATACCATGTAGAAATGGAGAACAAGAGTGGCCGCCAATTAAGCAGACCTTTAAGCCTTCATCCTAGCAACACACTTAAGGTTGTTAAGGCTCAAGACCCCCACAACCTTAGTAGTACCCGACACACTCTCAGCAGCAATCATGTTCCTCTGGGCCTTACATTACATTTCCTGAGACTCTAACGTCTCAACAGGCTTAACCAAGTCCTTTCTAGGAGAGTTGTGCTTTTGTGTCAGGAAGCGACCACTCAAGTGACTTTCAGTTCTGCTTTGAAGATCTAGAGTGTGTCAGCCCAGATGATGTGGAATACATGGACATAGTCCAACAAATGGCTCTGTTAAGCTATAGGGCGAAGAAGTTCAAAAGAACTGGAAGACAGTTCCCTCAGAACCTAACTACTAGCAAGTTTGGGTTCGACAAAGCAAAGGCCAAGCGTTACAACTATAACCAGCTGGGTCATTTTGCTAGGGAATGCAAAGCTCCCAAATCAAATCTAGGATCTACTCATGCCTCCACATATCCTACAACACATAAGCTCCTGGAAAGTCAACTGAGACAACTGTTATGGCTCAAGAAGTTGATTGGAGTTTATAGTGCAAGATGTAACCCCTGCATAAGCACTCATGGTGGGAACATACAATTCAAAGGTATATGAACATCTCTATACTCCATCCTGTATTGCTAAGGTTAAAATGTATCAGGACTACAATATGGAAATTAAATCTGACATTGAGTCCTTGAATATCTTAAAAGCTGATTTTAAAAGGGTTGAATCTGACTATCAAAATTAAAGTGAGGAGTTAGCAAACACAGTATCCTCATAACCCATGGCTTTCATGAACCACCTTTTCGGCTCTAGGCCTTCCTCCCGTAACCCGTGGTTTAGCACCACGACCTCCACCACGTGAAGCTTTAGATGATCTACCGCCGGCCATCCTCTAACACACACACTGAAAGGTTCAAACACCAACATGGTCATTCAAGGGAACAACTCAGTTTATGTCAAGTATAGTAAGTCCCTAATTACAATGGCCAGTTATGATTAGCTACTTACTTTACTGTTCATACCCCAAGCATTACCTATCCTGACTACATTAGTATCTAAATCTACCAGCAACACATAACTCACATAACATGCGCACGTAATACCAGTTAATCATTAAGAAAATACGTGATGGCACGCAACTACTCGGACTGGCATCCCTTCCCTTTC
Source organism: Flaveria trinervia (assembly GCA_025506515.1). Taxonomy (NCBI): domain Eukaryota; kingdom Viridiplantae; phylum Streptophyta; class Magnoliopsida; order Asterales; family Asteraceae; genus Flaveria; species Flaveria trinervia. Next base: position 47,770,002 of record CM046449.1, read on the forward strand.
CGTCCCATTTTCAGTTTATTTTCAAAATTTACCCATTTCACTTAAACTTTGGCTCTGATACCAACTTGTAAGGCCCCATTTCCGGGATGCTTACAGCTGGCCAATCATTGCTCATAAAACATATAATTACATTCAACTTTCATAAAACATCACAGCGAAACATCAAAGAAACTTTTCATTTCATTAAAAATGATTTTGCAAGTTAATACAATCATTCATTACACATTTCCATTTGTTCACATTACAATGCAAAAACATTAACAAAAGAATGCCATCCAAAATGCCAAGTAGTTGCCCCGCGCCATCCTCAGCAATACTCACCTGCCAACTGGAAATGCATAAAAAGTCAGCGTTGCTGAGTGAGTTCTAGTTTTATAATAAAACATACTTTACTTTCATTAAACCATTCTTTACTTTTTCATGTGAACACACATCATACGTACACATAGATAATATCATTATTATCTTCATCATTCGTTCATTCATCGTACGTCATTACCATTGACTTTCATTACTTTCCTTCTCATTCATTCATACTTTCTTACTTTCATTCATACGTTCATCATTACATCTATTCATTTCATCAAAAACCATGAACTTTACCCTTCCGTCATGCATAAAGCTGGTGCTGGGCCGAGGTCTATCATAGACCCCCCGTCATGGCGCACAGCAGCCTGGCCACAGTACCTAGGGTAAATTCAGGTGTACCATTGTCATGTGCTATACCCACCATCATGCATAAAGCGGATACTGGGCCGAGGTCTATCATAGACCTCCCGTCATGGCGCACAGCAGCCTGGCCATAGTATCTAGGGTAAGCGGCAATGGTTCTATAAAAATGGTCAATCACAAAGAAATACCCTGATGTGTATCCTTCTGGGGTAGCTAACCCACACAGAGTTGGACTAACACCCTACATTGGGGCGTGTTCCACATACAAGGCTTGCAAAAATTACATTACTTTCCTTCATTCATTAATGCATGCATTCATTCATCATGTTTCTCTTTTCATTATCTTCCATTTTACGGTACTTAATACTTTTCATTTTATTCATTAACATTCAACATAAAGCGACGGGAAAATAAACATACAATAAAAGGAACATCATCATACACAGTCAACATCATCATACAGGGCATCATACATACATAGAATACATCATACATACCATCATGCATAACATCATACACATCATGCCAAAGCATCAAACATATATCATAACATCATGCCCATCACACCATCTATGACCACAAAAAAGTCAACTTACATAACCCCTGGGAATCTCCCAAGTCAAAGTCTAAATTTCACTTTTTCATGAGAAAGTCAAAAACTGTTGGAGCATATATTGTCATATATAGTGTGTCCGTCGCTTGACGAATAGTCTAGGCTTAATGTAATACACCTGATATGTTGTAAACACATGAAACTAAATCATTCGCAGGAGCATATGCGAATGAGAGTCAATCGTACGACTGAGCCATGCTAATGGACCAGTCGTGCGACTGAGTGATGCTATTGGGCCATTCGTAAGACTGAACCATAAGTATGGTCCCGTCGTACGATTGAACCATGTGCATGGTCCAATCATACAAATGGGCCTAGTCGCATCTGATATGGGCTGAGGCCTATAAATACTAGTTTCATTGTGTAGAAAGGTAAGGTTTTTGAGAGTGTGCCCGGGGCCTAGGTGCTGCCGGATGAGATGGGAGATCATGCTCAATCTTCCCTTGCCAAGATTCTTGATTCTTATGTTTAACGAACATGTAATCATTAGGTTTTATCAATGAAACCATTCTATTATTGTTCGTTCTATTGTTTGTCTTTCCTTCCGTCAAGAACACGCTCGGATGTCAACCGATCCAGCGATTTCACAATTGGTATCAGAGTCGGTTACTGCTAGAATGATCTAACAATCATTTTAGCAACCTAAGCTCTTGATTTCTGGATCTATTTCATGTTCTTTGACGTTAAACCCACTTCGTGTTCTTCGTGTTTTGCTCAGATCTTGTTACGTGTGTTGTTTTTTGGTTAAAATCGAACTCGGGACCATGTTCTTATCACCCTCGCGAATCTTATGATGTCTATTTCGTTTCGGTTCATGTAAAATTCATCAGATTAGGGTTTTTGGCAGCCATGGTGGCTGCAGATCTAAAAATCTATGTGCAGATCCGCTCATGCGAGTGGACCATGCTAATGGACTATTCGTACGACTGGACCATGTTAATGGACCATACGTACGACTGGACCATGCTAATGTACCATTCGTACGACTAGACCATGCTAATGGACCATTCGTACGACTGGACCATGCTAATGGACCATTCGTACAACTGGACCATGCTAATGGACCAGTCGTACGACTGGACCATGCTAATGGACCATTCATACGACTGGACCATGCGACTGGACCAGCCTTATGTCCAGTCGTGCTACTGGACCAGTCTTTTGTTCAGTCATGCTACTGGACCAGTCTTATGTCCAGTCATGCTACTATACCAGTCTTCTGACTAGTCGCACGAATATATCATTCGTATCATCCATTCACACGAATGTGATATTTGTCCTCCATGTCATACGAGCGAACGGTGTTCCAGACCAAAAAAAAGGGGTCTAGAACTGCCTCTTGCACAGATTTGAGGATGAGCAAAACACATTCACTCTGAGGTTCTTTTGTAAAATAAGTTTGATGGATACCCCATTATTCATAGGATTCGAGAATAGATGAATGTAGTTAGAACACAAAAGAGAGAAGAGAAGATGTCAGCAGTCGGTGCTGATTTTATAGGGTAGTCACGAGCATCTGACTATTTATGGGCCAATCAAGTTATACTTATCCGCACAGAGAGGATTCTGATTCTTAAGGGGAATCCATGTATAGAGAAATTTAAGACACAATCAAAAAGTGATGATGTGAGCTGGTTTCTGATGATGAATTTGAGTGCATGCTAATTTGTTTGAGATTGTCAGCTGTGGATTGGAACCTTCTACTTTTTGCCCAATACACCGTATGAAGATGCCAGGAGAGCACAATGTTTATTTATTGGGATATGCTGAATTTGAGAGGGAATTTCTACAAGTGTTAATGTTAATCAGGTTAGCCTGTGTGAAGATTGGAGCAATGGAAAACTATTCATGTCATTATCTGGAAAAATCAGTCATATGGGGAATCTTGCTGCTATGATGGTGTTCTACAAAGTAAACAAAAGCTATTGTGCCTAAATTCATTTTCAGGGATACTTTAGCAACCTGACGGATCAGCAACGTTGGCTAATATAGTTTTTCGTTTGATTCTATTGGCAACCAGAGCAAAGATTGACTGAAGATTGTAAAGGTGTTATCTACTATTCACAAGCAACGTCCAAAGGGGAATTTGTTGGAGCATATATTGTCATATACAGTGTGTCCGTCGCTTGACGAATAGTCTAGGCTTAATGTAATACACCTGATATGTTATAAACACATGAAACTGAATCATTCGCAGGAGCATATGCGAATGAGACTCAATCGTACGACTGAGCCATGCTAATGGACCAGTCATGCGACTGAAAGATGCTATTGGGCCATTCGTAAGACTGAACCATAAGTATGGTCCAGTCGTACGATTGAACCATACGCATGGTCCAATCGTACAAATGGGCCTAGTTGCATCTGATATAGGCTGAGGCTATAAATACCAGTTTCATTATGTAGAAAGGTAAGGTTTTGATAGTGTGCCCGGGCCTAGGTGCTGCCGGATGAGAGGGGAGATCATGCTCAATCTCCCCTTGCCAAGATTCTTGATTCTTATGTTTAACGAACATGTAATCATTAGGTTTTATCAATGAAACCATTCTATTATTGTTCGTTCTATTGTTTGTCTCTTGGTTTTCTTTCCTTCCGTCAAGAACACGCTCGGATGTCAACTGATCCAGCGACTTCTCAAAAAACTATTCTAAGTGTTCATCTGCATTTACCTTTTGTTCATCCGCATTTGTTTTAGTTCATCCGCATTTGTTTTAGTTCATCTGCATTGACTTTACTCATCCGCATTTGTTTTAGTTCATCCGCATTGACTTTACTCATCCGCATTTCCCCCAATACTCATCTGCATTTCTTATACTTAGTCAATGTTCATCCGCATTTCCCATACTTAGTCAATGCTCATCCGCATTAACTATTCATCTGCATTGACTTCCATACTCATCCGTATTGGCTTACTTAGTAGTTAATGCTCATCCACAATAACTGTTCATCCGTATTGACTTCCAATACTCATGCGCATTGGCTTACTTAGTGGTTAATGTTCATCCGCATTGACTGTTCATCCGTATTGACTTCCATTACTCATCTGCATTGCTTCTGCATACTTAGGCAGATTCTAAAACTTAAACATATGAGCCCTAAACATCAGATCTCAGTTCCCAATCACCATCTATCATGTTTTAAGCTTATATCTTACCTTCTAAGCCTTAGAAACACAACCATAGCATCATTAAGTAAGAACACAACCCAACATCATATCATAATCACAACATACACACATTCATATACGGGTAAAAACCCAGTTTCATAAAACATCAGTTCATGCATTTCCAGCCCCAAAATCAGTTAAAAACCAGTAAAAGAGGGGTTCTAGAACTCACCTTTGCAACTCTTGAGTATGGCTTCTTCCAAACTCGTTTGCAATTGAGTTCAACCACCTAGAACCCCACTAACAACACATACAACCGAACATACAAATACACATAAGCAAACACCCGGGGACATAACCGGCTAGAACACCATAAAACCATGTATTCTTACCTCGAATTCGAACTTCTTCTTCCTGTTCTTCAAGGATCAAAACTTTCTGCTCTTTTCTTCCTTCTCTCTTTAAAATATCCGAGGATTTTTGTGTAGAAAGAGTGATGGGCGGCCATGCCACCTTTATCACCAACTTTTCAAAGATTTTGTCATTTTTGTCACTTTTAACCCCTAGACTTGGGTTTTATTTTTTTTCCTTCTTTTTCTTCACTTTATTCTTCTTTCTTGACTTTAAAATAACCGGGTGTTACAAGTCCACCCCCTTATTTAGGTTTCGTTCCCAAAACCTATTATTCCTGAAACAATTGTGGGTAATACTGCCTCATCTCTTCTTCAGTCTCCCACGTAGACTCGGATCCCTTCCTGTGCTTCCACTGTACACGCACAAGAGGAACCACTTTATTCCTCAGCCTCTTGTCTTTTCGATCAATGATCGCCACTGGTTGCTCCACATAATTGAGTCATTCATCTAGCTCGATATCCTCCAGTGATACAACCATATCCTCGTCTGCTAGACAATTTCTCAGATGAGTACATGGAATGTCGGGTGAATTCCATTTAACTCATCTGGTAACTCCAATCTATAGGCCACCTCTCCTACTCTAGCAATGACTCGGAAAGGCCTATGTATCTCGGATCAACTTGCCCCGCTTTCTGAACCGAATGATGCCCTTCCAAGGTGAGACTTTCAACATAACCTGTCACCCACCTGGAACTCAATCGGTCTATGTCATTTATCAACATACGACTTATGTCTATCTTTGGCTGCCTTCATGAAGGCTTGATCTTTTCAAGCTTCTCAGTCGTAGCCTCGATCACCTCGACGCTTCCTAACTCTTTCTGACCAATATCACCCCAACAGACGGGTGTTCTGCATCTCCTACCGTATAACATCTCATAAGGAGGCATACCAGTGCTGGCATGATAACTGTTGTTATATGAGAAATCAGCTAATGGTAAGTGGTCATCCTAACTTCCTCCAAAATCGATAACACATGCCCGAAGCATATCTCCCAACATCTGAATGGTCCTTTCTGACTGACCATCCGTTGGGGATGATAAGTGGTGCTGATATGTAACCTCGTCCACATCGCATCGTGGAATTACTTCTAAAATTTTGATGTAAACCGGGTGTCACGATCAGACACAATAGACACCGGCACACCATGATGAGTTACAATTTCCTTAATGAAAAGATCAGCAACCTCTCGGATGAATACGTCTCACGAATCGGTAGGAAGTGAGCACTCTTCGTCAAACGGTCAACTATCACCCATATGGCATCATATCCTCGCGCGGTTCACGGTAGCTTCGTAATAAAGTCCATGGTGATGTGCTCCCACTTCCACTCCGGTATATTCAAAGGTTGGATCTTTCCATATGGCTTTTGATGCTCCGCTTTCACTTGCAAGCAAGTAAGGCACTTACTCACATACTCCACCACATCACGCTTCATACCCGGCCACCAATAATCTTTCTTCATGTCTTGGTACATCTTCGTATCACCGGGATGAATAGAGTACCGAGTCTTGTGGGATTCATCCATAATCTTCATACGTAGATCCCCATAACAAGGAATCCACATCCGCCCGAATCTGTTCTTTACACCAAGTGTATTTTCACCTAATTTCGCAATCTGACCTCTCATTCTTTCGAAGTTAAGATGATCTTCTTTTGATGCCTCATCTTGAAACTCTTGACTTGCTTCATCACATCCGAGGTCATGATTATCTGGTAGGCTTTCACCCGAATCGGTAAGGTCTCTCCTTCCAGCTAAGGGCATCCGCCACCACGTTGGCTTTGCCCGGATGGTAATGGATCTCGTAGTCACAATCTTTTATGAGCTCCAACCATCGTCTCTGCCTCATGTTTAGGTCCTTCTGCTCAGAAGTACTTCAAGCTCTTGTGGTCAGTGAATATGGGGCACTTCGTCCCGTAAAGATAGTGCCTCCAAATCTTTAACGCAAAGACCACAGCTGCTAGCTCCAAGTCATGAGTAGGATAATTAACCTGAACCTTTAACTGTCGGGATGCATAAGCTATAACTTTTTCCCTATGCATTAACACACATCCCAACCCCGAGTAGGAAGCATCAGAATAAATCACCAGATCTTCACTTCTATCGGGTAATGACAAAACAGGAGCTTGAATCAATCTCACCTTTAACTCATCAAATGCCTTCTCTTGAGCTTGACCCTATACAAACTTTACATCTTTTCAAGTCAATTTGGTTAGTGGAGAAGCGATCTTAGAGAAGTCTTGAATGATCTTCTGTAGTAGCCCGCAAAACCCAAGGAACTACGAATCTCGGATGGCGTCTTTGGAGACTTCCATTGCATCACTGCCTCCACCTTTGCCGGGTCCACCATAATCCCATCAGGATTCACTACATGACTCATGAATTGGACCTCGCACAACCAGAATGCGCATTTGTAGAATTTAGCATACAACTTCTCCCTTCTCAACGTCTCCATCACCTCTTGAATATGACCGGCATGCTCCTCTTTACACTTTGAATAAATCAGGATATCATCAATAAATTCAATCACTGATTTATCTAACATCAGCCGACACACTCGATTCATAAGATCCATAAAAGCAGCTGGCATGTTGGTCAAACCAAATGACATAACGAGGAACTCATAGTGACCATAACGTGTGCGAAAAGCTGTTTTAGGAATATCCTTCTCTTTCGCTTTTAGCTGATGGTAGCCCGATCAAAGATCTATCCTTGAGACTCAATTGGCACCTTGAAGTTGATCAAACAAATCATCAATTCTCGGTAAGGGGTATCGGTTCTTTATCGTCAACTTGTTCAGCTCACGGTAGTCTATACACATCCTCATGCTACCGTCTTCTTCTTCACAAACAGGACCGGAGCACCCCAAGGAGAGATACTTGGTCTAATAAACCCTTATCAAGCAGCTCTTGCAACTGTTCCATCAACTCTTTCATCTCAGTCGGAGCCAGACGATACGACGCCTTGGCAACAGGTTGGGCACCCGGTATCAGATCAATCTAAAACTCGATCTCTCGGTCAGGTGGCACTCCTGGTAAGTCTTTTAGGAAATGTCTAGAAAGTCACACACAACCGATACATCTAACAGTTGTGGTGTTGGTGCATCCACGTCTTTCACGTAAGCCAAGTAGGCACTACATTCGCGCCTCATGCACCTTCCTACCACCACCATTGGAGATTACTTTCGGATCGTAGTGACCCGATCCCCATAAAACCGTTACCAAAATCCCATCAAACATTGTTAAAAAGAATCATCTTCTTGCGACACACAATGTTCGCCTCGTAGTCCGCTAACCAATTCATCCCTAGAACCACACATAAGCTCATCATGAATGCTCTAACCGGAAACTTGTGACCTTCTAATTCCACATCACATCCTTCTATCATTTCAGAATCCTGGTAGACTTATCGATGGAAGTTTCTACATCAAATGGCGCATCTATATTCTTACTACTAACATGCAATTTAGCACAGAAAACAGCAGAAATGAAACGTTACTACCACCAAAATCGAATAACATAGAGGCTAAAGTTTGGTTTACTAGAAACGTACCTGACACAACATCAGGGTTCCGTCTAAGCCTCCTCTGCATCATCGTAAACGCTCTGGCGCTCGCCCTCGGTTCTTCACCTCCAGTCTTCTTCACCCAATACCCTCAGCCCTCGGCTTCTTACAGTCTTACTCATGTGGCCTCCACGCCCAGTTTAAAACATCGGACCGTACGACAGTCCCTTGCCATATGCCCCGTCTTCCACATTTGAAGCATAAGTTCAATCCCAGCTACATTCTCCAATATGCTCCTTTTCACATCTACCACACTTCTTCGACCCCGCACCAGATGTGACCACATGACGGTCATCTACCCGTGCCTTCTTGTTACTCGTCAGGGCACCACCTCGACCAAACCTTTTCCCATTCTAATTCCAGTCACCACTCTCTTTCGTGCTACCTTCAGCCACCACCACCACAGCTCTCTCATCATACAATCTCCCTGCCAAATCCACCGCCAACCTAAACGTGCTCAGTCGGGCAGCGATCATGTGCCTGCTAATATCCGCCGGCAAACCCTGAATGTACCTCTTGATCTTTCGTTACAAAGGTGTCACTTGGTCTGGCACCAGACGTGCCATCTCATTAAATTTTGTGGTGTACTGTTGATGTGTCATCGTCCTCGCCTCCAACTGCAGGAACTCCCTCTCAACCTTGTCATCTCCCTATGAGACAAAACTCTCAATCACCAACTTCTTCAGATCAAACCATCTCATCCTCCTAATAGCTCGACTACCCTCAGCTTGGACAATGTTGTCCCACCAGCATAAAGCTGAATCCACGAAAGAGTGGGCGGCAAACTTCACCTTCTGATCCTCCCGGCACTCGCTGATGTTCATAACAGCTTCCATTTCTCTCGCCCATCGGTGAGCAGCAGCAGTAGTGCCATTACAATCAAAAGTAAGGGGCTTGCATCGTTGAAACGCCTTATAGTTACAGCCTCGTGCCACCTCCGGCACAGGTTCTTCTTCTTCCTCTTCTTCTTCGTCATCAGACAAAACCGTCTCGTCTCGGGCTGTCTTCTTTCACCCGTAGATCTATTTCTTTCCTTCCTCTCCCCTTCCCGTATAGCTTCAATCACTTAATTCACTACAAATGGTAAGATTGTTTGCAGACCTGATGCACCTCTTCAACCACAGCTCTTTCACCGAGGCCCTTAAGTTAGCACTCTCATCACGCCCTCCGGATGAGGGGTCTCTGGTTTTCATGAACCATCTTTTTCGCTCTAGGCCTTCCTCTCGTAACCCATGGTTCAGCACCACGACCTCCACACGTGAAGCTTTAGATGATCTACCACCAGCCATCCTATAACACACACACTGAAAGGTTCAAACACCAACACGGTCATTCAAGGGAACAACTCAGTTTATGTCAAGTATAGTAAGTCCCTAATTACAGTGGCTAGTTGTGATTAGCCACTTACTTTACTGTTTATATACCCCAAGCATTACCTATCCTGGCTACATCAGTATTTAAATCTACCCGCAACACATAACTCACATAACATGCGCACGTAATACCAGTTAATCATTAAGAAAATACCTGATGGCACGCAGCTACTCGGACTGGCATCCTTTTCGCTTTCCGTCCCATTTTATTTTAAGTTAGGTTTATTTGAAAATTACCCATTTCACTTAAACTTTGGCTCTGATCCAACTTCTAAGCCCCGTTCCCCGACGCATACAACTGACAATCATTGCTCATAGACATATAATTAACATTTACCTTTCATAAAACATCACAATGAACATCAAAGCAACTTTTCATTTCATTAAAAATGCTGTTGCAAGTTAATATAATCATTCATTACATATTTCCATTTGTTCGCATTAGAATGCAAAAACATTAACAAAAGAATGTCATCCAAAATGCCAAGTAGCTGCCCCGCACCATTCTTGTTGGACCAAAAGAACCAATAAGCCAGATCAGAAAACCTTTAATCCCACAGACATCAAAACAACTGAAGTGATCTACAACAGCTGAAGACAAAGTCTGAAGACATCTGCTGAGACAAAGTTTGAAGAAAAGTCTGAAGACAACTACTGAAGACAAAGTCTGAAGACAAAGTCCGAAGACAACAGCTGAAGACAAAGTCTAAAGACAAAGTCTGAAGACAACTGCTGAAGACAAAGTCTGAAGATCAAGTTCTTAGAAGTTGTCACAACAGCTGAAGTAGTTCTCTTCAGTAGTTGTGATGGTTTACATTTCAGTAGTTTGTAATCAGTAGTTTTATATTATGTAAAACATCTGAAGTTCTTACACTTCAGATGTTATAACTTCAGTAGTTGTAATGTTAGCTTATACTTAGCTTTTAGTGAAGGTGTCCTCAGTTGTTGTGGACATCTTCAGTAGTTTAGTTTACTTTTAGTTGTTTGTATAAATCAGTTAGATGTCACTATCAAGTGACGTCAGCTGATGTCACATTCCTTATAAAAGGAATGTTGACCTAATTTCCCTGTACGGGAAGCTTGTGCATGAATGAAAACATTCTTTTTGTAGAAAACTCTCTCTCTATAACCGTTAATGTTTGATTGAATATTCATATTATTCTTGCTATAATTTTGTCTAATTCGTGTGCTATTTCACTGCAAATCCTAATCTAATTGATCAAACTAGATCTCGATCCCTTCAAATGGTATCAGAGCAGGTTAATCATCGATCGATTTAACAATTGATCAGTGAAACTGTTCTTTTGATATCTAAGTTTGATCGAATTAGCAAATTTGCAAGAATTGGTTATAGAGTTTGTTTTTATGTTGCTTCCTGTGAATTAATTTGAGATTCTTCTTGTTTTAAACTATGTTGTTGAGTTTTTGAGTTAGATCTGTTAAAATCTCATTGAACCTGTTTGAATTGGTGAAAATTGCTACATCAATCAATGATCCTCACAATACTGGCTCCTCAACAAAGCCTCCGATGCTTGTTAGGAGTGAGTACAACATATGGCAACGACGAATGCTCCATCACCTGTCTGTCAACAGTTTAGGTTGTTGGAAATCTATGGTTCATAGACTATATAAGCCTACGGTGAGTAATCCGGAAACCAATGAAATGGTTCCGAAGAAGAAAGAGCAATATTCAGATGAAGATCTGAAACTGTTTGAAATTGATGCTAAAGCCCATGGAATTCTGGCCATGGCAGTGCCTAATGAAATCTATTCTGGACTTATGCATCATGAATCTGCTCATGACATCTGGGTTGCTCTGAAAGAACAATTTGGAGGAACTGATGAGGTCTTAGCAAACAATAGAGAAATCCTTGCCCAACAATACGAGACATTCTCTCATAGAAAGGGTGAGTCACTGACTTAACAGTTTGAGCGATTCTCCTGTTTGATATCTGAGTTGAAAATGGTTAAACATGAATATACAAACAGTCAGATGAACAACAGATTTCTCAGATCCCTGCCTGAGAGATGGGACACATATACTATTGTCCTACGCTCTAGTGCAAATCTAGACAATCTATCTCTCACCCAACTTCATGGGAAACTGTTAACATTTGAAAGAGAGATAGAACAGAAAAGGAAACTGACTTCATCTGGGAAGCTCACTGATGATTTTGTACCAGGGAATACTGCTCTGGTTGGTCATGAGTCAGAATATGCTACATCAAAAAGTTCTTATGATGAGCATATTGATTTCTCTTCAAACAGTGGAGATCATGCTTTTGCTGGTATTGATAGTAATTAAGGATGTAATAGTGATAATCTGTGCTTTTTGATGGATGATTTGAAAGGAATTGCTGATGATGATTTGGAAGAGATGGATATTTTGAGCCAAATGGCATTAGTTAATATCAGATCTTAAAAATTTTACAAAAGACAGTAGAAAATTCCCTGGTCTCTCTGGAAAAACCAAAGTTGGTTTTGACAAGAGCAAGTTGAGGTGTCACAAGTACCATAGACTTGGACATTTTGCAAGAGAGTGTTATCATCTGGATCATCAAACTCTTCTGCACCCTTTGTGACCTTTCCAGGTAATAATTCACAAAAAAAAGGGCAACATTCTACCAGTTCTGGTCATCATTCAAAAATCAATCATCTCCTGCATATTTTGTTCCTCAAGGTCAAATTCCATATCCTTATCCCTGTTTTTACATGCCTCAGTCCAATCAGGTTCCTGTACCCATAGCTCAACAATCACATGCCCTACCTGAGCCTCAACCATCTCAATCAAGTCAACAATCTCAATCTCAATCTCAATCACATCAAAGCTTTTTCACTCCTGGAGTTGTTGACTGGAGTAGTTACCAGATGATCTTTCTGGTTTTCTGAACAAGTGTTTTCTGGTGCTGGTCAACATGGTTGAAAATCCTTTTGGAAATCTTGCTCTTATAGCCCTGGAGTCTACTGATGGTTCATGCTCAAATGCTTCATCATCACAGGTACCACAAGTATCTTCTGAGGTTAAGGCCAAGTTGTGTTCTGAGTCATGCATAGCTACTTTTGCCTCAATTAGAGAAGCAAATGTAGCTTTAATTAATCAAAATCTTGACCTAGAGAAAGTGATTTCCAAAAGAAAAGCAGAGTTTGAGTCTGTTTTAAAAGAAAAAGATGATGAGATTTACAAATTAAAATGCCAAATCACTGATGAAAAGGCTAAGGTAGAGGTCATTTTAGAAAATCATAAGAGTCTCAAAGAAACACTTGCAACTACTCAATTGAGTGTGAACACTGGGTAACATCTTGCAAGGGGTTTGAAATGCTTCTCAGTAAGCAAACTGCTTCAAATGTGAAGTTTGGGATTGGATATAATCACACTGAACCTCCTATAGATTTTACTCCCACGACAGAAGTAAAATCTAAAGGTGAAATCAATTCCCAAACCACATCATCATGTGTCTCATCCTCAAGTGATAATGTACAATCAGAGGATGAAGTCAGTAATAGTACCTCAGCTAATCAATCTGCTGATGGTCTTACTGCTGATGACACATAATCAAAGAAAAGCTGAGCACTTCAGGTGTTGTCTAACAAGGTATTCAAAGTACTGAAGAGCAAGTAACAACACCTAAAGAACATTTCAAACCAAATGAAACCAAACATGGTTTGACAACTGCTGAAGAGTCTATCAGGAAATCCAAATGTACTGATAGAAAACTTCTGAAGAACAAGTCTTTAGTTGTTATAAATCCTTCAGTACTTCACATAAGTACTGAGAGGAAGAAAGTATTGAAGAACACACCTTCAGTAGTTTCATCTTCTTTAGCAGCTGATCAACAGAAGATGAAGAAAAAGCCATGTGAAATATGTGGTCTATTCAATCATCTCATTGATGAATGTTGGTACAAAAAGGGTTCCAAATTTAACAAATATAAAATCATTAAAAAGAAAATTAATAAAATGAAAGATGAATTTGAAACCAAGTTTGTGCCATAAACATCTCAACCTGATAAACCAAAGTCTTCATATAAATCTAAACAGAAGAAAGAGGTTTATCATAAAACAGCTGAACATATTCCTCAAGGAGTATCAAAACAACAGACTAAGTCTGTGTCTTTCAAAAAGGAGGACATGGTGTGTCACAGGAACCATTCAAAAACAAGTACTGATGTGTCTGCTGAACTGAAGGCTTTAACAACCAATCAGACACAACTTGTTATGATGGTTCAACATCTGTTGGGGAGAGTTAACCAAATAGATGTACCTGTGATTAAATCACTGAAAAGGAAAACTAAGCCAAAATCAAAGGAATCCTTTTCAGCACCATATCCATCTTCAAAGGTTGTTAATCATGACAAATCAGTTAGTATAAAATCTGTTGATGAGAACAGACCAAAACCAAAATGGTTTGGGTCTCAAAAGCTAACTAGTTGTTGTGATATATGCAGGGTTCTTCAGCATGCCATAGAAGCATCCGGTATGTGGACAGTGGAGGATCTATGCATATGACAGGGAGCAGATCTCTTCTTCATGACTACTCTCAAGGAAAGAAGGGATTTGTATCTTTTGGTAATGATGCTAAGGGTTACATCATCGGAAAGGCTTTGTTTCAAATGGTGGAATAAGGTTTGATGATGTTAACCATGTGGAGAATCTCAAGTACAATTGTTAAGTGTCAGTCAAATGTGTGATAAAGGGCATGTTGCACTTTTCACCAGTCAGAACTGTCAGATTCTGTCTTTCAATGTTTTAAGTATGATTGACAAGGTATTGGATGAACATACTCTCCTGAAGGCCACAGGATTGGAAGAGTATATGCCTTAGACTTATCAAAGAAAATTGATCTAAAAGGCCATCCATGTCTGTTCTCCAAAGCCTCTCCTCAGGAATCTGAACTTTGGCACATAAGGCTTGGTCATGTGAATCTTAGAAACATGAACCAGCTGATCCTTCATGGTTTAGTGAGAGGTCTGCCCTTAAAGGAGTTTAATGTGATGACAACTGCTCTGCTTGTTTAAAAGGAAAGAAACATAAAGTATCATTCCCTCCAATAGAAGAACCAAAGTCCACTGCCTGCTTGCAATTACTGCATATGGATCTATTTGGTCTAGTAAGAGTGATGAGCATGGCAAAGAAAAAATACTGTCTGGTAATTGTGGATGATTATTCCAGATTTGTATGGACCTTTTCTTACATTCAAAAGATGAGGCTGGTCAAATTATCATCTACTTTGTGTCGCATGTGGAAAAGCAGTATTCTCTTTCTGTCAAGTGTGTGAGGAGTGATAATGGCACATAATTAGAAATCACACACTTGATGAATTCTATTTCTCTAAGGGAATCAAGAGGCAGTTTAGCATTCCAAGAACTCCTGAACAAAATGGAGTGGTGGAGAGAAAGAAAAGGACCCTTATTGAAGCTGCAAGGTCAATGTTGGCTGATTCTGGTTTGCCACTAACCTTTTGGGCTGAAGCTGTTAACACAGCTTACTATATGCAAAATTGAGTATTAGTAAATCAAAGGTTGATGAAGACTCCTTATGAAGTGTTACATCATTTGGCTTCTCTGATTTCCTTCTTTAGAGCATTTGGGTGTCCTTGTTATATTCTCAACACAAAGGATCCACTTCAGAAGTTTGAATCAAAGGCGGATGCAGGGTACTTTGTTGGGTATTCATCTACTTGCAAGGCATACAGAGTTTTTAATTGCAGAACAAAGATTGTAGAAGAAACCTTGCATGTAAAGTTTAATGAATCTCCAAAGGAGAAAATCCCACAAAACCCTGTGGAGTTATTTGATCTGGACATACTGCAATATGTTCTTTATCAGTCTCCAACTATTGCAGGTTCTGTGAATCCATCATCTCCTGCCACTTGTTATCCATCTGTTGGTATAAATGCAAGTTTTAGTGATCAACTGCCTGAGTCTACTAAACTTGATGTTCCTGTAGCTTCAGTAGTTCCATCCACAACAAATGATGATGAGATCTCTGAATCCTCTACTTCATTTTAATTGCCATCTCATTCTAGGTTTCAAGAATCTGGATCACCATCTGTTGCTGCTAAATCACCTACAAACACTTGCACAGATCTTATTGAGTATCAAGAACTGAAGAATCACCCCATTTCTCAGATCATTGGTGACATCAATGCTGGTGTTTCAACTAGAAGTCAATTGTCCAACTTTTGCTTCTATGCTCTCTTCATCAGTCAGCAAGAGCCAAAGAACTATCATATTGCATTAAGAGACAATGGATGGGTTGAAGCTATGCAACTTGAGCTTCTTCAGTTTCAAAAGCAGCAAGTGTGGGAACTGGTTCCTCTACCCCAAAGTAAGTGTGCAATAGGCACTAAATGGGTGTTTAGGAATAAAACTAATGAAAAAGGCCAAATTGTCAAGAACAAGGCCAGACTGGTTGTACAGGGGTTTTCACAAGAAGAAGGTATTGATTATGATAAAATCTTTGCCCCTGTAGCCAGACTGGAGGCAATCAGATTGTTTTTAGCTTATGTTGCCTTTCATAATCTCAAAGTTTTTCAAATGGAGGTCAAAGTTTATGTGTGCCAACCACCAGGTTTTGAAGATCATAAACATCCAGATTAGGTGTATAAGCTTGATAAGGCTCTTTATGGACTAAAACAAGCACCTAGAGCCTGGTATGAAACACTGTCCAATTTTCTTCTTCAAAATAATTTCACTAGATATATTTACTAAGCCTTTGGACAGTGCAACTTTCCAAAATCTAGTGCTAAGGCTTGGTATGCTGTAGCTTGAATGATTTGGCAACTACTGATGATCTCAGCTCACAAAACCTCTTCATGGGATCAAATGTCATCCAGGTGGCAGCAGGTATTGTATTCTATCCTTGAACGCCAAAGCTTAAATTTTTCTAAAATTATATTTTTAGAATTAAAAGATCTGGCAATGAAACTTGTAGCTAACAGATGGCTATTATATCCAAGGTTTCTTATGGCCATAATCATGAATCAGTTACAATCTGATGGCCCTGTTGGCCTTGGAGTCCCTGCTGTGTTAGTTTTGCCAGAGGTATACTCCAGGCACAACTCTGACCCACACCTCAAAGAGGCTGCCAAACTGCTAAAACCCAAGCAGAAGGTACCCACAGCCTCATCATCCAGATCCAAAGTCCCCTCAAAACCTCATTCCAAACAAACCAAAAAGGCTACTCAGGGAGTTGAGTCCCCTGATGATGCCCCTGCAACACAAAGGCAGGATGAAACTATGGGTAGTAATCCCCCTGTAGTTTCCAGGACTCTACCAGCTGAAACCACTCAGGTATCCTCTCAACAGGATCCTGATGCAACCAAAAATGGGGAAACCACATTACTGGAATCTCTCTCACTTGAGAGGATTGCCATTGAAGAGTACCATTCACCCCAGGTGCAATCCTCTTCACACCTATCTCCCATTGAAGCCACCCCTACAACCCCAACTGTGGTTATTGCACAAGTGCTGACTCAACTACATTCCTCTACCCCTCCCTAGAAACCTATTACCACTGGGAAAACCACAATAGTTGAGGGAGAGTATTATAATGTGGCTGATAACCCATAGCACAGGGATTACAAATTTCAATCTCCCTGTGTAGAGGAGGAGATTAGAACATCTGGTGAGGCTGCCTCTTCTCCTGTTTTAGTACATGATCAGGATGAAGATGGTATCATTTCTAAGTCCTCACCAAAGGCAACGGCCAATGAAGGACATCATCTTAAGGCAGGAAGTCCCCAGTTCCAAGTAATAGGGGCACATGTGAATACTGATCTACACTCAGCATATGTTCATCCTGATTTCATCAGGAGGTCAGTTGATTCAGCACAAACTGATGATGACCTGGGCTTTTTCTTTGATGTTCTAGCCCACAATACTATTCTTGAGACTGAGGTATGCAGACTACAAGAACTGCTTGCCAAAATGTCACAAGAATCAAGTCCATCTGCCCACATTCACCCACAGATGGCAGTTTCTCCTGAAATTATCCCAAACACTGAGCCACTCTCAACAAATTTGCCACCAGCCTCTGCTTCAGGTACCATTTCTCAGGGACAGAACCCCTCTAAGCTAATGGTTGCTGCCTTTCAAACATCCTTACCTCTCATCACTTCCATAATCACAAAGACAGTACATCAAGCCATTGATGAGAGGCTTTCCTCAAATCTTCAATCCTTAGTTGATGCTGCTATTTCTAAGAGACTTTCTGACATTCACAACCCTGAACCCAATGCAACCAAAAAAGGGGAGTCTAAGTTAGTGAAAGTAGACAAAAGAAAGAGAGCTGAAGAGGAAGCAAAAAAAGAGAAGAAAGAAAAGGAAATGATCACCTACAAGAGGAAGTAAAGCTCTGAAAAGACTGAAGGTGAGAAAAAGTTAGAAGAATGATCAAAGAAGCTGATGAGCAACATAGCAGATCTATGGATAAGATTATTGATCAACTCTTCAGACAAGGATTTGACACTGCCAAACTTGACTCTGAAATCAAAAGGTTAGAGATTCAAGAGATTGAACAAAGATGGGCAAGTTGGAGTGAGAAAGAAAGGGAAGGCTGGAAACTATGGCAAGATTATATCAAAACATCTGGGAAGGTCAATCATTGAAGTAAAATCATGGTCCAGAGACAGTATTTCGGAGATAACCCCCAGAATCTGTTCTTCTGAAGTATTTAACAAAGGATTGATCATAGAAGCTCTTGATGAAGCTGGTGCTGGGAAAAGGACTAATATGGCAAAATTATCCAAAGCTTCACTCACATCCAAGATGCTAGAGCAGCCTGCACAATCACCCAAACCAAAACAACCACCCTCACAACCCTCAAAACCAACTCCTTTACACAATAAACCTACTCAACTCATTACCAATTATGCACCTAAGAGGAAGAGAAGGGTGTTGAGGATGGAAGAAGAAGAAGAAGATGATGAGGATGATAGTCTACCACTCTCTGTTGTTCTCAAAATAAAAATGCCTGAGCCTAGGAGTCAACCAACAACAATCACACCCGACTTTCAAAGGCAAATGGTAAAAGTCAAACTTGAAGAAGAAGAACAGCACAAAAAACATGATGAGCAACTGTTAAGGATGATTGATAAAGAGTTTCCCAAGTCTTCATCCATACAAGCTATGAAGAAACATGCTCAGAGGTGGTATGCTATTAGATTTACATTCCAATATCAGAAGGAGAGAGTGAGAATTTGGCCTGACCCCAGAGTAAGTGACAAAATTCACAAAAGAAGATTCCAAGTAGATACAATGGCCAAGTAAAGAAGATTGTAGATGTTGTGATAATGCTGGCCGTTGTAGTGTCACCCTGGGAAATCCTTGATGACTTCAAGAGAGCTTACAAGTCTAAGTGACTCCACAAACTTTACTAGAAAAAAAATGGTAAAGAAGGGGTTAATCTACAAGAAGCTTGAAGAAATAAGAAGAAATGAGCTCTAGTTATTGCTTGAAGGCACTCATCCTGATGAGTTTGCACACAGAGAGATAATAACTATGGAGCTGAAAAATGGAAAGCATATTAAGTACTTATCTGAGTACTATGGGCCTGAGTTCTTCTTTGAAAGTGGAGCTGAAGAACTCACAATGGAAGAACAAGTTGTTTTCCTTGAGGCCTATGTCAGAGATTCTTACAGACTTATCATTGGGAAGTAGGTTTCATGGATGGGGTAACAGCTCTGTGTCCAATTCCCCAAGACAGAGTTCCCATTCATCCTTTGCCAATCAAACCTTCTGAAATCTATTCCCTGGCCTGAGCTTATATGAAGATTTCTGAGCTGATCCAGATATTGTTTCTGCCAATAAGTGGGACCTCAATAATTTTAAAGGTTTTGGTTGTATTGGTTCAGGGGGAGTTTGTTGGACCAAAAGAACCAATGAGCCACATCAGAAAAACCTTTAAGTCCCATAGACATCAAAACAACTGAAGTGATCTACAATAGCTGAAGACAAAGTCTAAAGACAAAGTCTGAAGACAACTGCTAAAGACAAAGTCTGAAGACAAAGTCTGAAGACAACTACTGAAGACAAAGTCTAAAGACAATAGTTGAAGACAAAGTCTGAAGACAAAGTCTGAAGACAACTGCTGAAGACAAAGTCTGAAGATCAAGTTCTCAAAAGTTGTCACAACAGCTGAAGTAGTTCTCTTCAGTAGTTGTGATGGTTTACATTTCAGTAGTTTGTAATTAGTAGTTTTATATTATGTAAAACATCTGAAGTTCTTACACTTCAGATGTTATATTCAGTAGTTGTAATGTTAGCTTATACTTAGCTTTTAGTGAAGGTGTCCTCAGTTGTTGTGGACATCTTCAGTAGTTTAGTTTACTTTCAGTTGTTTGTATAAATCAGTTAGATGTCACTATCAAGTGACGTTAGCTAATGTCACATTCCTTATAAAAGGAATGTTGACCTAATTTCCCTGTACGGGAAGCTTGTGCATGAATGAAAACATTCTTTTTGCAGAAAACTCTCTCTCTATAACCGTTACTGTTTGATTGAATATTCATATTATTCTTGCTATAATTTCATCTAATTCGTGTGCTATTCCGCTGAAAATCCTAATCTAATTGATCAAACTAGATCTCGATCCCTTCAATCCTCAACAATACTCACCTGCCAACTGGAAAATGCATAAAAAGTCAGCGTTGCTGAGTGAGTTATAGCTTTATAATAAAGCATACTTTACTTTCATTAAACCGTTCTTTACTTTTGCATGTAAACACACATCATACGTACACATAGATAATATCATTATTATCTTCTCATTCGTTCATTAACTTTCGTTCATTCATCGTATGTCATTACCATTCACTTTCATTACTTTCCTTCTCATTCATTCATACTTTCTTACTTTTGTTCATACGTTCCTCATTACATCTTTTCATTTTATCAAAAACCATGAACTTTACCCTACCATCATGCATAAAGCTGGTATTGGGCCAGGGTCTATCATAGACCCCCCGTCATGGCGCACAGCAGCCTGGCGACAATACCTAGGGTAAATTCAGGTGTACCATTGTCATGTGCTATACCCACCGTCATGCATAAAGCGGATACTAAGCCGAGGTCTATCATAGACCTCCCGTCATGGCGCACAGTAGCCTGGCCACAATATCTAGAGTAAGCGACAAAGGTTCTATACAAATGGTCAATCACAAAGAAAGACCCCGATATGCATCCTTCTAGGGTAGCTAACCCACACACCATTGGACTAACACCCTACATTGTGGCGTGTTCCAGATACAAGGCTTGCAAGACTTACATTACTTTCCTTCATTCATTAATGCATGCACTCATTCATCATGTTCCTCTTTTCATTATCTTCCACTTTACGTTACATAATACTTTTCATTTCATTCATTAACATTCAACGTAAAGCCATGGGAAAATAAACATACAATAAAAGGAACATCATCATACACATCAACATCATCATACAGGGCATCATACATACATAGCATACATCATACATACCATCTTGCATAACATCATACACATCATTCCAAAGCATCAAACATACATCATAACATCATGCCCATCACACCATCTATGACCTCAAAAAGGTCAACTTACATAACCCCCAGGAATCTCCCAAGTCAAAGTCTAAATTTCACTTTTTCACCAGAAAGTCAAAAACTATTCTAAGTGTTCATCCGCATTTGCGTTTTGTTCATCCGCATTTTTTAGTTCATCCGCATTTGTTTTAGTTCATCCATATTGACTTTACTCATCCGCATTTCCCCCAATACTCATATGCATTTCTCATACTTAGTCAATGTTCATCCGCATTTCCCATACTTAGTCAATGCTCATCCGCATTAGCTGTTCATCTGCATTGACTTCCAATACTCATCCACATTGGCTTACTTAGTAGTTAATGCTCATCCGCAATAACTGTTCATCCACATTGACTTCTGATACTCATGTGCATTGGCTTACTTAGTGGTTAATGTTCATCCGCATTAACTGTTCATCCGCATTGAGTTCCATTACTCATCTGCATTGCTTTTGCATACTTAGGCAGATTCTAAAACTTAAACATACGAGCCCTAAACATCAGATCTCAGTTCCCAATCACCATATATCATGTTTTAAGCTTATATCTTACCTTCTAAGCCTTAGAAACACAACCATAACATCATCAAGCATGAACACAGCCTAACATCACATCATAATCACAGCATACACACATTCATACATACGGGTAAAAACCCAGTTTCATAAAACATCAGTTTATGCATTTCCAGCCCGAAAATCAGTTAAAAACCAGTAAAAAAGGGGTTTTAGAACTCACATTTGCAGCTCTTGAGTATGGCTTCTTCCAAACTCGTTTGCAATTGAGTTCAACCACCTAGAAACCCACTAACAACACATACAACCGAACATACAAACACACATAAGCAAACACACGAGGACATAACCTGTTAGAACACCATAAAACCATGAATTCTTACCTCGAATTCGAACTTTTTCTTCCTGTTCTTCAAGGATCAAAACTTTCTGCTCTTTTCTTCCTTCTCTCTCTAAAATATCCGAGGATTTGTGTATAGAGAGAGTGATGGGCGGCCACGCACCTTTATCACCAACTTTTCAAAGATATTGTCCTTTTGGTCACTTTTAACCCCTAGACTTGGGTTTTATTTCTTTTCCTTCTTTTTCTTCACTTTATTCTTCTTTCTTGACTTTAAAATAATCGGGTGTTACATTACCTATGGTAGTTTCTACATCAAAAGGCTCATCTACACTCTTACTACTAACAGGAAGTTTAGCACAAAAAAGTGTAGAAATAAAACTTATACAAGCACCCGAATCAAATAACACAGAGGCTAAAGTTTGGTTTACTAGGAATGTACTTGACACAACATCGTGGTCCGTCCTAGCCTCCTCGTTTGTCATCGTAAATGCTCTGGTGCTCGGCCTCTGTCCTTCGGTCCTGGTCGTCTTCTTCCCAGCACCGAAAATTTCAGCCCTTAGCTTCTTACTATCCATGCTCATGTGGCCATCCTCGCCACAAATATAACACCTTCTTACCCCGTAGTTCTTTGCCACATGTCCGGTCCTTCCACAATGGAAATAGACATTGGATCCCACTCTAGATTCCCCGGTGTGCTCTCGCCCACACTTAACACACCTCATCGACCCCGCACCGGATGTGACCACATGTCGGTCATCCACCCTTGAACCTTTGTTGCTTGGAGTGGCCCCTCCACGTCCAACCTGCTTCCCATTCCAATTCCGATCACTACCACTCCTCTTGTTGGCTTCTACCACCACCACAGTCTACTCATCATACAATCTCCCTGCTAAATCAACCGCCGACCTAAACGTGCTCGGTGGGGCAGCGATCATGTGCCTACGAACATCCGCCGGCAAGCCCTAGATATATCTCTTGATCTTTCGTGACGAGGGTGTCACTTGGTCTGGCACCATCCATGCCATCTCATTGAACTTGGTGGTGTATTGTTGATATGTCATGGTTCCCACCTCCAACTGAAGGAACTCCCTTTCCACCTTATCCATTTCCCTGTGGGGACAGAACTACTCGATCACCAACTTTTTCAGCTCCGCCCACTTCATCCTTCCAATTGCCCGACTACCCTCGGCTTGGACAATAATTTCCCACCAACATAGAGCTGAGTCCACAAATGAGTGGGCAACAAACTTCACCTTCTGGTCCTCTCGGCACTCGCTGATATCAAGTACCACCTCTATTTCTCTCACCCATCGGTGAGCAGCAGCAATAGTGCCATTACCATCAAAAGTAGGGGACTTGCATCTTTGGAATGCCCAGTAGTTACAATCTTGTGTCGTCTCCTGCACGGGCTCTTCCTCCTCCTCCTCATCGTTAGAGAGAACCGTCTTAGTCTGCAGTCGTTCTTGTCCTTCCAAGGACCTATTCCTCCCCCCTCCCTCTCCTTCTCTTACAGCCTTAATCACTTCAGTCACCACAGACGGTAAGATCGTCTGCATGAGCTGATGCACCTCTTCCACAACAGCCTCCTTCACTGAGGCTCTTAAGTTAGCACTCTCATCTCCGCCCTCTGGATGAGGGGTCTCGGGTCTTTTATGAACCATTTTTTTAGCTCTAGGCCTTCCTTTTCTAGCTCGTGGTTTAGCACCACGTCCACCACGACCTCCACCACGCGAAGCTTTCGATGATCTACCACCGGCCATCCTCTAACACACTGAAAGATTCAAACACCAACACGGTCATTCAAGGGAACAACTTAGCTTATATTGAGTATAGTAAGTCCCTAATTACAGTCGCCAGCTGTGATTAACCACTTACTTTACTCTTCATACCCCAAGCATTTCCTATCCTGACTACATCAGTATCTAAATTTACTTTACTCTTCATCCTATCCTAATTACATTAGTGGCTAGTTTGTGTAAGGCCCCATTCCGGGACGGTCATAGCTGGTTAATCATCGCACATAAAACATATATTTACATTAACATAAGTAAAACATTGAAGCGAAAACATTAAAATAAACATTCTATTTCGTTATAAAAGCTTTGGTAAAATAATACATCGTTATCAAATTGTAAAATACATGTTGCATTACATCACAAAAGCATTATAAATATGGATTCCATCCAAAAAGAACCAAGTAGCCGCCCCGTGTCAGCCTCAACAACCTTTACTTGCTAACTAGAAACGCATAAAAGTCAGCATTGTTGAGTGAGTTCTAATTTTAAAATAAAACATACTTTACTTTCTTTCAAATCATTCTATATTTCCGTACATGATCACACATCGTACGTACAAACAGATAATAACATTATTATCTTCCTTTACTATTCATCACATTCTTTCTTTATCTCTTTCCGAATCAGTGTCATCAGCTATACCCCAAACGTATGCACGAAGCGGGTACTGGGCCGAAGATCATAAATGACTTCCATAATGCACATAGCTTGGCACCAGCACCGGGGCAGGTGATAAAGATCCCAACGGTATACTACACCCCAAACGTATGCAAAAAGCGGGTACTGGGCCGAAGATCATAAATGAGTTCCATAACGCACATAGCCTGGCACCAGCACCGGGGTGAGTAATCACTATAACCATGTACTATATCACTGGTCAGTCACAAAGACTAGACCCCTGCGTGTATCCTTAGGGATTAACTAAACCACACACAGTTGAGCTTATGACATTTTAGAGTCGTGCACCTCCGTAAATTTTGCTTGCAAGCGTTTCTTACATTCTCTTTCATTAATACATGCATTCTATCATTATGTTCCTCTTTTCATTATCTTACACTTTACATTACATAATACTTTATCATTTCTTTCATAACAATAACACGTAAAGCCACGGGAAAGATAAACAAACATCACACGGAACATAAACATAACCATACAAAACATCACCATACAAGGCACCATCACACATGACATAAAAGTCATCATACATACCATCACGCATAAGTATCAGTCATAACATCATCCATGCTACACCATGCGTGTGTATCACATCAATAATGACTCCCAAAAGTCAACTTACTTTACCCCCGGGAACACCCCAAATCAAAGCCTACATTCACATTTTTCCCCAAAAAGCAAAAAACATTCTAAGTCCTTTCGGGCACATAAGCCCTATTTAAGCGTATGAAGAACACTTAGGCATATGGAGTGCTTCCAGACGCATGGACACTATGGGGCGTATGAACCCTCAGTCGCATGGCCTCTAATTGCATAACTTTCAGGCGCTAACCTTTAGTCACATGACTTTCAGGCGCATGACTTTCGGCCGTATGGCCTTCAGTCGCATGCCTTTTGGCCATATGGCCTCCAGTCGTATGACTTTCGATCGCATTACTTCCAGTCATATGAGGAAATTCCCAGTTGCATGAGCCCTAGCTGGGTGCAGAAGCAATCTCATCCGTACCAGAACAACATATTGCAGTCCTCGGACCTTCTCTAACTTGTTCTAAACTTATACCAACCATCCTAAGCCTTAGAAACCCATACACATCACCCATCAAACATAACCTGCCCAAAATCCAAACCCCTCCCGAATCCCATACAACACACAAACACACAAACACATACATACGGGTACAACACCCAACATAACCAAAACAATTTCAAAAGCATTTTCAGCCTCAAAATTGTTTAAACATGTAAAGTAGGGGTTCTAGAACTCACCTTAGTAGCCTCTTGGGTAAAGCTTTCCACAAACCCGTTTGGTTCGAGTTCACACCTAGAAACCCACTTGGATCGACACCTGCACTTGATCTTCAAGAAACCTGAAAGCTTTTGCCCTATTTTCTCCTTTTCTCTCCCTCTGGCCAACTGAAATGGGCGTATGGGAGAGGGGTGTGGGCAGTCATGCCCCTTTACACCCACTTTCCCTAAAATTTTGTCCTTTTGGCATCTTTCACCCCTTAACTTGGATAAATTGCCTTTTCCCCCTTTTTCTTTCTTTCTTTGGCTTTTAAAATGATGATAATAACCTGGTGTTACAGTTTGTAAGGATTCCAATAAGTCTGATGCAGCCAAAAACATTCAAAGCATCCAAAGTCTCTCTGCATGCATGCACTAAAGTATTGATGTAGAAATGCTTCAGAAGTTTTACATCTTGCATAAGAAATATTCTAAGTGTAAAATTTTCTGAAGCCAAGACCAATATCTTCCAAAGCCAAATATGAAATCTTCCAAAGCTAGTTTATAAAGAGAGATTTTCTTCCGAAGACTTTTATGAACATGCTTTTATCTGATGTAGTTTTCCATAAAGCTAGACCACCTTTTCACTGCAACTCTGTTTGACTCACTAACTTTCACAAGTTGGTGAAAAGGTCCATGCTTTTGGTAAACTGTACATTGAGGTCTTGAGTCTGAGCTTTCTATTTTATGTACTTAATCCTTTTTGTAATATATTAGGATGTGAGCCATGGCATGTCATATTCATTAGTCAAAAGGCAATATGCCTTTTGACTTTACATTTGATTTTGTTGTCTAGTCTGATGTATCCAGCTGGCCTTCAAAGTATGGCCGGTTGTAGGATGTAGTGTATGTATCTTAAGTACTTGTAACTTTCCATTATCCTTTGTAACACTTTGTAATTGAACTTGAGAAGCAATATACAACATTCTTGAAACCCAAATACTTGTGTTGTATGCTATCTTGTTCTGTCTCTCATTTACATGTGTTCTTAGCATCTTTTACTCTAGTTAACTAGTTCCTTATTTGATCTATTAAGTATCATAAAGAACTCTCCTCAATTGTGTTGTTGTATTGTAAAGTGCGTCACACTTTCTAGCAGTCCTGCAATTATCATCAACTCTTAAAAGGATTCTTCTTCATCACAAACCCGAGTGTTACTTAGTGAGTTTGAGAGAGAAATACTTATGTTGAGAACAAAACCGATCCTACAATTGGTATCAAAGCCTCTTTGGCTCTTGATTATGTTATCTTACCATCCTAATCAACCTCATCTTACTCACCTACTCACTACACTAAAAAATGGCCATTAACTAGAAATCTGAATGTGTAATGGGGACGATGACTAAAGAACCTATCATCACCTTAGAAAACTTCAGATAATGGAGCAGACGCATTGAAGGGTTCATCAGATATCAAGACAACCGAATGTGGAGATCAATTGCTGTTGGGATTCAACAATGGAACAAACTGAAGCTTACCAAGTCATAATTACATCCAACTGAAGATCTCATTGTACAAGTTCAGTGACCAAGTTGATTACAACAAAACAAGACAATTCAACATAACAATGTCAACATCAAGACAATTAGAAAGTCAAAATTAGGTCATGTTGTAATATTAGTATAAATAGACCCACTAGTGCATTTATGCATGTGTGGCTTTTTGTGTGTGTTTCTCATGGTGTAAATCACCATCAAAGGAGAAATCCTCTCCTTTGGGTGGGTTTGATTTCACCAGCCATCTATGATTCTCATTGTAACTTCTTTATCAACATCAATGAAATCATAACAGTATTATTATCCATCTCTTTCTTCTATGATTCACACACGTCCACCCATCTTAATTTTGATTTCTAGATCTGAACATGATGAATCCTAAGATCCAAGCTCAATGAATCTGAAATATTGATTTAGCAATCACCAATGGCCCTTACAAGCCAAAGGTAGATGCACCTGCTAGAGGTGGTGCCATGATAGAGAAGGTGGTGGAAGATTACTCCAAAGAAGACTATAAGTGACTTGATATTGATGGCAAGGACATGACTGTTCTGATGACTGTTATACCTAACTCCATCATGGTGGGGTTTGAGCATTGCCTGTCAGCTAAAGAACTGTTTGATGCCTTAACCAACATGTATGCAAACTCCAACAACTCAAAGAAAGATTTACTAAAGCAACAGTTTGAGAATTTTACTCACATTGTTATAGAGACCTTAAGCCAGCAATACTTCAGGTACATGGATCTTATTTTCTCCCTTCAATCTGTGGGAATAACTCCTAAATTGAGAGATCTCTCAAGGAAATTCATGAGTGCATTTCTTAATGAGTGGACATCCTATTGTGTCTCTATCAACAGGACAAAAAATCTAAACTCCCTCACCATGACTGAACTATACAACATTCTACATGGATATCGTGTAGAAACGGAGAACAAGAGTGGCCGCCAAGTGAGCAGACCTTTAAGCCTTCCTCCTAGCAACACACTTAAGGTTGCTAAGGCTCAAGACCCCCACAACCTTAGCAGTACCCGACACACTCTCAGCAGCAATCATGTTCCTCTGGGCCTTACATTACATTTCCTGAGACTCCAACGTCCTAATAGGCTCAGCCAAGTCCTTTCTAGGAGAGTTGTGCTTTTGTGTCAGGAAGCAGCCACTCTGGTGACTTTTAGTTCTGCTTGAATATCTAGAGTGTTTCAGCCCAGGTGACGTGGAATACATGGACATAGTCCAACAAATGGCTCTGTTAAGCTATAGGGCAAAGAAGTTCAAAAGAACTGGAAGGTAGTTCCCTCAGAACCTAACTACTAGCAAGTTTGGGTTCGACAAAGCAAAGGCCAAGTGTTACAACTATACCAGCTGGGTCATTTTGATAGGGAATGCAAAGCTCCCAAATCAAATCTAGGATCTACTCATGCCTTCACATATCCTACAACATATAAAGCTGCTGGAAAATCAATTGAGACAACTGTTATGGCTCAAGAAGTTGATTGGAGTTTATAGTGCAAGATGTAAACCCTGCATAAGCACTCATGGCGGGAACGAGACAATTCAAAGGTATATGAACATCTCTATACTCCATCCTATATTGCTAAGGTTAAAATGTATCAGGACTACAATATGAAAATTAAATCTGACATTGACTCCTTGAATATCTTAAAAGCTGATTTTAAAAGGGCTGAATCTGACTATCAAAATTAAAGTGAGGACTTAGCAAACATAGTATCCTCTTTAAAACAAAGCACACTAATTACAGGACTCAAATCAAGGATTTAATATCCAAATTGACTGAGGCTCAAGCCAAGCTAGTAATAGCTGAGGCTCAAGCTGGGAAGCATGCTATCTCTAAGAAAAACTTCCAAGCCATTCTTGTATCATCCTCTCACTCAAAGCTTTGTTATCAAAACAAAGGTGGGTTGGGAACCAATGAAATGCTCCACCACATTCTTATGAGTCTATTAGACAACCAAGATATTATATTGAAGAGCAAGAGGTTCCATCTGCTGACCCACCTTCCTATTAGTCAAACAGTGATGCAACAATGAAGACCATCATAGGGAAGAACTAGGTAATTTTTGAAAGATTTGATCTGCCCAAGATACATATAAAATTGATGTGGCTAGTGTGATATGATCCAAGTCGGGTCATACCCAATAACAAGCCTAACAAACACCGAAAGATAACTTATTTGTTGATAAGATCATAACAAATAATAAGTTACACTAATTTAGAAAATTGGATTTTCTGAATAATTACTTTTGTAGATGAACATCATTATATATAATGTAATTTGTTCATGAGGTGTTTTCTTGTGCATTGTTTAAATTAGTTAAACAATAACAAAAGACTAGTTGTATGTGTTATAAAAATTAATTGGTTTAATTTTACAAAAGGGTGGATTGTATGAATGGATTTTAATAAAAATTGAATTAGAGAGGGACCAAGGGTTGCCCATTTCGGCCGCCCTTTTATGTCTTGGGAACCTCTTAATTGATGGTTCCAAGCACATGCAAAACACTCTATCATTTTTCAGTTTTTCCATTCACACACTCAACCAAAACACAACACAAGAATCTCCTCTCTCTCTCCCTCTTTGATCACGGTTTGAAGATCTATTTTCAGCTTGAAAACTAAGGTTCAAGGCTGAAAAACAACACAAGAAAGAGAGAACTACACTTGTATTCAAAGCCTAGTAAAAAGGGAGTTGTTTGTTCAAGCTTGGGGTATCACTCCTTGAGGTTTTCTAGCTTGAAAACTTAGCCACATTGTCTCATTCCACAGCTCTCTCTTCGGGTTTGAAGGTAGCTACAAAAGGTTGTATTACTTCTTACTTTTGTTCTTCTTTATGTTTTGTATGTTGTGTATAAGATCCATGGTTTGGGGTTCCTTGTTAAATGGGTTTAACAAATATATTATTAACATGTTTTAAAACATTAAATCCGCTGCGCGTTATACATATAATCTATGATATATGTGCTTTGATAAATATGTTGGAACCCCTACAATGGCATCAAGAGCCACTTATACATATGCATACATGTATTACCTTTGCTTTCTTTTGGACTGCCCAAACCGTGGGTTTTAAGGGCTGTTTTGGTGCCCCCTTTGATGTTTTAAAGATGCTATATTATGCATATTAGGATCTTTAAGACTCTAGTTTATTAGATTATTGTTTGCTTGGACTAAAACCCATTTGTTCTTGTTTATGTTGGCCAAAAACATGGGTTTTAAGGGGCTGCCAAAATCGACTTCTTATGTATGTTTGGATATATTGTTGTTGTTTATGCATAACAAAGCCTAGACCCCTTGGATTGTATGATTGATTGTCATGTTGTATTCATTTGGGCATGTAATAATTTAATTTTGTTTCAAGTCTAGTCTTGTAATTTATTTATTCACATGGTTTGTAATAAATAGATTAGGAGTTTATCTCTACTAGTAAAATGTATTAGGATACATATCTTGTAAGGAAGCTCAAGATCAAGACTTGAAGAAAAAGGTGGACAAAGAGGATGCTTGAAGTTATGGTTTCAAGTGGGAGTCTTTTGGGGTCAACCATGTGTCATGTTCTTAACCCTTAGGACAAGACCATTTGACACACTTGTTTTGGCTAAACAAGTGTGCTCAATTTAGTATGCTTTGTTATGCATATTTGAATGTTTTGTTTAATGTTTGGTTGAATGCATATGATGATGTTTGTTTTGATTATTTGGATGTGATTAACAACCCGTCACTAAAACAAACTATAAACATGTAATTGGTTCTCAAATCATTAAGCATAAATAGAATGGTTCTAACAAAGGAGTTAATGGTTTGTAAAATAAAAGGGGTTTTATTTAAAAGAACCAATAGGGTACCATATGGTTGAATGCATACAATCATATGGTACATAGACTTTTCTTAACAAGAATTATGAAATTGTATATCCCTTTTGAAAAACAGTTAAACACCATCCTTTTACACAACACTTAGGTTACTTGCAAACTCTTAGTGGGATAAAGGTCACCTAACCACTTTGAGGGAACTTGTGACTTGAGGTGAGAATACCATGTTTGTGGGATAAAGGTCACCTAACCACTCATGTTGTAAACTCACACGTGTGTGTAAGTAGGACGACTTGATTTATAAAATATATTGAATGGATCACCTAAAATGTGTTTTATAAAAGGTGTTGATGGGTAAACATGCCGTTATAAACATAAGATGTTCAAACGATCCCATACCACTAGAAGTTGCAATAGGTTGCAATTGTCATTTATGACTACCTTGTTTGTTAAATAATGGGATAAAGGTCACCTAACCAATATTTAAATATAACGTTGGATTCTAAAATTTTGTTTATTAATAAGTCTATGAGACAAAAGGGTATTAATAAATGAAATATAATTATATCAACGATTACTAAAATGGAACTTTGTAAAATCTTGTAGATGGCCGACCACACAATACTAATAATGATGTACCAAACCAAAGCAACCAATCCTTAAGGGCGATTCTTCAAAGGGATCGTCTAACGCCTAACAACTTCATGGATTGGTACCGCAACTTGAGAATTGTTCTCAAGCAAGAGAAGCGGGCCTACATCCTTGATGATCCCATCCCCGATGAACCTAACGAGGAGGATATAGAGGCCTATAATGATTGGGTGAAGTATGTGGAAGACTCCGTCCAAGTCTCTTGCCTTATGTTGGCAAGTATGACACCCGAGCTCCAAAAGGAGTATGAGCTCCATGGAGCCTATGACATGATCACTCAGTTGCGGGAAACGTTCCAGCAACAAGCAAGAGTGGAGCGCTTTGAAACGGTTCGAGCGCTTCATGCATGTCGGATGGAGGAATCCCAATCAGTTTCATCTTATGTTCTTAAGATGAAAAGCCACATCGACCGCCTTCAAAGGCTAAATTGTCCTGTCTCAAAAGAGTTGGCCACGGATTTGATCCTTAATGGCCTAACTAAAAGGTTTGAGGCATTCGTCATGAATTACAACATGAACGGATGGGACAAGAGCATAAATGAACTTCATTCGATGCTCAAATCAGCTGAGGCGGGAATGGGTAAAAGGGTTTTACCCGTTCTCACCATTAATGAAGGTGGAAGAAAGAAAAGGTCTCTACCTCCTCCTAAGGCAAATGTTGCCAAAGGAAAGGGGCACATTAAAGGAAAGGGGAAGATGGTTGTTAGGCCGGAACCTCCAAAACCCAAGGAGAAGAAGCAAAAGGTTGCTGTGAACGACCCATGCTTCAAATGTGGTGAGATAGGGCATTGGATGAGAAATTGTCCAGTCTATCTCAAAGAGTTGAGAGAAAAGAGGGATGCGGGGCAAACCTCAGGTATAATATACATGATACATATAGAATTAAATGTTATTTCTTCTAACACATGGGTATTAGATACCGGATGTGGAACTCACATTTGCAATTTGTTGCAGGGGTTCAAAAGAAATGAACGTTATGAGAAAGGGGAAATAAGTCTCTTCATGGGCAATGGTGCAAAGGTTCATGTGGAAGCCCAAGGAGACTACATTTTGAAGCTTCCAAGTGGTTTGGAAGTTATTTTATGTAATGTATTATATGCTCCTAGTTTGACTAGGAACATAATTTCTGTTTCCCGTTTAAGACAATATGATTATGATTTCAAGTTTGTTGACAATGATATTCATGTTTCTTTAAATCATGTATTTTATTTTAAGGCTATACCTTGTAATGGTATTTATGAATTGGTTCATGAAAACACAACATATGATAGCTCAATATACCAAGCAACCACCAAAAGACTCAAACAAGATTTGAGTGATACCTATCTTTGGCATTGTCGTCTTGGTCATATAAACAAGAAACGTATACAAACACTTCAAAAGAATGGTCTTTTAAACACAAATGAATGTGATTCATTTGATGTATGTGAATCTTGTTTACAGGGAAAAATGACTAAGGCACCCTTTAGTGGAACTAATGAAAGGGCAAAAGATTTATTAGGTATCATACATTCGGATGTATGTGGTCCTTTTAAGCCAATGACTAGGAATGGTGAAAGATACTTCATTACCTTTACCGACGATTATAGTCGCTATGGGTACGTGTATTTATTAAGACACAAAGATGAAGCTTTTGAAATGTTCAAAATCTTCAAGAATGAAGTAGAAAATCAACTCAACAAATCAATTAAAGTTCTCCGCACCGATAGGGGTGGTGAATACCTAAGTGATGTTTTTCAAGATCATCTTAGGAATTGTGGGATTGTCTCACAACTCACTCCACCTGGAACACCACAACATAATGGTGTGTCTGAGAGGAGGAATCGAACCTTATTGGATATGGTCCGATCTATGATGGCTAGAAGCACATTGCCTCTATCATTTTGGGGTTTCGCTTTGCTCTCCGCGGCTCGTATTCTGAATATGGCCCCAACCAAGAAGGTGAAAAGGACACCTTTTGAGATATGGCATGGAAGAGTTCCATCCCTATCATACTTAAGGGTTTGGGGTTGTGAGGCTTATGTTAAGACTCCCACCCCAAACAAATTAGAAGTCCGATCCACCAAGTGTATCTTTGTAGGATATCCTAGAGATTCTATGGGATATTATTTCTATGATCCACTGGAACAAAAGGTGTTGTGTTTCCAGAAAGGGTGAGTTCTTAGAAGCCAAGTTCCTTATGGAAGGAGCTAGCAGTAGAACAGTGGATCTTGAGGAGGAACAAGAACCACAGCCTAATACACGTTTGGTTGAAACTAGCACTCAACATGAGGATGTTGAGGATGATCAAGCAGTTGATCAATACACACAAAACGTTCGCAGAAGTGGTAGAACTAGTAATCCACCTAAAAGATACGGATTTTTCATGGATGGATGCTATGTGGTAGATTCAGATGAACCAACCACATATGATGATGCGTGTCCAATTTGGATTGTGACAAATGGCTTGAGGCCATGAACGTTGAAATGCAATCCATGTATGACAATCAAGTTTGGGAACTTGTTGTACCACCTCACAATTCCAAAGTAGTTGGAAGTAAGTGGGTTTTCAAGAAGAAAACCGATATGCATGGAAACTTGGATACTTACAAAGCTAGACTTGTAGCAAAAGGTTTCACTCAAACTCAAGGGGTTGATTATGATGAAACCTTCTCACCTGTTGCTATGCTTAGTCTATAAGGATATTGTTTGCCATAGCAGCTCATTATGATTATGAGATTTGGCAAATGGATGTCAAAACCGCTTTCCTAAATGGATATCTTGAGGAAGATGTCTATATGGTTCAGCCTGAAGGTTTTGTTGATCCAAAACATCCTAACAAAGTATGCAAGTTAAAGAATCAATCTATGGATTGAAACAAGCATCGAGAAGTTGGAATCACCGTTGATGATGAAGTAAAGAAATTTGGCTTCATCAAAAACGCTGATGAGGCTTGTGTGTATAAAAAGGCTAGTGGGAGCACAATAACCTTCCTAGTATTGTATGTTGATGACATACTACTATTTGGAAATGACATTCCAACCATGGAAGGTGTAAAAACCTGGCTTGGAAGTTGTTTTTCCATCAAGGATCTTGGTGAAGCCGCCTATATTCTGGGAATAAAGATCTATAGGGATAGATCAAGGCGACTGATTGGTTTGAATCAAAGTGCATACATTGACAAAATCTTGAAAAGGTTCAAGATGGAAAACTCTAAGAAAGGTACTGTACCTATTCAAAGAGGGACAATATTGAGTACAACTCAATGTCCAAGCTCCAAGGAGGAGCAAAATAGGATGAAGGCAATCCCATATGCATCTGCTATAGGATCCATCATGTATGCAATGATATGCACTAGACCGGACGTGTCATACGCTTTAAGCATGACAAGTAGATACCAGCAAAATCCTGGTGATAATCATTGGATGGCTGTCAAGAACATTCTGAAATACCTAAGGAGGACTAAAGACATGTTTTTGATCTACGGGTCTGGTGAAGAGGAACTGGTTGTAAAAGGTTACACGGATGCGAGTTTCCAAACCGATCGAGATGATTCACGATCTCAATCAGGGTACATCTTTATTCTAAATGGGGGAGCTGTTTCTTGGAAAAGCTCAAAGCAAGAAGTCGTAGCGTTGTCCACTACAGAGTCAGAATACGTCGCCGCTTCAATGGCAGCACAGGAAGCTGCATGGCTGAAGAAATTCATAGCCGATCTAGGGGTAGTCCCTTCCATTCAGGATCCCCTAGAGATCTTTTGTGACAACGAAGGTACGATTGCTCAAATCAAGGAACCTCGTGCTCATCAAAAGACTCGGCACATTGAACGGAGATTCAACTACATAAGGGATGAAGTTGAAAAGGGAAAGATATGTATTCGCAAAGTCCACACTGATAAAAACATTGCGGATCCACTCACAAAACTCCTTGAAAAGGCAAAGCATGAAGGTCATGCTTGTGCCATGGGACTTAGATATTCTAGTGACTGGGTTTAATGTTGTACTTTATATTTGAATATTGGAACTTATGTTATTTGACTTAATTACATGGTTATAATATTCAATTGTTCTTCTATTTTAGCATGTTTAAATCCGTGAATAAATAACTTATTCTAAACGTTCGTAGTCGATCATACTTGTGGGAACAATATGAATATAAGACTATAATGAACTTGGATTGGTTGATATTCATAAGGTATGAATATAGAGCAAGAGGTTGCTAGCAAGGTTCATTGATATCTATGGGATATAGATATTGGACTGACCCGCACTCAATTATTTCTGCATGGAATCTTTGTGATTAGTCATAAGAAATATTGAGTAAAGGCGAATATCATAGTATCCTCAGACCTGAGATACATATTGGGTCTTGATATTCACCGAATATTGTATTTTGACTTAGTTCTTTGCTGTTCTGAAAAATTGGCAGTACATAAGGCTGAGTTCAGGTATGATACGAAGTGATTGTGAGAGACGTATGTAGTCAAGATGGGATTTGTTCCTCTTATTCGTTGAGAGTTAGATGTCTAAGGCCTATTGAAGTTAAATCATCAGAGAATGACAATTCTGTGTCTCTTGGATTTAACATGACATCTGAACAAAAGGATAAATGATAAGTTCACCTAAAACATATTCAAGTAAGGTACTTGAAAAGGATGATGTTATTGAATGGCACTTAGTCATATATACATTAGGGGTAGCAAACCGTTGCTAGGCGTTATTTGCTGCTTGCATCAATCTTCTATGAATCTTGTGCAAGTGGGAGATTGAAAGATTTGATCTGCCCAAGATACATATAAAATTGATGTGGCTAGTGTGATATGATCCAAGTCGGGTCATACCCAATAACAAGCCTAACAAACACCGAAAGATAACTTATTTGTTGATAAGATCATAACAAATATAAGTTACACTAATTTAGAAAATTGGATTTTCTGAATAATTACTTTTGTAGATGAACATCATTATATATAATGTAATTTGTTCATGAGGTTTTTCTTGTGCATTGTTTAAATTAGTTAAACAATAACAAAAGACTAGTTGTATGTGTTATAAAAATTAAATTGGTTTAATTTTACAAAGGGGTGGATTGTATGAATGGATTTTAATAAAAATTTGAATTAGAGAGGGACCAAGGGTTGCCCATTTCGGCCGCCCTTTTATGTCTTGGGAACCTCTTAATTGATGGTTCCAAGCACATGCACAACACTCTATCATTTTTCAGATTTTCCATTCACACACTCAACCAAAACACAACACAAAATCTCCTCTCTCTCTCCCTCTTTGATCACGGTTTGAAGATCTATTTTCAGCTTGAAAACTAAGGTTCAAGGCTGAAAAACAACACAAGAAAGAGAGAACTACACTTGTATTCAAAGCCTAGTAAAAAGGGAGTTGTTTGTTCAAGCTTGGGGTATCACTCCTTGAGGTTTTCTAGCTTGAAAACTTAGCCACATTGTCTCATTCCACAGCTCTCTCTTCGGGTTTGAAGGTAGCTACAAAAGGTTGTATTCACTTCTTCCCTTTTATGTTCTTTTGTATGTATTGTGTATAAAGATCCAAGGTTTGGGGTTCCTTGTTAAATGGGTTTAACAAATATATTATTAACATGTTTTTAAACATTAATCCGCTGCGCGTTTATACATATATAATCTATGATATATGTGCTTTGATAAATATGTTGGAACCCCTACAATTTTACCCACTCCTACCGGTGACGATCAACCCCTAACCACTAAAGCCAGATGAAGCCAAGCTAAAGCAGCCAGAAAAACTACCAAGAAAGTGGATGAGTCTAAGCTGAAGATAGATCCAAAGCAAAAGGGTATGTTCATTTAAGCTGGATTCCAGGTGGTGGGAAACTCTGATTCAAGAAAGGCATGTAGTACCAACACTCCTGTCCTACCAAAGAATCAGAAGTTAAAGGGAAATATTGTAGATAAAGAAAAGAAGAACAAGAAAATGCAATCTTCAAGTTCCAAGAAGACTAACATTGCCTACATAATGTGTGGTCTACAAAACCATATGGCTAAAGATTGTTACTACAATCCTGCTAGCACACACTATGCAAACAATATTAAAAGAGGAGTCAGGAAAGGTTTCTCATTTGGACCTTATCATATGGTTAAAGTGATGAAAAAAGGAAAGCTTGTTTTCAAAGCAAGGTTGCTTTTGGAAGAAATTCTTTCTTTTGAAGGGAAATTCTTTCTTTTGAAGGGAAATTCTTTCTTTATATGGGTTGCACCAAGCACCTAGGCTATGGTATGAGACCTTGTCTCAATTCCTTTTGAAGAATGGATACACTAGAGGTACCATTAATAAGACTCTTTTAATGAAAAAGTCTAGGAAAGACATTTTGCTTGTTCAAGTCTATGTTGACGACATCATATTTGGTTCTTCAAATGACCAAATGTGCAAGGACTTTGAGAGCATTATAAAGAAAAAGTTTGAGATAAGTTCCATGAGAAAAATGGACTTTTTCCTTGGAATTTAGGTGAAGCAGATGAAGGAAGGGTTCTTTATAAATCAATCTAAGTATTTCAATGACATTTTAGAAAGATTTGAGATGAAAGATTGTAAGCCGGCCAAGACACCTATACCTAGAAACCATAATCTTTGTCCTGACTCAAAGGGGATGGATACCGATCAACATTAGTATAGGGCAATTATTGGTTCTTTGATGTATCTCACAACAAGTAGACCTAATATAATGTTTGTAACTTGCATCTGTGCAAGATATCAGGTTGCTCCAAAGGTGTCTCACCTAGTTGCTGCTATACAATCCTCAGATACCTCAAAGGAGTACCAACTAGGTCTCTGGTAGCCAAGGAATATCAATTTCAATTTGTGTGGCTTTTCTGATAGTGACTATGGTGGCTGCAATATCAACAAGAAATTCACATCAGGAGGATCTCAATTTCTTGATGGAAGGATCATCTCATGGCAATGCAAGAAGCAATCCTACGTTTCAACATCTACTGCTAAAGCTGAATACATTGTTGTTGCTAGTTGCTATGCTCAGCTGCTGTGGATTCAGAACAGATGATAGACTATGGATTCAACTTCAAGAGTACTCCTACCCACATTGACAACAACAGTGCTATCTCCATCACTGAAAATCCAATGATGCACAAAGTTGACTCAAATGAACAATATGCTAATTTGTTTACTAAAGCCTTTGATGAATAAAGATTTAAGTATCTCATTACAGCTATTGGGATGATAAACATTGATTAGTATATCTCATTTGAAAACCTTTTTTTGAAATGTGTAATGTCTTTTGTCAAAACAATCTAAGTCCTGTTACAAAAGGTCTCTTTGAAATTCTTCTGAAGAGGAATTAACCCTTAGAAGATGTCATATATATCTTTCGAAGCAAAATTCCTCCAAGGAAAATTTTCTTCTCAGAAGAGTTTTTAGTCTCGGAAGAAGCGATTGATTACATATCAGATCTACTTTCGAAACTTATAAAACTATCCGTTCAAAAGGCATTTTTCACTCTCGGAAGTAAAATATTTACCTTCAAAAAATTAAATTGCCTTCGAAAGAAAATTACCTTCAGATATACTTTATACACGGATTAGAGATCTTACTATGTAATGGAAATATTTGCGCCACACATAGTAAAAAACAAAAATATTATTAATGATGTCAGAAT
This sequence comes from Flaveria trinervia, assembly GCA_025506515.1. Classification (NCBI taxonomy): domain Eukaryota; kingdom Viridiplantae; phylum Streptophyta; class Magnoliopsida; order Asterales; family Asteraceae; genus Flaveria; species Flaveria trinervia. Next base: position 47,809,523 of record CM046449.1, read on the forward strand.
CTTTTAAATGGTTTTTAATTTTACTGCCCCTATCACATCTTACCCTAAACCATCTTTTCACCTTATCCAACCCCCAAAACCGCCATTTCACCCATTTAAATAAACCCAACTCTTCATTTTAATCTTTTTACCAAATGTACTACCCACAAGCTTCCTTCACCTCCAATTCACCTAAACTCAAACTCGTCTCTCTGCAACCTTTTTCCCACAATGGCGCTTAACCCTCAACAGAACTAAGTCACACTCTTTGATTCATCTAAGAATGTTGACTTCTCAGATATCATTTCCTTTCTCACCCAATCTACCTATTACACCGCTCTGACTGTTGACCCCACATTTTACTCAAATCATATGGCTAAATTATGGAGCAACGATCAGATTGAAACCCTAAATGGGGTTAGGGTAATAAGGTTGAGCATTTGTGGCTAGGAGTTGATCATTTTCTGAATAACTCATCAAGGAGCATCTGGAGCTCCATGATGACGACACTCCTACTGAATTCCCCAAGTCAGACATAGACGACACATATACCCAAATGGGATATGGTGGAGATGTGAGCAGGTATACTGTTTACAAGTTTAATTTCTCATACAATTGGAAGTTCCTACTCTATGTTGTTCTCCACTGTTTGTCTAATAAGTTTAGGGGATGGGATCAAATCCCATATGAACTAGGATGCTTAGTTCATGGGTTGGTGAAAAGGCCCCACTTCAATTACTCAAGATTTATGCTGACTAACCTTATGGGGAACCTCCAGAGGGACAGATTCTTCATGTATCCTAGGTCATTCTGCACATCATCAACTGTGAGTTGGACTAGAGTCAGCTTTTTTGTACAGCTATCGTACCAGTTCCTCAAATGAGGCCAACCATCTTCAAAGTCTTGAAGATAGTGTCACCAACTACACTGGAAGACACACTAATCTTCTTCTAGGTATGATTGAGCCATTGGCTCTTGGTGACATCCCTGTTAACCCCACAGGTGATGAATCCACACCAACAACTACCCTCATTTTGCCAAATCTACCTTCCTATCCCATCACAATTACCTACCAGAGACGACCCAAATGAACCCTTGTTCAATCTACTCTATTGAACAACTCCTCCTGTTCAATCCAAAAATACTAGAGTGGGAACACGGGCCTCCACTTAGTCTGAGGTCTCACCGTCCTTCATATTTGACCTTAATAAGGGTATTGAGTCTCCTCAGTCTCAATCCTTTGAGCCCGAAACCCAAGCTGTAGACTCTTAGGGTATGTCTCTATACTCCCCTGAGCAGCTAAAAAGGGACAACCCCACCATAGGCTCAATGCCAATAGAAATTGATCAAGGTCCTAGGTTATTAGGCTTAACCTCCATATCCTTCACTGACCTATTAATAGGAACTAATGAAGAGATCATGTCTCTTCAGGGCAATGAAGTTGATTAACAACACCCTCTCAAGGATCAACTTAGCCCCAGGAGACCTTTGACCTCTAGCCCACATTAGCAGACCCACACTGAGGTGAGTCCCACTAGAGTTGAAGGGACTTATGTAGATTTAGTTGCCACTACTACAGGTGCCTCATTGGGCCCTCAAGATAGTGGTAACATTGCTGAGATTGAATCTACGACAACTAAGCATTCTGATGACTTTGAAAAAGACATCATTATGCATGGGAAACTAGGGTGCCAAGAAACCACTTTTGGTGGTGAGGATGAAAATACAAGGTATGTTACCTCCTCTCCCCATGATTCTTTTCAAGAAGATGAGGGAAGCATGCAACTCACCATAAACAACCTCCTCACTAAAGTCTCCAACCTTGAATGCAGGGTTAAAACTTTAGAAGAGAGGTCTGCCACTCAGCAACTTGAGATTGACAATAACATGGCTAAACTAGCTGAGAAACAGACTGAGAGATCTGTTAAGCATGTACCAATTCAGGTCTCAATGACTTCTCCTCTAGCTCATCTAGCTCTCAAGATGATGCTACGAAAGAGGGGAGAAATTTCAGAGAGAATTACACATGACATCCACCAGCTTAGCCATCTACTTTCTTCAAGATATCCTACTAAGCATTCTGATGTTTCCTAGAGCCTCCTCCAATCACCCTCCAGGTGGACCCAAGGATGCTCAAAGATCTAAACAGGTTTCTAACCTTGTTTCTTGTGGGATCTTCTATGTGGCAGCCAGGTCTTAATGTTGTTGTGGCCTACTTTGGAGCTGAAGAGTTTTAGAGGCTGAATACACCTTCTACTATTGTTGAGGAAGTTGGTCAACCTAAAGTTCACATGAACCTGAGATTGATTTCGAAGGGGAAATGGAACTGATGGCCCAAAAACCGTAAAAGTTGGGACAAATAGTGTATTGCCACAGACTTCCAAAGCTGAAGTCAAAGCTGCGGAAGAACAATTTCAATCTTCCAAAGTTGAGATAGAAGCTGCGGAAGGGCTTTACTCCTTGTATGAAGATCTTATCATCACATATGCAATTCTGGAACAAGCATCTGAGGTGATAGTGAGTACTTCCTCAAGTTACCCATTACTCAAACATCATCATCACCAAATGCTCCAACCATCACTCAATAACCTGAAATCTCTGCTCAAGAATCTCTAAAGTCTAAAGCTTCCAAAGATGTCAAAGGAAAGTTGAAGCTGACTACGGAAGAACTTCTAGAAGAGGAAAGGTTGGGGAAACTAAGAAGAAAAGGAAGACTCCCCTCTGAGAAACTACTAGTTGCGAGTAGCAAAGTAGCTATAGCCAATCAGGAGGCAGTAAACAACTAGAAAAGAGTGGAAGTAATTAACAAACTTGTCAAGTTAGGAGCTACAAGTGAGGATGTACTCCTTTTACACACTTGAGGAGTTGATTGAGCTAGAGAAGGCAACCTTGCTAAAAAGAGAACAAGAAGAAGCAGCAAAGTTGGCTTTGGAAGAAGAAAACATGAGGAAAAAGGAGGAAGCTAATCAAAGGCTCAGGAGTGAAAGGATAGCTTTCCTAAACTCAAGAGGACTCTTTCCTGAAGAACTTGCTCCACATGACAATGACATGATCCTGTTGCTTGTAAACAAAGAAAAGGATCAAATGGAGAAGGAGAGAAAGAAGGTCTTCAAGGAAACACTAAAGGAGAAAAAGAAGAAAAAAGATGATGCTTAGCTTGCAGCCATGAAGAAGTCCGGGGACAAACTTGGATAAAAGGCTATCTCAAGGCCCATGGCTTCTCAGGCAAGCAGGTTGGGAGATCTTGTAAATGTTTTTTAAGTTGGGAATAGTCTCGGCCAATCAATACAAGTTAGGATTATTAAAATCCAATAACCCTTAAAAAGTTGTATTATGTGTGTTCAAGTTTTATTAAAATGATATTACTATCACTCTTTCATCCTTATATGTATAATATGGATATTGCATATTTAAAATTAAGAATTTACCTATATATTAAAAAAGTAGTATGAGGAATATATAAGTTAGATGGGTTGTGATTTTAGCCACCAAAGTTCTTTGATATTAAAAGAGGGTGGTTTCGTGATGGGCAAAATGCCCCTTTAAAAGGGGTTTCTTTTGATATTTTGTCGTTGCTTCTACACGTTATCTCTCTCTCTCTGGTATTGCCGGTGGCAATGGCGATGGTGGTTGGTCCAGTAACCATGATGCTTTATGATGGTTGTGGTGGTGGAGTGATATGCATCACTCTTTGCGTTTTGTACAACTATCCTATGTAAGTATGTTCCCGTCTTATAAAGGTTTTATATGATTATTGTTCTTCCTTTTACATTGAGCTTCTCCATTTAATTTTTCCAGTGGTGGTGGCCACTGTGGTCGTTGTAGTCACCATGGTGGTTTGTGATGGTTTGCATTTTTAAACAACTTCCCTGTACATGTCCATTTCCCTTTTATAAAGGTTTTATTAGGTTTTCAATTTTTGATTTTGCCAGTTGTAATGGTTGGTCTTGTCATCGTGGTGGTTGGTATAGGTTGCAATGGCAGTGGAGACAAGGCCGGTTTCACCTCTCGTTTACAGTTGAGGTGGAGTCTCTAGATGTGATTCTACCGCCACCGGTGTAGAGAACCGGTGTTCCACCTACCCTTGAGGTAGATCTGGGTTGTGCTAGTGGTGAATATGACGTCGGCTCCGCCTCCATTTACGGTTGAGGTCTAGTCGGTGGAATGTGGTCGTATATGCATATGTTTGTGCCCCTTTTAGTTGTGGTTTACGGTTACAGAAAGAAAGAGAAATCTTGCCTTTGAATCATGGAATTCGACATGTCATTGTCACCGGCATAGACTTCTACATCTTTATAAGACCAAAGTTCAAAACAAGTACTAAAAATATTCTCGTTAACTTATTTAGGGCTTCTCAACGTTTTTAGAGGCCTAAAGCGTAAATGAAATCGAAAGCCTTTTGAAACATTATCTTTAAAAACTCTCATGTTTTAAAGCACAAGCACTAGTTGATTCATGATTCCTAAATCAGTTTATTCAAAGCAAATTCTAATTGATTCAATGATTTTATATTATAATAAACTAAGAAGTAAAAAACTAAAACAAACAAACAATTAGCAATTTGCAAATCAAATAAAAAGAAGCATATGCAAAACTAAAACAAATTTAGAACAATTGGCAATTAACTTGTTCATAGAACAAAGAATTTAAGAAAAACAAGTAGCAATACATTAAGCAATTTACCTTATGTAAAGAGAGAATCAATCAATAAAAAACCCGCTTAGCTAGTACCTAATCGTGAGTCCGGTACTCCACCACATGTCTAGATGAAATCGAAATTTGAAGGCTTTTTAATTGCAATAAAATTAAAGAAGCAAATTGTGACTCCACCAAATGAAATTAGAAAAAGCAAATGAAGGTTAGGAGGGTTCTTATTCGTGATTCCAATGAAGAAATCAAAATTCTTAGTGGTTGGGTTCGCTGGGGCAAGCAATATCATAGACGGATGATGAAATCAAAGATGCGCGGTTATTTATCTTAGCCTTCCGACTTTGTTCATCTCTTCATTTCTACTCCCCCCGCCCCAACCCCCTAATCACAAATTGACCAATAGTTTGTGTTGAAGATCTATGACCTGGCGACTTAGATTTCTTTCTTTCTTTCATTCTTTTTTTAATTTAGTTAATTTTGGGCTTAGACTGAGAATATATTATACAATATGATTATTTTTTGGTGGCCTATTAGAATGGATGGACATAAAACCCTAGCTTATTTTTTTTAGTTGTAGTGTCACCCTTGTATTTACCAATCCAAATTAAGAAGAAAAAACACATTTCAATTTATAAGTTAATTATTTAATCTTTTTTTATCTAAATATAATTATTTTATGCTATTTTTGTGTTAAACTGATTATTTAGCCACCATTCTATAAGTTTAGATGAAATTCGCATTACACAGACAGATATCGATTCTTGATATAACGGTCACAAATTTTAACCAATTAAACTATACGAATGTTCAAATACAGGATCTTCTCTATCCAAATCTTTAGTATAAAACGAAATTGAATGTGATAAGAGAAAAACGAAGTTGGTACACGTGACCTTTGTTGAAAATGGCAGAAATCTATTTGCAGCCGTTGAATAAAAATTAAATGTATTTATGTATTATAGTATTAGACAACTTATTATCATTTTGTTACATTGAATGATTATAAAAGTAAAATAAACTTGACTACAATAAAATAAAAACAATCTTGAAGAACCACCAAGGATATTTTGAATTATTCTAACAAAATATAATATTATTGATTAGTTATAAGAAACTAGAAAATGTACCGGCACGTTGTGTCGGAATTATACGTAACGTGATAAAGTAGATGTTACAATTGTTCTGATTCATTTCCGAACTAAATATATATTGGAACGTAAAGTTATTCAAGTTTATAGCATTAAACGAAAACATATTATATTTTGCATTGCTCGATTTTAAATAAAATCTACGTTGTAACGTGATCAGCTCAAAACGTACATAAGAATTAACACATAGCATTTTATATTAGATGCATCTCATGTCGAAATAAGATGATTCACCTTTAAAACCTTTGTTGATGTAATTAAGTAGGTAAAGAAAACATACAAAGTTCCAGTGAATTGAATTGGTTCTGAAGATTAAAACACAATTAACATATAATAATGCCGACATTATTTAGTTGGTATCAATTTAGCCACACGTTGCAGCAGGGGTAGTTCGATTAAAAAAACATATAAAGTTGTAATGATTTAGTTATAAAGATTGTAATAAAAAATAAAACAATATTTTGTTTGTCACGTTATAGCCTAATTATTAAAAAGAACTAATTTAATAGAAAATATATAATAAAAGTCAAAGAAAAGAAAAAGGAAAGGACATAGGCAAGCTAAGAAAATTCAAAAACAAAGCACACCAAGACTTGAACCCTGGGCAAAAGAGTATCATGAATAGATGTGAAGGGCACAAACCTTCATGGCAAAATGTAAACTTTTGATCTAGTTTATATTAGAAGTTGATTCATTAAAACCTATTAAAATTCCCTCCGAACTTTAGTTTTTAAAAGTTATTATATTGAAGTGTGTAGGTCGTAAACGAATTGAGGTGACCTGAGTCGTGCCTTTTATCTTAACAATCTTAAAAATATAAATTTGAGTTTAGCTTGTTTATAAGTAAGGCGAACAAACAACCTTGCGAGCCAACTTTTTGTTTTTTAAAAAGCTTAATTTTGTTATTGTTTACACATATTTACATATATAGAAAACAAAAATATTATTTTTTATATTTATTTATATTTACTTATTACAACAATAAAGAAAAAAAGTATTATTTTATAAGATATGATAATTTTCTTATTTTTATATTTAAGTTTTTCATTTAAAATATGAAAATAACCGTATGTTTATAGTTTACATAATTTTTTTTATAATTATGCTACACTATTCATTTCAATTTGTTATCATTGTATTTATAATCATATTAAAAGTTAGTGTTTTTTCTTTTTTCTATATCAATTGAATAATACTAAAATTATTAGATTGTTCATAACGTTAAAAGACACACTTCTCACAAATAGTCTCAGTTGGCATGTCACATCAGCTTTTTACTAACCTTTATCTATTTTTCCCACAATCAACTTTTACGCCCAACATCATCCTTTCCATAAACAACTTTTATAAATTCCATAAAAAAACAAAGCAATTCAACGCAACCCTTTCGAAGGACGGCACGGGCGGGGCTAAAGACGGGACTAAAGGCGGTACGTTGTAAAATATAGTCTAACATTTATTATTACATTTTCTTTTTCTTCACTTATGTTATTTTCCAAAGATTTTAAAATAATAATAATAATAATAAGGATGAATGATGTCTTATAAAATATACAGATAAATATTAATATTTTTTTAAATTGTAATATTTTCATATAATATATTATACACATTCATAACAGAAATATTAAAAATTCAGTTAAAAAATGAACTACAAGTGACAAGCTTTTTAATCAAGGTTTCAATGTGTGAGCACCCACTATTATAGTTCATAATATCGTAATGTGATTACAGGTAAATTAGAAAATGGTAATTAGAAAATTATGGTAAAAAACAAATGAATGATAGAAAGAAAACGACGATTACTAGTTTCCAAACACCCCCTTCTCTTTTCACCTAAAAAGACTCAATGAATACACCAACCTACAACCATTTGTCATCCCCAAATTCAGCTAATCAAATCAAATCAAATCAAATCAAATCCATACCCCACACACACACACACCCCATGGGTTGCTGTCTAAGCACCACCGCCACCGTCGACCGCCGCCAACGGCCACCCAAAACACCCGTTTCCCACTCGTCCCCACCACCACCACCACCACCACCACCACCACCGCCGCCGCCGCCAACGCCACCACCGCCACCACTCGAAGAAGAAGAAACAGTCAAAGAAGTCCTCTCCGAAACCCCCATCCTCCCCAGACACCTGCCCCCACTCACCGTCGTTGCTCAGAACCCTCAGCCTGAGGAACCACGCAAGGCTGAAACCAACGGAGCTGATTTGACGAAAACATCAACACTTGAAACTGCACTAGAAAATGTGTCCGAGATCTCCGAGATGTACAGCTACAGCGAGAGCTTTTCCGCTGCAACGACGACGACGACGACGGTGGCGGACAACAAGAAAGACGAATGCGAGATGGAAGACGAGGATGAAGTCACCCAGAAGGTGAAAAGGAACAAGTCTCCGCCGGCGAAGAAGAGGGCCCCCAGAAAACGTCCGGTGGGTTCCTCCGGTGTGACAAAGGAGAGGCCTTCGGGAAGAAGACAAATGGCTCCTTCGCCGGAGAAGAAACGCCGGTCGCCGTCCAGGACGACGGCGAACGCACCGCGCCACCGGAATGCGGGATCTTCGAACGACGGGGGGAGAGACGGTGGGGCTCGGAGATCGAGGTCGCCGGCGGTGCGTGGGGAAACGTGTCAGAGTCGTAAGGTAAGTGAGAGAGAGAAGCGTAGTGAGGTGTTATTGGCGTGGAGAGTACTGCGGTGGATGACGGTGGTGTGTCGCCGGAGATAGCGGCGGAGGCGGAGGCGGAGGCGGAGGCGCAGACGAGTGAGTCTCTAGAAAACCCTCTCGTGTCACTGGAGTGCTTCATTTTTCTATAGTTGTGTGTTGTGGTACCACCAACTCATTCCATCAACCTTGTCCTTGCTTTTGGTCAAATGTATTTATTTTTCAACTATTTTGGGTTGTCAATATGCCGTCTCCTTAACAACATTATTTTATTTCTTCCAGCCGCTATGAAAATTGAAAATCATGTTTATTTAATTTTTTTATTCACATACGTCTTGGATGTTTTGGTAGTTACCATGTGTTTCTAACAAACATTTTGCATTTTGGTGGTAAGGTATGTCGTTTCTATTAAAATGTATAATGTTCAAATTCTATAAACCGCAAGCACAAGTATAATTGATTAATATGGATAGATTAGGAGTTATATTGGTGAAACATAAAGTAGTTGAAAACATAAATGACGATGTTATCAGTCCTTAAGAAAAAATTAAGGGGCCGTTTGGTGTTTTAAATAAGTTAAACATATAGAGTATGACTTATTTATTGATGGTCATGTTAGAACATTCATGTTAGCATTCATATTCTTATATTTACAATAAAAATATAATTTTTTTATCTCTTTGTCAATATATAATACTTTTTTTATATTTTCACTATTAATTTTTTTACTTATAATCATTTTAAAAATATTAAAAATTTATAGTGTTATATTTTGTTTTTTTTAAATATGAGGAATCCCATAAAATTAAAAATAAAAAACCTACTATAAACACTCTTTATATATGATATTTATTATACTACATATGCCATCCTAGTATGTTTATATCTATATTATATATATAAACATAAAGAGTGATAATAATATCATAAGGATCTAATATCTATATTATATATATAAATGGACTTATGGTGCTTTGACTTTTGCATGGTTGTATACACTCAATGTACTTTCTTACGATGGTATACGCATTGAGGTATACATTGTATGGACTAACGACACTTTTAATGTGTATCGTTGTAACGTTACATAAAATAGATATGTTACTAATAATATATGTATATTTGTATAACCTATGCATCATTAAATACATTGTATGTGTGTTTCGAAAATAGTATATGCGGCAACCGACGTGCTACATTTTTTACCCAAGAGATTTTTATGATTTATGATTTTTTATTGTTGTTGAGTTGGTTAAGTTAGTTAATATTAATCAGCATGATAGTTAGTTTGTTTATTAGTATAGTTGCTTAGTTTTCTTTTCTTGTATATAATGTTGAGCATATTTAGTTTAATACAATCAATCTTTCCCGAACTTTTTTCATCTATCTTATTCAAACAAGATGGTATGAGAGCAATAGCTCCGATCAACTCTTCATTCACATTTTGATCAATTTACCAATCAATTCTTCGTTCAATTTTCTAGATCAAATTTCCGAACAATTCTTCGATCAATTTCTCTTCCAATAAATATTACAAGACCGGTGAAGGGTGGTCACTTACAATACAACAACACAAAGAGAAGATTAACTAGACTAATCAAATAGTGAGACTGGATTAACCACAAGAGATGATACAAAAAACACAAGTAAATAAGAGACGGAACAAGATAGCAAAGAGGAGATGGTTTTCAAGATTGCAGTATATTACCTTCTTAAGTTCTTTTATAAGTGTTATAAAGCATAAAGGAAAGTTACAAGTACTTGAGATACATATACTACATCCTACAGCCAGCCATACTTTGAAGGCCAGTTGGATACAATTGACTAGACACAACACAAAATCAATTCTAGAGTCAAAACGCATATTGTCTTTTAACTTATGAGTATGACATGTCATAGCTCATATCCTAATATATTACGAAAAGGATAAAGTACATGAAGTTAAAAGTTACAGACTCAAGATCTTAATGTATAGTTACTAAAAGTATGGACCTTTTTCACCAATTCATGCAAGTTGGTGATTTTACAGAGTTACAGCGGAAAGGGGGTCCAACTTTACGTGTAACCTATGCATCATTAAATACATTGTATGTGTGTTTCGAAAATAGTATATGCGGCAACCGCACATACTACAATTTTTACCATGAGATTTTTATGATTTATGATTTTTTTATTGTTGTTGAGTTGGTTAAGTTAGTTAATATTATTCAGCATGATAGTTAGTTAGTTTGTTTATTAGTATAGTTGCTCAGTTTTCTTTTCTTGTATATAATGTTGAGCATATTTAGTTTAATACAATCAATCTTTCCCAAACTTTCTTCATCTACCTTATTCAAACAAGATGGTATGAGAGCAATAGCTCCGATCAACTCTTCATTCACATTTTGATCAATTTACCAATCAATTCTTCGTTCAATTTTCTAGATCAAATTTCCGAACAATTCTTCGATCAATTTCTCTTCCAATAAATATTGCAAGACCGGTGAAGGGTGGTCACTTATAATACAACAACACAAAGAGAAGATTAACTAGACTAATCAAATAGTGAGACCGGATTAACCACAAGAGATGATACAAAAAACACAAGTAAATAAGAGACGGAACAAGATAGCAAAGAGGAGATGGTTTTCAAGATTGCAGTATATTACCTTCTCAAGTTCTTTTATAAGTGTTATAAAGCATAAAGGAAAGTTACAAGTACTTGAGATACATATACTACATCCTACAGCCAGCCATACTTTGAAGGCTAGCTGGATACAATTGACTAGACACAACACAAAATCAATTCTAGAGTCAAAACGCAGATTGTCTTTTGACTTGTGAGTATGACATGCCATAGCTCATATCCTAATATATTACAAAAAGGATAAAGTACATGAAGTTAAAAGTTATAGACTCAAGATCTTAATGTATAGTTACTAAAAGTATGGACCTTTTTCACCAATTCATGCAAGTGGTGACTTTACAGAGTTACAGCGGAAAGGGGGTCCAGCTTTATGTAAAGTACATCAGATAAAGCATGTATAGTAAAAGTCTTCGGTAGAAATCTCTCTTCAAGTGTTGGTTTCGGAAGACTTTGTCTCTGAAGCTTCGGAAGACTTCATCTTTGGCTTCGGAAGATATTGATCTTGGCTTCGGAAGATTTCACACTTTGAATATTTCACTTGCATGTGTGAAACTTCCGAAGCATTCTTCTTCAATCTACTTGTGCAACATGTAGGAGACTTGAAGTGTTTGGAGTTGCATCAACCTTAACATATATTTCTTACAAACTCCCCCTAAGCTGATGCTACCAAAACACTTTGAAGACTTTAGATTTCAGCAGTCCTCATTATGGTGATGACCATCCCTTTCATCATGAGATGATCAGGATCACTCAGACGCTCAAAATGTCTTCTTATGTCAAAGAGATCATGCAGAGGCAGTTTGAACATGTCTTGCCATGTGTAGACATCCTCAATGCCTTGATCTCTAATGACATGCTATCTTTCTGGATTTGTGGTGTATGTCCAGGACAAGATGGTGTTCCTGTTGCTAGAGGAGCTGCTTGATTGGGAGTTGATGTAGCATCCTCAAGCTGCATATCCTCAAGATTATCTGACTCATCTTGAGGTTCAGAAAAGGATGTATCTTTCTTCTTCTTTGGCTTTGGTTTTGAAGCCATTCTTTTCTTTCTCTTTGTTTTCTTTAACTGAGAAGACTGGTCTGTAGCACCTGATTGATCTTCTTTGTCTTTCTCTATTGGGTCTTCCACTCTTACAGGTTCAGAATGAGAGAGAGTCTGACCTTGCTGTGGATCAGAAGATGAAGCTTGCTGAGATTCAGCAGGAGGTCCAGCTTGTGTTGTCTCTGGTTGTTTAACCTTAACCTCCACTTCAGGTGGAGTTTGACTTGGAGGGGAGTGTAAGTCAATCAGCTCTCCACTCTTGATCTTCTGCTTGATTACCCTGATATGATCATCCATGGTGGATAGAGACATAGGGCCAAGTCTTCTTCTGGAGAATCCATACAGCTTCAAGAAGCTCATCATCCTCTGCCTGTCTGCAGACTTCTTCATGCTCTTCTGGATGATGGCTCTTGACTTAGCAACTTCTTCCCTTAGTTTCCCTTTGGTAGTCTTTCTTCCTTGACTATCTCAAGTTCAAGTTGTTTAAGGTACTCAAACTCAATATAGTCATAGGATAAGGGAAGAAGTGCATCTGCCTGCTAGAGGCCTGTGGCACTCAGGTAGTTGATCATCTTGATCCTGTCTTTTTCTTTGTCTACCTGAGGTTCTTGTTTAACCACATCCTCATATGCAGGACTTTATTGAATTGGGGAGAGAGTGGGCACATGCTTATATAACCTTTTCTTTCTTTGTTTTTCTTTTATTTGTACCAGTAGTTCAATATCTTCTGCCTCTTTCTTCTCATTTGACCTTTCTCTGTCAACTAGTTCATTCAACTTTTCTGTTAATACATGTATGTCCCTAGATCATGATATGAAATGTAATAGATCTTGTTTAACTGATTCGGATGTAATTTGATATGATTAATGAAATGATATTGATTGTTTGTGATTTGTAATGTCTAATATTTCATTAATGAGTCGATATTGAATTGGTTAATTAGGTTTGTGGTTGTTTGAATTGTTACACATAATGTTATATTAATTAATACATTCAAACTGAACAAAATGAAGTTCGCATACGAATGGCCCATGCGAATGAACCACACGCATGAATAACTTCATACGATTGACTCAATCGCACGACTGAACCAGGAGACTGGATCAGTCCTGTGATTGACACATAAGATTGGCTCAGTCGCACGACTGAACACTCAGTCGTGCGAATGGATCAACCGCATGGTTCAATCGTACGACTGAACCATACTTATGGTCCAGTCGCACGAATGAACAATACTAACCTATAAATACAACCCAATTCGTGGAAAAACGAGGGAATTCATTCTATTACGACTCCAGACGTACCCTAGCCGTCCAGAAGCCTCTCAATTCGTTCTCCAAGTTCATAGAACACATTAGATCGATTCCCAATAGATTTCTAACGTTAGTTTCAATTTTTTATTGATTCTTCGTGTGTTCTCAATGATTGGATCGCCAATCAAATAGGATTCCGCACTATTTGATCTGGTTTACATGCTAATCACTAGGTATTTCGTTCAAATACCAGGTCCTAACATTTTCTAAGGGGAGAAAAATGACATTGTCTATGTCATAGTTCCTGGTCTGCAAATAGTTTATCCTGACTGCCCTTAACTCATCATCTTGAGTGTTTGGTCTGCGAGCAGCCCTGATAGCAGTTTTCATGAGTTTTGCAAACCCAGAAGAGGAACTTTCTCCCCTCAGCTTCCTTTTCCTCTCTCTTTCTCATCCTCCTTAATCTCCTCAGATGTCATCTTTCTTTTCCCTTTGTCACTCACAGACCTTTGTGACTCAGGGTGGAGAGAGCTTTGAACTTTATTGCTTGGTGTAGCATCCAAGCTTTGGCCAGAGAGAGGTTGAGAAGCACCTTCACCAGCAGGTGTCTCAATAAGGGTATGAATCTCTGCAGCACTTGATGATGATGAGACAGGGCTCTTAGGTTCTGCCACTGGGCCTTCAGTCAAGGTTTCCTGTATGAAGCTAATCTTAGGGTTTGCCTCAACATCCAGTTGATCGATGGCATAACCTGATTGCCTTAGTCTCCTTTTGAAGCTGAACTCTGCAGTGATTCTGTCTTGGATTCTTTGAGCCAGCCTGTCAGCTTGTCTTGATCGGCTTTGATTGACAAGTGACATGTTGACTAGATCCAGACCTTCATAGAAGTTCAAGGTCTAAAAATTGAAGACCTCTTGATGCCCTTGAACTCTAAGAATGATAAGGGCTCTTTTGTTGTTGTCATACCTCCACCCGATGATGTGATTTGAAGTTGGTGGAGATGACATAGCCCTTGGTATTCCTTCCTCAAACAGACTCTGTATGTAAGAGTCTATAGAGTCCACATCAATGTGAACTTGAGGAAGTTGCTGAGTGTGCACAATTGTAAGTGAGGATGGTGAGTCCTCAATGTCCACACTCTCTGAAGAACTCCCAGGTTTTGTGATTGTAATGACTTTCTCCCCCTTTTTGGTAGCATCACCCTCTTGCTAGGTGAGCTAGGAGTTAGGTCAATCACATTCACAGGTTCTTGTGTTCCTGGTTGAGATCCTCTTAAAGGTCTCCCAGCTAGTTTTTCCTTAAGATAAGAAATCTGAAGTTGCTGATCATTGACCCTGTTTTGCAAGGTAGTCACTTGAGATTCAAGATGACTGACCTTGGAGACTAAATAGGTGCATGTTTTAGACATTTTTTGCACCTTTAGTCTTAATTTCCCCTCATAAAAATTCATCAGAAGAATCATTAGGGGATGAGATGATTGGACCAGAGTCCTCTCTCTCACCACCAGCTTCAGGTTCTTGGCTGATGGATTTCCTCTGCTCACTGGCAACCTCAGTTGAGGTGTCAGTTGGCTGAGTTGCCATGGTTGAGGTCTTAATGATGGAATCACTTGCAAAAGTGAGAGCCTCTTCCATATAGACATCCTGAACAGGTTCAGAAGTGTCCACCTCAGTAGTAGGTGACTGATGTGGGCTAGAAGTAGGAGACTAAGGAGCACTCATCTCTCTTTGAGTAGGGGAAAAAAGAGAGACTCATGATAGTCACTGAAACCTAAATCTTCATCAGTGTAGAAGTCAAGGTTGGGGATTGGTTGGTTTAAATCCAAGGGCTGGGGATGCTAACTGTCCCCTAAAGGTTGATCACTTGAGTGTTGAGACTCAGAGTGATGGCTTAAGGAATTTGGGCTTATGAGCTCATCAGGCTGAGCATAAGGAACCTCAGCACTGATTATTGAAGGAATGGGAGTGGTCTGCTCCTCAGGAGAAGCGGGAGCTCCAGTGTCTACTTCTTCCTGTGTGGGTGAGTATATGGGGACCTCCACAGACTAAATAATCTATGTAGGGGTTCGTTTGTGTTTTCCTTTGTACATGAGGGTGATTTGTGTTGTTTAGGTGGTTGGGATGTAGAAGGTGTGGGTTCAACACTAGCTGGTGCTGCTAGGTTGTCACCTTGAGCAATGAGCTTTAACATTTTTGGGACAAGGGCTGTTTCTACCCCAGAGAAGCCAACAGTGGGCTTTCTTAGTATTTTAAAGATGTTGGGCTTCATCTGTCCCAATTAAGAGTATTACCTGTTCCCCTTAACTATGAGCCCAGTTCATAGTTAAAAATGTATTAAACATATCTAGGGAACATATAGTACTCTAAGGAGTCCAATTTTGCAACCAGATTAGTATAGACAAACTGAGAGTACCTGAACTTGACTCCCCGAACTATCCCATGAACAATGAATGAGATATCCTTAGGAATCTGGTCTCATCCATCATGCTTGTTTGATAAGTTGTGGATAATCATATGGAGTAGGAATTTCCATTGGGATGAGACCTTCCCTTTCTTGAAGGTCTTGACAGAAAAATCTCCCTCATAGCCCATCTGCTTAAAGGACTGGTTAACAACTTCTTTGGGAAAGAACATCTCACCTTCTTCATCATCCAGTTGAAGATGCATGTTGATGATGGCTGGAGTGATGAAGACTGTTCTCCCCTGCACTGTGGTAGACAGTGCCTTCTCCCCATCCATGATGACTTCTTGGCAGGTCTTTCAAAATTCAAGCACTTGATCCTCATAAAGAGTAGGATCAATGGTTTGGGAGGTGAAGTAGTTTGATAGAGCTAAGAATCAAAAACCTCTGAGAAATGAGGATCTTTCTCAGAGTGTAATAGAGCAACTTGGTTATGTTGCCTGTGTAACTGCATGGTAAAGTTCGGATCATTTCTGCAGTTAAGGTTGGCCATTTTGAGGAAGCTTCAGGATGAAGAAAGAAGAAAGAAAGAAATTTCAGAGAGAAATTTAGGGTTTTAGGTTTGGAGGAAGAAGGAGATGACCAAAAGAGGGGAAAACCGTTGGGTTTATATGTGAAAAAAGATTTCAGATAAAGTTTAATGAAAGAGGATAAACTTTGAAATCCAGATGTCAGCCCCACCTCTGAAAAAGTAGTATTCTTTTGCTCAAAAAGTAATTTTCTTGAAAGTCAAAAGCTTCCGAAGGTAAATTATCCTCGGAATTTTTAATGAAAAAGCTTCCGAAGCTAAAATAACTTCGGAATATTTTCCTAGGAGTTGTGAAAATTTTGCTTTGGAAGAAAAACTAAAACTTGAATGCTTTGTTCAAGGAACAGAGCTTTCGAGAGTTAATTTTACTTCAGAAGAAAATGGTCCTTGAAAACACATAAGTGTCTAAGACAAGAGTTAAGCTTAGGAAGATATTCAGGAATTTCTTTCAAAGGTAAATTTCTTAGACAGTTATTTGAAGGCATGATTTTCTTCCGAAGGATCAAAATTTTCAGAAATCTAAGAAAAGTCTTCAAAAATATTTTCATCCAAAGAAAACAAGAGCTTATGAAAATGATGAACTAGACAACTTAGGACACACAAATTTTAAGAAATAATAAGAATTAGTTTTAAGAAAAACCTACTCAAAGTTTGTCATCCCAATAGCTGATACAAGATATTTAAATCTTTGTTCATCAAAAGCCTTTGTAAACAAATCAGCATATTATTCATTGACTTTGACTAGTTTAATTAATCCTTTTTCATAATTATCTTTTATTAAATGATACCTGATGTTGATGTGTTTGGTCCTTGAGTGCTACACAAGATTCTCTGTGATAAGATAGCACTGTTGTTGTCTATGTGAATGTGAGTCTCCTTGAAGTTTAATCCATAGTCAAGCATCTAATTTTGAATCCAAGCATTTAAGCACAGCAGCTTGCAGCAGCAATGTAATCAACTTCAGCAAGTGATGCAGAGACACAAGATTGTTTCTTGCATTGCCATGAGACAAACCTTTCACCAAGAAACTGACATCCCCAGATATAGATTTTGCAGTCATGTTGCAACCACCATAATCACCATCTGTATAAGCATACAGATTGAAGTCAGAATTCTTAGGATACCACAGACCAAGTGTTGAAGCACCTTTGAGGTATCTTAGAATCCTATTGACAGTGAAAAGATGAGACATCTTAGGGTTGGCTTGATATCTTGCACAAATGCATGTAGCAAACACGATATCAGGCCTGCTAGCAGTAAGATACATAAGAGATCTAATCATAGCCTTGTAAAGGTGTTCATCCACACACTCCCCCTCAAGATCAGGTCCAAGGGAGTGGTTTCTTGCTATGGGTGTCTTAGCAATCTTACATTCAGTCATGTTGAACCTCTTAAGTATGTCTTGAACATACTTTGACTGACTAATGAAGATGCCATCTTCAACTTGCTTCACTTGAATTCCCAGAAAGAAATTAAGTTCCCCATGGCACTCATTTCAAATATGTCCTTCATCAGCTTCTCAAAATCTTTGTAGAGCCTTGGATTAGTTGAACCAAAGATGATGTCATCTACATAAACTTGAACTAGCAGTATGTCATTTTCCTGTTCTTTGATAAAGATAGTTCCATCTATAGTACCTCTCCTGTATCCATGTTTGCAAAGATACTGAGATAAAGTCTCATACTACTTCCTGGGTGCCTGATGCAGCCCATAAAGAGCTTTGTCAAGCTTGCAGACATAATCAGGAAGATCAGGATCTACAAAACTAGGTGGTTGTTTGATAGACACCTCTTCATCAATCACTCCATAAAGAAAAGCACACTTTAAATCAAGTTGATAGACCTTGAAGTTCTTGGATATAGCAAATACTAGGAATATCCTAACAGCTTCCAGTCTTGCTACAGGAGCAAAAACATCAGTGTAGTCAATCCCTTCTTCTTGTGTGTATCCTTGAAAAACTAGTCTAGATTTATTCTTGATGATAATGCCTCTATCATCCTTCTTATTCCTAAACACCCATTTGGTTCCAATGGTAGTATTCCTATGAGGAAGATGACAAAGGTTCCAAACTTTCTGTCTTTTGAATTGAAGCAACTCCTGTTGCATGGCTTCAACTCAACTTCCATCCTTCAGAGCCTCATCAACTTTCTTTGGCTCTATCTGGGATAAGAAACAAGAGTGAACACAAACATTTGCTTTATGGGTTTGTCCCCTTGTTCTTACCCCTGTGTAAACATCTCCAATGATGTTTGTGGTGGGGTTTGACTTGTGGATTCTTAGCTGAGGGATCATAGCAAGTTGCTGAGAGAGATCTAAATTAGAGAAATTTAGATCTGGCATAGATGTTTCTCCCACCATATCAGCACACTTATCAAGAGAGACTTGATCCAATGAGTGTGTGATATCATTGATGTTGTCATCTATGGAGTGGTTATCAGCATCAAGAAATTCCTGATCACTGTCACCACCTCTATTATTCTCTTCTACATTTGAAGCATCTTTATCTGGTTGTGGAGCCTCTGAGCTGGAATTTGAAGGCATCTCGGATGTATCAGCTGAGTTTGTCATTGTGTTGCTGATAGACACTTCATTTGCAGAAGTAGTTCCAACTGGAGCTGAAGATGTGTTACTTGAAGGTCTTCTCATCTCAAATCTTGGATCAGGTTCACCTGTTGATAAGATTTCTACAGATCATGAAACAGTCTCACAAGATTTGTTAAAACAGTTGGTAACTAAATCAAGATCAAACAGCCAATAAGGACCAGAACCAGCCACACAGGGTGTGTGTTCATTGAAAGTCACATTGGCTGACTCCTCAAAAATTCTAGTTTTGAGATTGTATACTTTGTAAGCCTTAGCTTGGAAGAGTATCCAATAAAGTGTCCATCATCTGATTTCTTAGCAAATTGGCAATTTGATCTTTGTTATTCAAGATGGTGCAAGGACATACAAATAACTTGAGAAAACCAATGAAAGGTTTCCTCTTGTGCCAAAGTTCATAAGGAGTCTTTCCATGAGTCTTAACCACTAAAATTATGTTCTGCACATAACAAGCAGTGTTGACTGCCTCTGCCAAGAAGGTGATGGGCAGCTTAGAGTCAGACAACATAGTTCTTGCAGCTTCAATCAGTGTCCTGTTTCTCCTCTCAGCAACACCATTCTGCTGAGGAGTCTTGGGAGCACTGTATTGTCTTGTAATACCCTTTTCATCATAAAATGTATCAAGGATTTGGTTCTTGAATTCAGCTCCTTGATCACATTTTATGATTTTGACCTTGTGATCAAACTGATTCTCAATCCTAAGGATGAAATTCTGTAGAATCTCAGGAGTCTCATGCTTAATTCTAAGAAAGAAGACCCAAGTGAATCTTGTAAAGTCATCTATGATCACTAAACAGTAAGAGGTCCTTCCTAGAGTCATTACACTGGTAGGGCCAAAGAGATCCATATGTAACAAGTGTAGGGGTGTAGTGATGGAGTTCCTTTCCTTAGGCTTGTGAGATACCTTATGTTGCTTCCCTTTCAGGCATGCAACACAATGGTCATCACTTGTAATTTCTTTCTTTGGTATTCCAGATACCAAATCATTCTTAATAAGTTTATTATGTTTTTAAAGTTTACATGGCACATTCTTTTATGCCATAGGAAGACTCATCACTATTGGCTTTAGACAGAAAGCATGAAACTTCTCCAGAGGGAGATGTTTCTTGCAAGTCCATCTTGTACATGTTCCCTCTCTTGGGGGCTCTAAGCAGAATATGCTCATGAGGAATGACCACCTCGGGCTAGAGAACAATGCACTCATGCTCAGTAAAGAGCATGTTATGACTCTAATCATAAAATTGAAATACACTCAAAAGATTGTACCCAAGCTCCTTGACAAAGTTTACCTTTTCAATGCTGAGCTTACCATTTGTGACCTTGCCCCTTCCAGAAATGTAACCACCTTTATCTCCTCCAAAAGTGACTGGCCTTCCATCAATCCTTTCAAAGTTCTAGAGTAGTGACCTATTGCCTGTCATGTGCCTGGAACAGTCACTTTCAATGATCCAGACATTCTTGTTTGCCTTGAGCTGTCCCTGCACAAATAAAATGATTAGTTACATTTGGAAACCCAAGCCTTACTTGTCTTGGGCTCACTAAGAGAAACAGAAGGTAATGCAACAGTAATAGATCATATAGTAGTGCTTTGAGGATCTTGATCTATTGTTGATGTAGAACTTCTAGTCACTTGGTCTTTCCTTGATTTCCACACCACCTTTGGAAGTTTGAACTTGACCTTCAACACTTCTGAAGCTTTTGAGGCTTCGAAAGTTTTGATGACTGGACCTTCGGAAGATTCTGCAGACACTGAAGCAGACTTCAGTGCTTCAGAAGTATTCCTTCCTTCTGAGACCAAATTTTCTTCCGAAGGAAATTTTCCACTTGCCTTCTTCTTAGTTCTGGAGCTTCTGAAGAAAACAGATTTTCCTTCCGAAGCTTGAATCTTCTTGGAACTCTTGGAAGTCCTTGTCTTGGTCATGTGAAGAGTACCTTTAGGATTGTATGGACAATCCTTAGCAAGATGAGCAATACTTTCACACATGACACACTCCATTTTCTTCTTCCCAAGAGCCTTCTACTGGAACAAGACTGACTTTAATCACATCCCTTCTCCACCTTCATCTTTGCAGATGCTGAGACAGTCCTTTTGGGCTGAGGATTGTTCTTGGAGTTGGATGGTCCAGGTTGTGTAGCAGTGGTACACAACAAGTCAGTCTCCTTCTCGGTGTTGAGATGATTTGAACATGAACCTGAACTCTTAGCAGAAGAGTTTAGGTTGATTTCTTCAGTCTTCACTACTTCAAACCCTGTAGAGACAAAAACTTGTTTCTGCTTGGAGTCAAAAGTAGCCTTGATCTCTTGAGCTTCCTTGCTTTTCTTTTGTTCTTTCTGATCAACTTCTTCTTCATAGACTTGGTCATCACAGTCTTCTTCTTCTCCTTAGAATGATAGTAACCCTTCTTAGAATCCTCCTCTTCACTCTTTTTAGAGGAATTCTTCACTATCACTTCTTTATCCTCTTCACTCAAAGGATCTATGAGAGGAAGCTCATCTTCACAAGTTTCACACCTGGGTGATCTTATAGACAAGATTGTGTATAGACAAGATTGTGTGTGGAGGAGCTATCTCACTAGATCCCAGTGCCTGCTTGTTTTGATAACACACCTTGTTGTGCAGGGAAGAGGATATCATGTTCTTGAAGGTCTTTTCTTCAAGAACACACTTTTCTGCCCTGGCTTTGCTAATCACAAGCTCAGTCTGGCACTCAGTCAGTTTAGTTATGAGATCCTTGATTTGAGTCTTAAAGTTTGTATGCTCATGTTTTAGAACCGAAATAGTTTCTCTAAGTCCTCTATCTTCAGTTTATAATCATTTTCAGACTTTCTAAAATCAGTTTTTAAGATGTTTAAGGACTCAAGATCAGATCTTATTTCTAAGTTGTAGGACCTATATCTATTAACTTTAGCAATGCATTCACAGCTTCATCATGACCTGCCATCAGTGCTTGGTTTGGAGAAACATCTTCCACTTGAAAGCTCCAGCAAAGCCTCCTTCTTCAACAGCAACTGCAACTTGCTGCTTTGGCTTCTCATTCTGGGTAACTTTATCAGTGTAGTTTGGTCTGGATTGTGCTTGACCACCACCTATTCTTAGTGTCTTACACTCCTTAGCAAAGTGACCCATCAAGTTACACTTGTAACACTTGACTTTGCTTTTGTCCAGTCCTAACTTTCCACTGGTTGCACTGCTGGGGAACTTCCTTCCAGTCCGCTTGTAGAACTTTTTGGCTCTGTGAGTAAGAAGAGTCATCTGTTGGACTATTTCCATGTACTCCAGATCATTTGAATGGATACAGTCCGGTTCTTCAAGGGTGAAAAGAGAGCTGCCATAACTTTCATCAGCAAACACAAAGGCTTGAGAAGAACTTGTCTTTTGGAATGGGCTTCCTTGAGTGTAGTTCTCCCTTGGTGTCTCAGAAAAGGTGATGAAAGGACCCTTTTGTGAATTGTCAGGGTAGCATATGAGATGATGTTGGGGTTGTATGCTATCCCTTTCAACCACATGAAGGGCTGAACCGAATTGATTGTTGGAGTTTCCAGATGAACCTGCATGTTCATCTCCATCTGGTAGCCACTGAGAATCCCATACAAATCTATCAGAGTAAGAGTTTTCAGGTTCTCAGTTCTCGTGATAACCACACAGTAGTGTGTCCATTGCCTTGGAAGTGAGGCCATGAACTTCGTTACAATGTCTCTGTTCTCAAGAGCAACTCCTCCATCCACTAGGGTATCCATAATCTCAACAAACCTGAAGTATTGCTGAGTCATGGTTTCACCTGCTTTGAAGGTGAAGTTTTTAAACTGCTGCTTCAGCATATCCTTCTTGTTCTCCTTGGCTTCAGAGGAACCCTCATACATAAGTTTCAATGCATCCCACAACTGCTTAGCTATATTGCTTGAAACCTTTGTATACATACTTAGGAAGGGCAGTCTGAAGGGCTGTCATGGCTTTCTAGTCAATCTCTACTCTCTTCCTATCTTCATCAGAGTAGTTAGCCACAGCCTTGGGGATCATACCACCACCAGTAGAAGAAGGGGTGCTTGGTATGTAAGATCCATTCTCAATAGACTCCCACATTCTTGAATCTAGAGACCTGATGAAACCTTCCATTCTTTGGCACCAGGTGTCAAAGTCATCAAGAGTGATCAGTGGGGACTTGTTCATGGTTCCAGTTTCCATATCAGTCTTGGAAATGGCTGCCATTTGAAAAGTTTAGTATTTGTGTGTGTGAGGGATCTAAAGATGGTGAGATCTTATATCAAGAGCCTGAAATGCTCTGATACCAAATGTAGGACCAATGAAGGATGGTTACTTAAAAACAACAACACAAAGAGGAGATTAACTAGACTAATCAAATAGTGAGACTGGATTAACCACAAGAGATGATACAAAAAACACAAGTAAATAAGAGACAAACAAGATAGCAAAATAGACAAGGAGATGGTTTTCAATATTGAAGTATATTGCCTTTTCAAGTTCTTTTACAAGTGTTACAAAGCATAAAGGAAAGTTACAAGTACTTGAGATACATATACTACATCCTATAGCCGACCATACTTTGAAGGCCAGTTGGATACAATTGACTATACACAACACAAAATCACTTGTAGAGTCGAAAGAAAGATTGCCTTTTGACTTGTGACTATGACATGCCATAACTCACATCCTAATATATTACAAAAAGAATAAAGTACATGACGTAGAAAGTTACAGACTCAAGACCTCAATGTACAGTTACTAAAAGCATGGACCTTTTCACCAACTCATGCAAGTTGGTGACTTTACAGAGTTGCAGCGGAAAGGGGTCCAGCTTTATGTAAAGTACATCAGATACAACATGTATACTAAAAGTCTTTGGAAGAAATCTGTCTTTAAGTGTTGGCTTCGGAAGACTTTCTCTGAAGCATCGGAAGACTTCATCTTTGGATTTGGAAGATATTGGTCTTGGCTTTGGAAGATTTCACACTTAGAATATTTATATTGCATGTGTGAAACTTTTGAAGTATTCTTCTTCAGTACTTGTGCAACATGCATGCAAAAAGACTTTGGTTGCTTCAGCCTCTATGCAGAAAGACTTTGGTGGCGGGAAGGTGCATGAGGCGTGGATGTAGTGCCTACTTGGCCTATGTAAAGGACGTGAATACACCAACACCACAACTATCTGAAGTACCGGTTGTGTGTGAATTTCCAAACGTGTTCCCAGAAGACTTACCAGGAGTGCCACCTGACCGTGATATCGAGTTCCAGATTGAATTGATACCGGGAGCCCAACCTGTTGCCAAGGCACCGTACCGTTTGGCTCCAGCTGAGATGAAAGAGTTGATGGAGCAGTTGCAAGAGCTGCTTGATAAGGGGTTTATTAGACCGAGTATCTCTCCTTCGGGTACTCCGGTCTTATTCGTTAAGAAGAAAGACGGTAGTATGAGGATGTGTATTGACTACCGTGAGCTGAATAAGTTGACGATAAAAAAAACCGATTCCCCTTACCAAGAATTGATGACTTGTTTGATCAGCTTCAAGGTGCCAGTTGGTTTTCAAGGATAGACCTTCGATCTGGTTACAATCAGTTGAAGGTGAAGGAGCAGGATATCCCTAAAATAGCTTTTCGCACGCGTTATGGTCATTACGGATTTCTTGTCATGTCTTTTGGTTTGACCCATGCGCCAACTGATTTTATGGATCTGATGAATCGGGTGTGTTGGCCGATGTGGATAAATCAGTGATTGTGTTTATTGATGATATCCTGATTTATTCAAAGAGTGAGAATGAGCATGCCGGTCACATTCGGGAGGTTTTCGAGACGTTGAGAAAGGACAAGTTGTACGCTAAGTTCTCCAAGTGCGCGTTCTGGTTGCGCGAGGTCCAATTCTTGGGTCACGTGGTGAATCCCGAGAGGATTATGGTGGACCCGACAAAGGTGGAGGCGGTGATGCAATGGAAGTCTCCAAAGACGCCATCCGAGATTCAAAGTTTCTTGGGTTTGGCAGGCTACTATAGAAGATTCATCCAAGACTTTTTCAAGATCGCTTCTCCACTAACTAAGTTGAACCGGAAGGATGTGAAGTTTGTATGGGGTCAAGCTCAAGAGAAGGCGTTCAAATAATTAAAGGCGAGATTGACTCAAGCTCCTGTTCTGTCATTACTTGATGTAAGTGAAGATCTGGTGGTTTATTCTGATGCTTTCTACTCGGGGTTGGGGTGTGTGTTAATGCAGAGAGGGAAGGTTATAGCCTACGCATCCCGACAGTTGAAGGTTCATGAGGTCAATTATCCTACTCATGACTTGGAGCTAGAGGTCGTGGTCTTTGCGTTAAATATTTGGAGGCACTATCTCTACGGGACGAAGTGCACCATATTCACTGACCACAAGAGCTTGAAGTACTTCTTTAAGCAGAAAGATTTGAACATGAGGCAGAGGAGATGGTTGGAGCTTATAAAATGATTATGATTGCAAAATCCATTACCATCCGGGCAAAACCAACATGGTGGCAGACGCCCTTAGCAGAAAGGAGAGGCCGAGCGGATTCGGGTGAAAGCATATCAGTTGATCATGACCTCGGATGTGATGAAGCAAGTCATGGAGTTTCAAGATGAGGCATTGAAAGAAGATCATCTTAACTCTAAAAGAATGAGAGGCCTAGTCACGGAGTTGGGTGAAAACACGCTTGGTGTTAGAACTCGATTCGGGAGGATGTGGATTCCTCGTTTTGGGTATCTACGGGTGAAGATTATGGATGAAGCTCATAAGACTCGATACTCTATTATCCCGGTGCCAAAAAGATGTATCAAGACATGAAGAATGATTATTGGTGGCGGGTATGAAACGTGATGTGGTGGAGTATGTGAGTAAATGCCTTACTTGTCTACAGGTGAAGGACGAGCCTCAAAAACCATACGGGAAGATCCAACTTTTGGATATACCAGAGTGGAAGTGGGAACATATCACCATGGATTTTATTACGAAGCTGCCGCGTACCCCGAAAGGGTATGCTGCCATATGGGTGATAGTTGACCGTTTGACGAAGAGTGCCCACTTCCTACCGATCCGCGAGACATATTCATCCGAGAGGTTGGCGGATCTTTTCATTTAGGAAATTGTAACTCGTCATGGTGTACCAGTGTCTATTGTGTCTGATCGTGACACTCGGTTTACATCTAAATTCTAGAAGAAATTCCACGACGCTATGGGGACGAGGTTACACATTAGTACGGCTTATCATCCCCAGACCGATGGTCAGTTAGAGAGGACTATTCAGACATTGGAGGACATGCTTCGGGCATGTGTTATCGATTTTGGGGGAAGTTGGGATGACCACTTACCGTTAGTTGAATTCTTATACAACAACAGTTATCATGCCAACATTGGTATGCCACCTTATGAGATGCTATACGGTAGGAGATGCAGAACACCTGTCTGTTGGGGTGATATTGGTCATAAAGAGTTAGGGAGCGTCGAGGTAATCGAGGCTACGACTGAGAAGCTTGAAAAGATCAAGGCCTTCATGAACGCAGCCAAAGATAGACAGAAGTCGTACGTTGATAAACGACGTAGACCGATTGAGTTCCAGGTGGGTGACCGGGTTATCTTGAAGGTCTCACCTTGGAAGGGTATTATCCGATTCAAAAGGCGGGGCAAGTTGAGCCCAAGGTATATAGGGACTTTTCGAATCGTTGCTCGAGTAGGAGAGGTGGCCTATAGATTGGAGTTACCAGATGAGCTAAGTGGAATTCACCCGACATTCCATGTATCTCATCTGAGAAAGTGCTTAGGAGACGAGGATATGATTGTACCACTGGAGGATATCAAGGTAGATGAACAACTCAATTATGTGGAGCAACCAGTGGCAATCATCGATCGAAAAGAGAAGTGGCTGTAGAATAAAGCGGTTCCTCTTGTGCGTGTACAGTAGAGGCACAGAAAAGGATTTGAGTCTACGTGGGAGACTGAAGAAGAAATGAGGCAGCATTACCCACGTCTGTTCGAGGAATAACAGGTTTCGAGGACGAAACCTATATAAGGGGGTGGACTTTTAACACCTGGATATTTTCTTTGAAGCCTACGAAAGAAGAAAAAGAAATAAAGTCCAAAGTCGGGGGACCAAACTCGCCAAAACTAGAGAAAGATTGGATGAGTAAAGGAATAAGAGGGGAGGGCAGCCCACACCCTCCCCACACTTGCAAAAACTCAGCCAAAGAGAGGAGAGAAGGAGAAAAGGGAGAAAAGCTTGGTTCGTGTAAATTCGAGCGTGAACGTTGAAGTGTAGCGGGTTGAATCGAAGCTCTACTCGACGGTGTTGTTTGTGTGAGTTCTAGGACCCCTCTTTTAAACATTTTCAACTGATTTGGGGCTGGAACACATAGTTAAACCCATTTTTGAAATATGTGTTGAACCCGTATGTATATGTTTGTGTGTGATGCGAGTGGGTTTGTTTTCGGGCTTGTGTGTGCTTGAATGGTGTTGTGGTAGGTGTTTCTAAGGTTTAGGATGTTGATTTAGGCTTAGCACGAGTTTGGAAGGGGTTGGAGGCCGAGAAGTGTAGATTGCGTTCGGGATGAACTGCATTCTGCGTCAGCTAGGGCTAGGCGACCGAATGGAGGCCATACGGCCGAAAGGGGTGCGATTTAGTTTGAATCTCATATGAGTTGTGCGACTGGAGTAAATTCGCTTGTGAGTCACACGATTGAGGGCCGGTCACATGGGGAGTCATGCGATTGAGGTTCCATTCGCACAGGTGCCCATCGTATTAGTGTCCATCCGCATGTCGATCCGTATTAGTTCCATTCGCATGTGACTCATCCGCATTGAGTTCATCCGCATTGGGTCCATTCGCATAAGGCCCATTCGACTGATGTTCATTCGTATGATGTTCAGTCGCATGGAAGGCCATGCGACTGAAGGGTCTCCATATGCCTAAGTAGGGCTTGTGTACCCGAGGGAACATAGTTTATTTACTGAGTTTTGGGGGAAAGTGCAGATGTAAGTTTTGATGTGAAAGGTTCCCGGGGGTTTATATAGATGACTTTTGCGGCCTTAGAGGCTATGTTGGGCATGTTTGATGATGATGCATGACGTTGTATGTTTTCGCATGTTGATGGTATGTTTGATGCATGTTATGTATGTATGATGATGCTGACTGTGTATGTTATGTTCCTTATTTTGCATGATTATTTTCCTTGGCTTTGTGTTGAATAATAATGAATGGAATGAAAAGTATTATGTAACGTAAAGTGGAAGATAATGAAAAGAGGAACGAAATGAAGAATGCATGCATTAATGAACGAATGAACGTAAGAAAGTCTTGCAAGCAAATGTATGGAGGTTCACACTCAATGAGGAGTGTTAGCTCAACCGTGTGCGGGTTAGCTACCCCATGAGGATGCACAATGGGGCTTGATCCGTGTGATCAAGCATATATATGGAGGTTCACACCCAATGAGGGGTTGTTAGCTCAACTGTGTGCGGGTTAAATACCCCATGAGGATGCATACAGGGGTTCAGTCTTTGTGATTGACCAGATGTATGGGGTCCTTGTCGCTTAACCCTAGATGAATTGCTTGGTGTTGTAGAGGGGGGGGGGGTTAAGCACATGACAGGACCTATATGAAAATGAAAGATAATAAAAGTACGAAATGAACGATGATGAAGATAATAACTATTGTCTATGTGTACGTACAATGTGTGATCACATTTTAAGAATTTTATGATTTGAAAGAAAGAAATGGATGGTTTTCAAACGAAAGATAAAATATGTTTTATTATAAACTAGTACTCACTCAGCAACGCTAACTTTTATGTGTTTCCAGTTGGCAGGTAATGTTGCTGAGGATGGCACGGGGCGGCTACTTAGCTCTTTTGGACGGTATTCTTTTGATTAATGTTTTTGCATTGTAATGCGAACGAAAGATGTTTTGAAATGAACGCTTGTATTAACTTGGAAAAGCATTTGTAACGATATGATAAGTTACTTTTATGTTTCCGCTGCAATGTTTTATGAATGTTAAAGATAAAGTTATATGTTTTATGTGCAATGATTTACCAGCTGTATGCGTCCTAGGAACGGGACCTTACATGATCTCTTTTTGACTTTTGTAGTTTCACCAACAAGCAATCCAACACTACAGTGGTGTCACATCATACACATACTCATAATGATTATTCATATATACTGGACTATGAGTCTTAGCGAAGCAAACTGAGTTCCCGAACTCATTTATGAGTCAAACGAACTGTCACACCCCGACTGATGGTGAAATCATCGAGGGCAGACAAATGTGAATCGATTTTTCATAACACATGGAATTAAATATATTGAAATAATATTAATATTATTTTTATTAAATAATACTAATCAATCAATACATTACAATCAAACCAACTCAATCAAACCTAGTGACGGAATGACTTGGTCCACGAACAAATCCTTATAGAATGTATGTTTTCAGTTTCAATCACCACATGAATAAACAAATGGGGTGGGTTTGTCAAACTAATATATCTATCATTATTATCGTGGTTACATGAATTGGTGATTGTGTTCTCATCAAGTTTATCTAACTATTAACACATAACTACAAGTAAAAACATATCATGTCTTGAATTGAATTTTTAAATAGCATAAAAATGAATATCAATGATTAAATATTGATTCACATGATTTCCCCAAATTATAAAATACGTAAAAGGAGATATGAATACCCACATTGTATAATGATGGTTGTAGGGTTCATAAGAAAGCTTAGATGTTTAAGAGTCAAGGGTGATATCCTAAAGGATAAAAAACAATAATTTGAGGTTGGAATTTATTACAAAAAGTTAGGATGTTTAAAAAATATCAAAAGACGAAAGCTATATTAAAAAGAGATTATTGCATCAATTAAAGAAACTAGACACAATGTTTGTTATGTTTTTGAACAAATATGTTGATATATAGTTTATTAGACTCTATTTGAGTTATAAAGAATATTACAAGACTTCAGCATAGCCATCATTTAGAGAAACAATATTGTGGAATAACTAAATGCGACGACATAGTTATCCATGTGCAACGAGATTTGTTTACGTTAGCATGTTGTTAGCTTGATTTAGGAATGTTGGTGATTGTTATAATGTTAGTGAATGTTAAAAGGTAATTGATTAAATGATCATGCTTAAAATAAAAAGAGATTTAATAGAAGAAATAATAAAAGCAAGAACATAAAATCATATGAACAATAGATGAAACAAATCATTAATGGACTTGTTCATCATTTATATTCCTTACATTCATCATATAACAATATAGAGCATGCTTGGATGTTAAGATGATTCTTTAAACTAAAATAATACAAAGAAAATTGAATCACTATAAAAATACATAATATAAAAGCAATATAAGATTACCAAAATAATATAAGATTAACTTAACATTAGAAAATTCTTGAAATTATTTGGAAAAAAAATTGATCAAAACCCAAAGATGAAATAAATATTTGTGAATGAGATTTTTAGAGAATAAACAAATGAAAATGAGACCTAATGAACAAATGAAAAATAAGGCCTAAAGTTTACTTTTATAGTTAGTTTAGAAAGGGGTATGAATGGTGTTAATATTGAATTACAAGTCTTTCAAAAATAGGTTATGATTAGAATTTGAAATAAGTATAAACTTAAATAAAATAAATAAATAAAAGAATAATTAATATTTAAACTCTAAATTTACTAAAACATAATTTTAATTAATTAACTTATTTTTTATAAAATCTTTATAAACTTTATAAATCTCACAAAAAAATGTAATTTGATCATTTATTTTAATTGAATATTTTAAAATCTTATAAATATTAATAAGAAATAAAATTTATTTTATAAAGTATGAAATTAAATTAAATTAAATTAATTAAGTGACACGTATATTATATTGGAACATAAAATTAAATAGAATGACTAAATAATGAATTTGAATTACAAGATTGACTCAAACGGGTTTGGGTTTGGATACTTTGATAATAAGTCAAATGTTACACGAATGTTTACGAGTGTTTCTACGTACCTGATCATCACGCCAAGTTTTATACCACGCCAAGTTTTATACCACGCCAAGATCTTAGAGAGGGAGTCAGTATTGTTTATAGAGAGAGTGTCGGGATTTGTGTGTAAAAATAGGGTAAAAATCAAATTTTGAGGCTTTTATACTAATTCTACCGGACTGGGCATCATTGCGAACAGCTACACCAACCTTAGCAGCCTACTACCGACCTAAAACAAAATATTAAATGAAATATATGCATCTTGAAAAGGAATATTATTCACAAACTATTAAGCCACACTTGATTATCCACGACCACCCTTGGCGGACCGTTACCTTGGTTCCTTAACTGATTCAAACCCATTGCTTGGCTGTCCGCTAAGCTCAATGCACAAAAACCCTTAGCGATATGATATGGTCCAGAAATCCCAATTCCTTTAGGAATTTTCATTTTAAGTTGTTTTATTCATGTTCCCGAGTGGCTTATTCTCGTGATAACTGCAGGATTGGTTTTTTGTCACTACACAATTGCTTTCTCTCAGAAAGTTAGTTGTCATTGGAAACTCAAGCCTTATTGGTCTTGGGCTTTTCTAATGATGAGGATTGTATTGAACCAAAATGTATGCATGGGGGTTCAATAGATGTTAAAGAAGAGGTTTGGGCTGCAACATCTTCTTTGATCTTCCATTCCATCCTTTGGTTGATCAGTGAAGATAAGCTTATTGAAGCTTGAGCAACATGACTTTCTTCCAAAGCTTCCTTCTTTTCGGAAGAAGCCTTCACCACCTTTTCTTCCGAAGTAGTCTTTCAAGGGAGCTTTCTTGTTCTTTTGAACTTTCTTAGCTTTAGCTTCCAAAACTATTTTCCCTTTGGAAGAATGAGTTTCTTTCGAAAGCAACTTTGTTTTGGAAACAAGCTTTCCGTTCTTCATCACTTGAGCCATGTGGTAAGGTCCAAATGTGAAACTCTCCTTGACTTCTTCTTTCTTAACATTATTTGCATAATGTGTGCTTGCAGGATTGTAGTAACAATCTTTAGCCATGTGGTTTTGTAGACCACATATTATGCATGCAACGTTAACTTTTTTGGAACTTGAGGATTGTTGTTTCTTGTTTTTCTTGTTTTCATTAGTAGTCTTTTCCTTTAACTTCTGATCCTTTTGTAGGACAGGTGTGCTGGTATTACACATTTTTAATGTATCAGAGTTTCCTACCACCTGAAATCCAGCTGAAATAAACACACCCTTCTGCTTTGGATCGAGTTTCAGTTTGGATTCAACCACTTTCTTAGAAGTTTTTCTTGCTGCCTTAGCCCTTTCTTAGAAGTTTTTCTTGCTGCCTTAGCCCTGTTTCTTGGCTTTGGTGGTTAAGGTTTAATCATCAATAGTAAGAGAGGGTTGGTTTACCTAGTTCTTCCCTGTGATGGTCTCCAAAGTTTTATCACTCTTTGACTCATGAGAAGATGGGTCAACGGTTGAAACCTCTTGCTCTTCAGTTCCATATTTGAGTTGTCTAATAGACTCATCAGAATGTGGTGGAGAAATTTCATTAGTTCCCAACCCACCTTTGTTTTGATAACAAAGTTTTGAGTGAGAGGATGATGCAAGAATGGCATGAAAGTTTTGCTTAGAGATAACATGCTTCCTGGCTTGAGCCTTAGCTGTGACAAGCTGGGCTAGAGCCTCAATTGATTTTGATATCAAATCTTTGATTTGAGTCTTGTAGTTGGTATGTTCATGTTTTAACAAGGACACGGTTTTCTCTAACTCTTCAATTTTCTTTTGATAGTTAGATTCAGCCCTTTTAAAATCAGATTTTAAAATGTTTAAAGACTCAATATCACATTTGATTTCCCTATTGTAGTCCTGATATAATTTAACTTTAGAAATACAAGCTGGAGTACAAAGGTGTTCATATACCTTGCTGTTGTCAGTTCTAGTCATCAATGCTTGAGTAGGAGTCACATCCTGTACTATGAAGCTTCAGTCAACTTATTGAGCCACAACAACTATTTTGGTTGACTTCCCAAAATTTTTAGGTGTAGTGGGATGTGTAGAGGCTTGAGAGGTCCCAGATTGGATTTGGGAGCCTTGCATTCCCTGGCAAAGCAACCAAGTTGGTTACAGTCGTAATATTTGGCCTTTGTCATGTCTAACCTAAACTTGTTGTTAGTTGGGTTTTGGGGAAACTGCATTTTAGTTCTTTTAGAGAACTTCTTTGCTCTGTAAGTTAACTGAGTTATCTATTGGACAATGTCCACATATTTCACATCATCTGGGCTGAAAAACTCTAGATTATCAAAGCAATACTGATAGTCACTAGAGTGTCCATTTCCTGAGACAAAGACACAACTGTCCTGAAAAGAACTTGGTTGAGCCTGTTGAGACCTTGGAGTCTCAGGGAATGTGATGTATGGCCTAGAAGAACATGATGGTTGCTGAGAATAGGTCGGGTACTGCTGAGGTTGGGGGTCCTGAGCCTTCCGCAACCATTAAAGCGTTGCTAGCAGGAAGGCTTGAGGGTCTGCTCATCTGATGGCCTCTCTTGTTCTCCATCTCTACACGGTATCCATCAAGGATGCCATATAGTTCAGCCATGGTGAGAGAGTTCAAGTTTTCTGTCCACTTGATAGAGACACAGTAGAACGTTCACTCATTTGGGATTGTACTCATGAAATTTATTAAGAGATCTCTTATTCAAGGGCAATTCCCACAGACTGAAGGGAGGAAATAAGATCCATGTACCTGAAGTATTGCTGGCTGAGGGTGTCTCCAATAATATAAGTAAATTTTTCAAATTGTTGCTTCAGTGAATCTTTCTTGGAGTCATTCGAGCTGGAGTACATCTGGGACAAGGCATCAAACAGTTCTTTAGTTGACTTGTAATGCTCAAAACCCACCATGATGAAATTAGGTATGGCAGTCATCAAAACAGTCATAGCATTTCTATCAATGTCCAGCTTTTTACGGTCTTTATCAGAGTAATCGTTTACAGACTTTTCGTCATAGCACCGTTTCCTCTTGGTGCTGCAACATTTGGTCTGTAAGTATCGTTTATGATAGATTGCCACATTTTGCCATCTTGGTACCTGATGAAACCTTCAATACACCTGCTTTATGATCTAAAGTTTTTAGGGGTGATGATGGGTGCTTTGGGCATCGTCCCCATCTCAACTTTAGGCGTTTGGTTGAGGACCATTTTGAGAGCGATGAAAGAAAGAGTGAATGCAAGGTTGATTTGGATGGTAAGATCTCACAATCACTACATGCTTGTTTTCTCTTATAATCACTCAATCACACTCGGTTAGATGATGCAAAATCCCTCTAAGAGTAGATAATAATATACTAAGTAACTAAGAACACAAAAGAATAATTTTCAAGGTATTTATATATATTACTTGTTAACTCAAAGTATTATAAGACTCTTACAAGCATGTTACAAGAGTTATAATAAGAAACTATATATACTATCACCTACAGCCAGATATGTTTTGATACCAGCTGGAAACCTATGACTAAAGCAAATACTACAATGCTAAAGACAAGGTATCTTAGATAAAATATTATCTAAGATATGGTAGTCATGATATGTCCATGACTTACCTTTTGTTACCAACTAAAGTTAGTAACCGTACTAACTGATAAAAGGTAAACAGTGGAATAAAGTATGGTCAACTACATGGGCATGGGAAATAACCATGCAGTATCTCAGAGATTTGCAGCGGAGTGTCAAAAAGACCATACTTGTGTCCACTAGTTCATAGTAGGTTCTTCCGAAGGTTATCTGGCTTCGGAAGAACAAGTTATTTTCGAAGCCACTTATACTTCGGAAGAAGCTACGTCTTCTGAAACTTGAGGCTTACCTTAGTTCTTCATACTTTGGAAGTCATTGTCTTGGTTTCTTCTAAGTCTTAAACTTCATAAGAGAGAATACTTCGTCTTTGGGTTGGAGTTTTCCTTCATAATATTCTTTAGACATAATCTTCGGAGGTTCTGGCTTTGCCTTTGGAAGAATTCCATTTGCCTTCGGAGATTCTTTACTTAGCTTCGGAAGACCTTTATTAGTTGTACCAAAATTGTCTAAGTGTTTGGTTTTGGCTGCATCAGTTTTTCTAGATCCAGCAATAACCTATCCATTAGGCTAAAGGGGCCCATCTCTCCCTTAATTATTTGCATTGACATCTCTAAACTTGACCCTATTAACCTATTTAGTTGGGTCATTAGTTGACACATGCAAAACCCAAAGGAGTGTCACGTAATGGTAATCAAACACATACCATCGTACGTGAAAATTACAATCAATTTTGGGATATATATACCCAAAGCAACAATAATAACTACTCGGATATAGCGATGGTAGTCATAGTTTCTATAGAGAAAATGGTCGAAACACAAGTAGACATGTTTTCTACTTTTGTTCATCTCTAACCACAAGGTGTTTACAAAAACAAATCATGGTGGTTTTTGTCATCGTGTGAGAGGTGGAATTCATGGCGGCAAAAACAACCGCATATCAAGCCCTTTGGTTGCAAGGGACACTTTTGGAAATTACAAGATGAGATAGAAAGAAAATGGTAATTCGGATCGATAATAAATTTTCTATGGCATTCGTGAAGAACCACATTTTTCATGGAAATAACAAACATACCTACACAGGTTATCACTTTATACGATAGTATGTTGAGAATGATTAAGTAATAATTAAATGTGGCAAGTGAAGAACAACAGACCGATGTGTTAACAAAGGCACTTGGAAGAATCAAGTTTCAACAAATGCAAGAATTGCTTGGCGTTGAAGACCTCCCTAAGACTATACAAAAATCAGGGAGGTGTATGTCAACAGTAATTTCATATCCCAAATCACAAAACAGTGGACTTGGGAGATCAAACTGGATAAGTTGGTTGAACTTAGAATAAGTACCTCTTCATAATGATTGTAACTTTCTTAATGCAATACAAAGTTTCAGAGTTATCCTAATCCAAGTTTTTTTTTTTGGTGTCAATTCATAGCCTTGAGCCACTAGCAGTTGAAGTAATGTCCTTAATGTTAAATAAAACAATTACCAATAGTATGTTGGTCTCTTTGGCAAGACTTTGCAGTATGAAAATCCTGCCATTTTGATTAGAAATAAATACAGAACATAAAGTATCAATATGTATAAATATGAACCAAAAGGATCATCACACGACAATTTTGTTGCTTCTAATCAATCTGCTCATACAAATGAATTATGGAGGAGAAACTGAAGGAACAGGATTCGCAATAAAAGTAGGAGTGTCGTCTCCAGGCATTAATACAGAAACTTCGCTTGCATAAATATTTATCTGCACCCACAATAACCATATCATCAAATAGCCATAAAATCAATCAATATTTGACAATTCCTATCCCAAATTTCTAATTATCTATCTATCAAGGTAACTGATTGACATAATTATTGATGTTCTATTCATCCTATACGTAAATAATGGATTAGTTTCGATTGGCATTGCACTGGATCACTAGAAGACACTTTTGACTTTAATCTCTTATAGTATAATATATTATAAATAAGACCATATGTTAAAGTTAGTAATCTTAAAATATTATCTAACAATATGAAGAATATGACTTTTTCAATATCTTATATAAGTCCACAAAATGTTTCTTTTCCGATGCCCCCCTCATGAAAATTGACAATTTGTCTACAAGTTCAGATTAAACGACACAACTTTGTTTTGTAACAAGGCATTGTGGTAGACCTTTAAGGTTTTTAGGCAATTAATTAGCTTGTTGTTTCAGACAACATGTCACATCAAACACCATAATTTTCAAAAAAAAATTAACTTTTTTTAATATAGAGTTACATATAACTTAAATAAAGAGTAGTAGAATTTGACCCTCAAAAGTTAAACATGATGAGGGTTATTTGCACTTTTGATTTCCAAAAAAAGCCACATGGGGTTGGTAATAAACAATAATGGTTTTAGGGTACCAAGATTTAAGGGTATTAAAAAGCAGAAAAATTTACCAATTAAAACTTAGACATCATCACATGTTTGTAGCCAAAACAGGTGACCTCTTGGTCTAAACAATCATCAAAAGCAAACACACCATTATACTAATGTCTACCTTTGCTTGTGTCTAACCATCTCATGAACAATCAAACATTCACATAAAGCAGTGAATTAATTCTTCTTTATAGTTTCTTAATACCTTTTATGTTATTTATTATTATAAGTTTTACTTTTCTAACCATCAAACTCAAACTTCTTTCTATTTTTGTTTCTTGATAAAAAAAAAGCTCGTAATTACATGATTTGATCATGAATCAACCAAATTAGGAAACGCACATGATTCATGAACTGAAAGTGATGCAAGAAAGAAATATGGATTGTTTTTTTCAGTTCTTAACTAGGTGCACAAAAGTAATGATAATTCATAATATGTAGATAAACCGTTAAAGGAATGTATAAAGACAATGATGATTTTAGTGAGCGTACGTTTGACATTTCAAATCAAGCATCACATTAGGGATATGATATGATGGTAGTGGGCCTTTTTGTTCCACAGAATGAAACCAGATAATAAATAATGAAGTAACAAAATATCAAATCAATTGTAAATAATCAAACTTTTGCCATAAAAGATAGAAACTTTTGTTTTGAAAACTAAAGTGTCATTCGTAACAAACCTTTTTTTATTTTATGTCGAGCTATTATACCCTTGAAGTGTTTAAATCAACTTTTTTTTATAGGGAGAATTTCGTATTCCCCCCCTACAAATATCATAAATTACATATATACGCAACTTAAAATTTTAATTACATATATGTCCAAATTAGATTTTTTATTACATATATCCTTTTCAAAAACTTAGATAATTACATATATACCTAAACTAAATGTTTAATTACATATATCCGTTTTATTAAACATCAATAGTACATATTTATCCATTTGGTCATTTTTATTAAAAAGATTATATAATTAGTAATTTACTCTTATTTTTTTTAAATAAACTAGAATCTATGTTTTCATCTTTGCTAGTTTTTCAAGTTTTAATTATTTACTAATATTTCTATAGTAACAATTTTTTGTTTTTTTTTTGTTTTTTACCATTTAATGTTAATTTTTTCAGTTTCCTGTATGAAACACTTCCAGTCTCGTTATGCAACATGATCAAAACACATAATTTTATATTTTATAATGAGACTGTAAGTGTCTTGTACATATACTAGAAAAATTAGCATAAAAATATAAAGAAAACAAAAAGAATGTAAAAACTTTAGTAGATAAATATTAATAAATAATCAAAACTCAAAAGCAAGTTTAGAGAGAAAAATATATTTTATATTTTAATAAAAACAAAAGTTAAATACTAACTATATAAGTTATTTTAATAAAAGTAATAAAATGAGTAAATATGTAATATTTATGTTTAATAAATCGGATAAAAGTAACTAAAATTTTAATTTTGGTATATATGTAATTAACTAAGTTTTAGAAGGGAATATATGAAACTAAAATTTTAATTTCGGTATATATATAATTAACTAAGTTTTACAAGGGTATATATGTAATTAAAAATCAAAATTGGGTACATATGTAATTGATGAAATTTATAGAAGGTTATAGTTAATTCTCTCTTTTTATTTTTATTTTATGTCGAGCTATTATTGGATCCCTTGAAGTGTTTAAATCAACTTATATTTAGACATACGAACTCATAAAAATCAATAAGCTTATTATTAATAGACTACCTAAATTTAAGAGAATTTAAAAAACAAACCATTAACTGTATTAAAAATACGGTTACTGACTCTATGATTTTCAATATATAGGTAACAAATAACAGAAAGAAAAATAATGGAACAATTGTGTTATGAATTTGTGATTTGAAGGAGACAAGAGTAGAGGGAGAACAGAGCATGGTTGTGAATAGGTAAAGTTGGTGGTTACTGATGTCTATTGTCTAATGGTCTCCAGGTGGTTGTGAATAGGATTTTAACTCAATTATATCAAAGTGAAAGTAAGATGTTCTTCCTGATAAGATGAGGGTTCAAGTCCAATAGAGCAATAGTGAACAAAATAGTGGAAAAAAGGTGTTCAAAGAAAGTAGAAAATAGAGGACATTCTGTTTGTAAGACATCTTCCCTCTCTGTTAAGTGTTATAGATGGTTAAATAATGATAATAATGTATATGAGAAGCTATTAATGTTAAAAGTGGTTTACATTAATGTTATTAAAAGGGGTTGTCATTTTAACCAGTTCAAGTGACAGATATAAAGAATAATTGGGTATATAGCAAAGAGAGAAAACGTTAAATCAATTAATGAACTTGGGTTAACTAGTTAATTCTCATTGAAGAGAAAGAAGCTTGTGAATCTTCCAATAGTGGGATTAGTGTGTGTGTGTGTGTATATATATACATATATAGATAGGACTGAGTGAAGGGAAATAAGAGCGACTTACTTTAGAGGATGGGGGTTGGAGTTTGTGAAGAGGAGGGGAGGAGGGTGGTCGGAGAAACCTTTCGAAAAGAGCCATGAGAACAAACATGGAGATGAGAATGGCAGTAGCCACCACCCCAAACGACACCGCACTCACCGAGTTATCGAACCTCCTCCAATGCCCCTCCTCTCCACCAACAGTACAACCTCTACTGCTGCTCGTACTACAACTGCTCAACGGGGCTACACTTGGTGCTGCTGTCCTCATCCTCCTTCTCTCTCATCACCCACGAATCGCACACACAAGAGATATATATACATACATATATATATATATATATATATATATATATATAATATATATATATATATATATATATATTATATATATATATATATATATATATATTATATATATATATATATATATATATATGTATATATATATATATATATATATGTATATATATATATATATATGTATGTATGCATGCTACGTCTGTTACTTTGAAGATCGTTTTTTATGTTTTTGTTTGATGAATTTTCTACATGACAAAAGGGGTTTTGTGTGACACAACTGAGAATAAAGTGCCTATGAAAGGCTTCTTCAGGGTTAAATGCTTTTCCTTCCCAACTAAATAATGACATCTTCAAATACATTCCTATTCATCTACTAAATCAACTTTAAATTTCTCAGCATTACCCATAGAAAGTTTTAAAAACATATTTAGTCTAGTCAGAAAAACATACCTTATTTGAAATCCTCAAAAATCACTTTAATAAAAAAACTAAAAACCATTATTGCATCATCATAATCTTTTTATTTTTAACCATTCTTTTTCATTTTCTTTTAAATATCCATATATATAATACATAAGACTCAAATCTATTTATTTTTTTTGATGTTCTAACAATTGTATTAAAAACATCTCCACCTAATGTTGACAAACTCAATAAATGTCCATGTGATCGTTTTTGAAGTATAAAAAATGTATGTCGGAGATGCTCTTAATATAAAAAAATAAAATCAAGTGTTTTGTGTAAGGGGTCTGTTTTAGATACACCTTAGGTGTTAAACAGACGCCTTCATTACGGTCTGTAAGAGTCTTTACGAGCCGTAAGGTCTGCAAGATATCTTATCATCATTCAACAGTTAACGGGTCGTGACGCCGTTCACGGGCACAAATTTCACGGCCCATAGTAGTCTTTACGGGCTGTGACGCCCTTCACGGGCACAAATTTCACGGCCCATAGTAGTGTTTACCGGCTGTTTGGAGTAAAGATAACGGCTCATCAAGTGTATTACGGGCCATTATGTTTGTCGAATATTTTTGTATTTTTTTACTCGATGTAATATTACTCAATTATGGTATAATTTTGTATTTATTATATTATTTGATAGATGTAGTAGTCTTTGATAATTATTTGACTCGACATTATAATCTTCGTAAAATACAATTACGGTGTAATTTTGTATTTATTACATTATTTGATACGATGTAATATTCTTAATAATTATTTGATTCGACATTATAATCTTCGTAAAATACTATATAGGTCATCACTTTTTAATTCATTTCATATCGATAAATTCAATACTTGTATACATTTTAAGCTATATAGTTTATTAACTATGTCAATTTGGGATATTAATTATTTATTTGGTTCCGATTCTAACTATTACCCCGTCGAGGGTTATAGTTGTTATGGTGACGAGGGTGATAACTATTGTAAGGCCCCATTCTCGGGACACTTACAGCTGGTCTATCATTGCACTTAAAACATATGAATGCATTAATCTCCATAAAGCGTTGCAACGGAATCATAAAAACAAACATTTCATTTACTTAACCTAAACGCTTTTGCAAAATAATATAACATTCATTACAAAATATCGTTTGTTTGCATTATAATGCAAAAACATTGTACAAAAGAGTGCCATCCCAAAACGAGCCGAGTAGCCGCCCCGTGCCATCCTCAACAACCATTACTTGGCAACTGGAAACACATAAAGGTCAACGTTGCTGAGTGAGTTCTAGTTTTATATAAACATTAAATTACCTTTCATTCATTAAAACATTTTCATTACTATCGCACGTGATCACACATCGTACATACATCAAGGTAATAATTATTATCTTCATCATCGT
The DNA here is from genome assembly GCA_025506515.1 of Flaveria trinervia. Lineage (NCBI taxonomy): Eukaryota > Viridiplantae > Streptophyta > Magnoliopsida > Asterales > Asteraceae > Flaveria > Flaveria trinervia. The sequence continues at coordinate 47,851,075 of CM046449.1, forward strand.
TCGTTTCATACATATCGCACATTTTGTACTTATCGCATATTTCATACATTTATTGTCTTTCCATTTCTATCTAGGTCCTGTCATATGCTTAACCCCCCTCTAGAGCACCAAGCAATTCATCTAGGGTTAAGCGACAATTACCCCATATCGCACGTATGGAGTGGTCACTAGGACAAACTCCCCCTGTGTGTGTGAACTCTTATGGGTTAGCCAAAATCGCACGTTGTATATCACACAGTACTTAGGAAATCACACGTATTGGAGAAGTCACCAAGACTGAACTCTTACTGTGTGTATGAACCCTAAACCCTAAACCCTATACCTTATGAGTTAGCCAAAATCGCATAATGTAAACACACACAGTTGAGCTAACAGCTCTCAATGAGTTGTGAACCTCCTTTTAGTTGCTTGCAAGACTTTTCATTCGTTCGTTCATTATGTTCCACTTTCATTATCTTAAATCTTTCACTTCGTTAAGATAATACTTTACGTTCATCATAATCACACCAGGTAAAGTCACATCATCGTACGTAATAAGGAACATAACACACAAACATACGATCAAACACAATAATCAAACATCATCAATCACATATCATCATGCATAAGCATCAATCATATATCATCATGCATACCCATCATATCATCAATGACCTCAAAAGTCAACGTACATGAACCCCCGGGAACTTCTCAAGTCAAAGCCTACATCTACACTTTCCCCCGAAAATTAGAAAATAAACTATGATCTTTTGGGCACATGAGCCCTATTTGGGCGTATGGGCACTATTCAGTTGCATGGCCTTCCAGGCGCATGGGAACACTTAGGCGTATGGACACTATGGGGAAAATGAGCACTTAGGTGTATGGACAGTCTCCAGACGCATGGGCACTATGGGGCGTATGGACTCCCAGTCGCATAGCCTTCAGTCACATAACTTTCAGGCGCATGACCTTCAGTCGCATGACTTCCATGCGTATGACCCTCAATCGCATGGCATTCAGGCGCATGGACTTCATTCGCACACTATTCAGGCGCATGGCCTTCAGTCGCATGCCTTTCGGCCGTATGGCCTCCAGTTGCATGCCATTTGGTCTCATGGCTTCCAGTCGCATGAGCCCTAGCTAGGTGCAGAATGTAGTCTCTTTGAACCTGAACTACAGATTTCGGCCTCCAGCCCTTTTCTAACCTGTTCTAGGCTTAAACCAACCATCCTAAGCCCTAGAAACACAACCATAACATCATTCAAGCATCACAAGCCCAAACACGATCCCCACCTATTCGCACACACACACACACAAACATACGTGAACGGGCTTAACACCCACACAACCAAAAACAATTTAGGTATGTGTTCCAGCCTTAAAATCGGTCAAAATCGTATAAAAGAGGGGTCCTAGAACTCACCTTGATAGCCTCTTCAAGTAGAGCTTCCTACAAACCCGCTTGACTTTGACTTTTGCACTTGATTCTTCAAGAAACCCTAAGCTTTTGCCCTTTTTTCCTCTCTTCTTCTCTTGGCCGATTGAAAAAGGGTGTATGGGAGAGTGGTGTGGGCAGCCACGCCTTTTACACCCACTCTTTCAACTTTTCTTCTTTTTGGCAAGATTGGTCCCTCAACTTGGACTTTATTTCTTTTCTTTCTTTTTCTTCTTTCTTTGGCTTCAAAGAAAATAACCGGGTGTTACAAGTCCACCGCCCTTATATAGGTTTCGTCCCTAAAACCTGTTATTCCTTGAACAAATGTGGGTAATGCTGTCTCATCTCTTCTTCAGTCTCCCACGTAGACTCAGATCCCTTTCTGTGCTTCCACTGTACACGCACAAGTAGATACACTTAATTCCTCAACCTCTTCTCTTTACAGTCAATGATTGGCACTGGTTGCTCCACATAATTGAGCCTTTCATCCAACTCGATATACTCCAGTGGTACAATCATATCCTCGTCTGTCAACCATTTCCTCAGATGAGATACATGGAATGTCGGAGGAATTCCACTTAACTCCTTCAGTAACTCTAGTCTATAGGCCCCTTTCCTACTCGAGTAATGATTCAGAAAGGCCCTATGTACCTTGGGCTCAACTTGCCCCTCTTTCTAAACCGAATGATACCCTTCCAAGGTGAGACTTTCAACATAACTCTATCACCCACCTGGAACTCAATCGGTCTATGTCGTTTGTCAGCATACGACTTTTTCCTATCTTTAGCTGCCTTGATGAAGGCCTTGATCCTTTCCAGCTTCTCAATCGTAGCCTCGACCACCTCGACGCTCCCTAACTCTTTATGGCCAATATTACCCCAACACACGGGTGTTCTGCATCTCCTACTGTATAACATCGCATAAGGAGGCATACCAATACTGGCATGATAACTGTTTTTATATGAGAACTCAGCTAATGGTAAGTGGTCATGCCAACATCCTCCAAAATCAATGACGCATGCCCGAAGCATATCTTCCAGCGTTTGAATCGTCATTTCTGACTGACCATCTGTCTGGGGATGATAAGTCATGCTAATGTGTAACCTCGTCTCCATTGTGTCGTGAATTCTTCCAAAATTTAGATGTAAACCAGGTGTCACGATCAGATACAATAGACACCGGCACACCATAACGAGTTACAATCTCTTTAATGAACAGATCCACCAACCTATCAGACGGATATGTCTTGCGGATTGGTAGGAAGTGAGCACTCTTCATCAAACGATCAACGATCACCCATATGGAATCATAGCCTTTCATGGTACACCGTAGCTGTCACACCCCAACCTTGACGGCGGAATCGTCGAGATGTGAGCGTTAAGATTGTTCACAGCCACATAACACTAATTTAAATGTAAATATTAAAATTATAAGTTTCAAAGGAAAGTACAAACATATGTCTCAAACATGAAATAATTCCAAGCAAAACATAACATAACATAATCCTTTTTATTCAATTAACCAGGTTCAATCCTAGATTATTGCAAGATTTATTTGATGACTTTAAACTTGAGCATTTCCTAGAAACATGATAAAAATAAAAGGTCAACTATAAAGTTGGTGAGTTTCCAAGAGTTTTACATACATAATATAACAAAGTTTACAAGTAGCAATTCATGTCATAGGTTATGAGTTAGCAAGTTTATAGAACACATATTGTTACAACCAAACCTCGACTTGATTACAAGTATATATGATTGGCTAAGTATATTTGGTTCCCATGATGAACAAGCATACGTCATTAGGAGCCGGCAATACATCGACTTTAGCACCAAATAGGCTTGTCAGGCCCAAAGATCTAAGACGTCGCTAGGCTAGCAATAGTAAATGATTGAAAAAAAATATGTATCTCATATAACACTTACAACAACACAAATAACCATGATAAAATGTAAAGATGAATTGAAAGTTCTCTACAAATTTAAACAATTACAAGTTTGAGTCTACAGGTGTTTTTCGACATTTCCAGGCATCAAAGTTGAAGTTTTTCGGTATACAGCAGACTAGGGTTTCTGGGTAAATCATAATTCGTGTCAAAGTGTCAAAATTCGAAATTATTCAAACACGGCAGCCTTCAGTCGCACGAATAGCTCATTCGTACGATTGAGTCATCCGCATTAGCTCATTCTCACGATTGAGCCTTCCGCATTGGTCATCTGCATTGGTCATCCGCATTGTCCATTGGCATGACTGAGTCATCCGCATTGGTCATCTGCATTGTCCATTCGCACGACCGAGTCATCCGCATTTATTCATCAGTATTTCTTGTAACATCCCGAATAATGTCTAAGCGAGTCAAATAATAATAATGGGCTTAGACGAAATCAATTAATAAAAATAAGATGGATATGGGTTTTAGACCGAGAAGACTTTGGGGGTTATGTGTTTGGCGTGTTTAAGGTCCCGGGAACGCCCAGTATACATAAACAGATCAGCTTGAGCAGCTCTCATTTGCAACTTAACACTCTAGTTCTAGAGAGAGAGTAGAGAGAGAAAGCAGAGAGAATTGAAGATTCAAGGCTCGGTTGATATTGGGATTGAAGATCGGTGTTCATGGGCATCCAAACAACAAGAAAACACCAAGAATCCAGGTAAGAAACATCATTTAATCGTTGCTTTTGATGTAAACCCGGATTCTAGGGTTTGGGTTTTTAAAAGTGGTAAAGATTCGCCCAAAACTCACGTTTTTGTGTAAGAAAACATGTAAGAAGCTTAGATAAAGCTTATTGGGTGATAAACCAAGGTTTTGGATGTAAAAGATTGAAGTTTTGGGTTAAAGATGGGTTGGTTCGTATTTTTCAGCCCGTTCTGCGAAATTATAGATTCATCCAGCGGAATTAGGTATTCGTCCAGCGAAACTGTGGATCTTCCTGCGAAACTATAGTTTGGCAGGTAGTTTCACAGACATGGTTATCCAACGAAAGTTGGGCGAAACTGGCAGTGAAGATGCCAGCGAAACTGCCAGCGAAGATGCCAACAAAACTAGCAGCGAAACTGCTGGTCTGGCAGCGAAATTAGCAGCGAAATTAGGCAGAAATTAACTCCTTTGAGTGTTAACTTATCTGCAGGCTGTGCAGTACAACCCTTGCCTTATAAGATTGATTGAGAAGCTACTCATTGAGTCTAGGTGAGTTCTAGATCTCCTATTTAAGGTTTTAAACTAGTTTGGGGCTGGAAATGCATACCAAATATGACCAAGATTTTAAGAGGTTTAATAGAAAGATCAATTTTTCTATGACGAAATGTGCCCTATGAACCCCACTAGGGGCTGCTGCCCCTAGGACCCTGCTGTCAAGGGCTGCCGCCCCCGAACCCCCGCAGTCCTACAATGGGTCAATTATGTTTTATGATGATTTATGCTTGATATGCATATGTTTAAGTATGTGTATGTGCGATTCATGATGTTAAGATGACGTATGATTGATGCTATGTATGTTGAGGCTGATGTATATTGATTATGTGTCCTATGTATGTTATGTATGATATGTTTTCTTATGTTCCTTATTACATATGATGACGTGACTTTAAGTGGTGTGATATTGATAATGAACGTAAAGTATTATCTTAACAAAGCGAAAGATTTAAGATAATGAAGTGGAAAATAATGAAGGGACGAATGAAAAGCCTTGCAAGCAAATGAAAGGAGGTTCGCAACTCATTGAGAGTTGGTAGCTCAACTGTGTATGTCTATAGCATGCGATTTTGGCTAACTCATAAGGGTTCATACACACAATAAGAGTTCAGTCTTGGTGACTGCTCCAATATGTGCGATTTTCTAATTACTGTGTGTTATATAGCGTGCGATCTTGGCTAACCCATCACACACATAGGGGGAGTCTGTCCTAGTGACCACTCCATAAGTGCGATATGGGGTCCTTGTCGCTTAACTCTAGATGAATTTCTTGGTGCTCTAGAGGGGGGTTAAGTACATGACAGGACCTAGATAGAAGTGAAAGATAATAAATGTACGAAAAGTGCGATAAGTACGAATTGTGCGAAACGTGCGAAATGTACAAAACAAACAATAATGAAGATACTAATGATTACCTTGATGTATGTATGATGTGTGATCACGTGCGATAGTAATGAAAATGTTTTAACAAATGGAAGGTAATGCAATGTTTTTATAAAACTAGAACTCACTCAGCAACGCTGACTTTTTATTTATTTTTCAGTTGGCAGGTGAGTATTGCTGAGGATGGCGTGGGGCAGCTACTTGGCATTTTTGGAAGGCATTCTTTTGTAAAACGTTTTTGCATTGTAATATGAATGAACTATATTTTTAATGAACGATGTATTATTTTGAAAAAGTGTTTATTTAAAGGAAATGAAATGTTTGTTTAAAGTGTGTCCGAAGCATGATTTTAGTAAAGCAAATGTAATTATATAATTTTCCGCTGCATGATTGACCAGCTGTGAGCGTCCCAGGAACAGGGCCCTACAAGTTGGTATCAGAGACAAATTTTAAGTGAACGGGTAAGTTTTCAAAAGAAACCTAAACTTAAACTAAAAATGGGACGGTAAGGGAAGGGATGCCAGTCCGAGTAGCTGCGTGCCATCAGGTATTTTCTTAATGTTAACCGGTATTACGTGCGCATGTTAGTGGGTTATGTGCTGTTAGTAGATTTAGATACTGATGTAGTCAGGATAGGAAATGCTTGGGTATGAACAGTAAAGTAAGTGGCTAATTACTATACTTGACATAAACTGAGCTATTACCGTGTTGGCATTTGAATCTTATAGCGTGCTTAGAAGATGGCTGGCGGTAGATCTTCTAAGGCTTTGCGTGGTGGAGGTCGTGGTGGACGTGGTGCTGAACCACGGGTCACGAGAGGAAGGCCTAGGGCCGAGAAGGTGGCTCATGAAGAGCCTGAGACCCCTCATCTAGTGGGTGGAGACGAGAGTGCTAACTTGAGGGCCTCAGTGACGGAGGCTGTTATGGAGGAAGTGCATCAGGTCATGCAGACAATCCTACCGTTTGTGGTGAGCGAAGTGATAAAAGCCGTAAGGGAAGGAGATAGAAGGGAGAGGAACAGGTCCTCGGGAGGACGGGAGCGACTGAAGACTAAGATGGTTTTCTCCGATGATGAAGAGGAGGAAGAAAAGCCTGTGCAGGAGGCAGCACGAGGCTGTAACTATGGGGCGTTTATGAGATGCAAGCCCCCAACTTTTGATGGAAATGGCACTACTGCTGCTGCTCACCAGTGGTGAGAAAGATGGAAGCCATTCTCGATATCAGCGAGTGTCGGGAGGATTAGAAGGTGAAGTTCGCCGCCCACTCGTTTGTGGACTTGGCTCTGTGTTGGTGGGACAATATTGTCCAGGTTGAGGGTAGTCGGGTGATTGGAAGAATGAGGTGGTCTGAGCTGAAGAAATTGGTGATTTAGGAGTTCTGTCCTCATAGGGAGATGGATAAGGTGGAAAGAGAGTTCCTGCAGCTGGAGGCGGGAACAATGACACATCAGCAATATACCGCCAAGTCTAATGAGATGGCACGACTGGTGCCAGATCAGGTGACACCTCTATCGCGAAAGATCAAGAGGTATATTCAGGGCTTGCCAGCGGATATTCGCAGGCATATGATTGCCGTCCGGTCGAGCACTTTTAGGTCAGCGGTTGACCTGGCTGGGAGGCTGTATGATGAGCGGGAGGTGGTGGTGGCTGAGGTGAACATGAAGGGTGGTGGTGACCGGAACTTGAATGGGAAGAGGTTTGGTTGGGGTGGTGCCCCGACGAACAACAAGAGTGCATGGGTGGATGACTGGCGTGTGGTCACATCTGGTGTAGGGTCGAAGAAATGTGGTAAATGCGGAAGGAGCATTCGGGAGAATGCAAATGGGGGTCAAACATGTGCTTCAACTTTGGGAAGCTGGTCATATGGCTAGAGGTTGTGGAGTTGTAAGATGCTATAACTGTGGAGAGAATGGCCATTTGAGCGGGATTACAAGAAGCCGAGGGCGGAGAGTTCCAGGGCAGGGAGGAAGTCCGGAACTGAGGGGCAGAAGGCAAGCACCCGAGCTTTCATGATGACTCGGGAAGAGGCTAGGACGGACCCTGATGTGGTGTCAGGTATGTTTCTAGTAAACCAAACTCTTGCATCTGTGTTGTTTGATTCTGGTGCTAGTAGGAGTTTCATTTCTGCTGCCTTTTGTGCTAAGTTGCCCATGAAAATTAGAAGTATTGATGAGCCCTTCAAAGTAGAAACTAACATAAGTAAGTCTACCAGGATTTCTGAGATGATAGAAGGCTGTGACATTGAATTAGAAGGTCATAAGTTTCCTGTTAGACCATCCGTGATGACCTTAGGTGGTTTTGATGTAGTCCTAGGAATGAATTGGTTAGCGGACTGTGAGGCGAACATTGTGTGTTGCAAGAAGATGATTCTGTTGACGGCGCCTGATGGGAGCTCGGTGACGGTTTATGGCGATCGAGTTACGACTAACCCGAAGGTGATTTCGATGGCGGTGGCGGGAAAGTGCATGAGGCATGGATGTAGTGCCTACTTGGCCTACGTGAAGGATGTGGATATGCCAACACCATAATTGTCCGATGTACTGGTGGTGTGTGACTTTCCAGATGTGTTTCCCGAAGAGTTACCAGGAGTGCCACCAGACCGCGAGATCGAGTTTCAGATTGATCTGATACTGGGTGCCCAATCTGTTGCTAAGGCACCGTATCGGTTGGCTCCGTCCGAGATGAAAGAGTTGATGGAGCAATTGCAAGAGCCACTTGATAAAGGGTTCATTCGATCGAGTATCTCTCCTTGGGGTGCTCCAGTCTTATTTGTGAAGAAGAAGGACGGTGGTATGAGGATGTGTATCGACTACCATGAGCTGAATAAGTTGACAGTGAAGAATCGGTACCCCTTACCGAGAATTGATGATTTGTTTGATCAGCTCCAGGGTGCCAGTTGGTTCTCAAGGATAGACCTTCGATCTAGCTACCATCAGTTAAAGGTGAAAGAGCAGGATAGTCCTAAAACAGCTTTTCGCACGTTATGGTCACTATGAGTTCCACGTGATGTCATTTGGTTTGACCAACGCGCTAGCTGCTTTTATGGACTTGATGAATCGAGTGTGTCGGCCGATGTTGGATAAATCAGTGATTGTGTTTATCGATGATATCCTAATTTATTCCAAGAGTAAAGAGGAGCATGCCGGCCACATCAGGAAGTGTTAGAGACGCTAAGAAGGGAGAAATTGTATGCCAAATTCTCCAAGTGCGCATTTTGGTTGTGCGAGGTTCAATTCTTGGGTCATGTGGTAAATCCCGAGGGGATTATGGTGGACCCGTCAAAGGTGGAGGCGGTGATGCAATGGAAGTCTCCAAAGACGCTATCCGAGATTCGTAGTTTCCTGGGTTTGGCGGGCTATTACAGAAGATTCATTCAAAATTTTCTAAGATAGCTTCTTCGTTGACTAAGTTGACTCGTAAGGATGTAAAGTTTGTCTGGGGTCAAGCTCAAGAGAAGGCATTCGAGGAGTTAAAGAAGAAGTTAACTCAAGCTCCTGTATTGTCATTGCCCGACGGAAGCAAGGATTTGGTGGTCTATTCAGATGCTTTCTACACGGGGTTAGGATGTGTGTTAATGCAGAGAGGGAAGGTTATAGCCTATGCATCCAGACAATTGAAGGTTCATGAGGTTAATTATCCTACTCATGACTTGGAGCTAGCGGCCATGGTTTTTGCGCTAAAGATTTGGAGGCACTACTTATACGAGACGAAGTGCACCATATTCACTGACTACAAGAGCTTGAAGTACTTCTTTGAGCAGAAAGATTTGAACATGAGGCAGAGGAGATGGTTGGAGCTCATAAAGGATTATGATTGCGAGATCGATTCCCATCCGGGCAAAGCCAATGTGGTGGCGGATGCCCTTAGCCGAAAAGAGAGACCCGGGCCGATTTGGGTGAAGGCTTACTAGTTGGTCATGACCTCTGATGTGATGAATTAGGTCAAAGAGTTTCAAGATGAGGCACTAAAGGAAGATCATCTTAACTCTGAAAGAATGAGAGGTCTGGTTGCGGAGTTAGGTGAAAACACACTTGGTGTTAGGGCTCGATTCGGACAGATGTGGATTCCACATTTTGGAGATCTACATGGGAAGATTATGGATGAAGCTCATAGGACTCAATACTCCATTCATCCCGGTGCTACAAAGATGTATCAAGATATGAAGAAAGATTATTGGTGGCTGGGTATGAAGCGTGACGTAGTGGAGTACGTGAGTAAGTGCCTTACTTGCTTGCAGGTGAAGGCGGAGCATCAGAAGCCATACAGGAAGATCCAACCTCTTGATATACCCGAGTGGAAGTGGGAGCATATCACCATGGACTTTATCACGAAGTTACCGCGTACCTTGAAAGGGTATGATGCCATATGGGTGATAGTTGATCGTTTGACGAAGAGTGCTCACTTCCTACCGATCCATGAGACGTATTCTTCCTAAAGATTAGCGGATCTATTCATCAAGGAGATTGTAAGTCGCTATGGTGTACCAGTGTCTATTGTGTCAGATCGTGACACTCGGTTTACATCCAAGTTTTGGAAGAGTCACGATGCTATGGGGACGAGGTTACATATCAGCACAGCTTATCATCCTCAAACGGATGGTCAGTCGGAACGGACGATTCAGACGCTGGAAGATATGCTCCGGGCATGCGTCATTGATTTCGGAGGAAGTTGGGATGACCACTTACCGTTAGCTGAGTTCTCATATAACAATAGGTACCATGTCAGCATTGACATGCCTCCTTATGAGATGCTATACGGTAGGAGATATAGAACACCCGCTTGTTGGGGCGACATTGGTCATAAAGAGTTAGGGAGCGTCGAGGTGGTCGAGGTTACGACTGAGAAGCTAGAAAGGATCAAAGCCTTTATGAAGGCAGCTAAAGATAGGCAAAAGTCATACGCCGATAAACGACGTAGACCGATTGAATTCCAGGTGGGTGATAGAGTTATGTTGAAAGTCTCACCTTGGAAGGGAATCATTTAGTTTAGGAAGCGGGGCAAGTTGAGCCCAAGATACATAGGGCCTTTCCAAATTATTGCTCGAGTACGAGAGGTGGCCTATAGGTTGGAGTTGTCCAGTGAGTTAAGTGGAATTCATCCGACATTCCATGTATCTCACTTGAGAAAGTGCTTAGCCGAGGAGGATATGGTGGTGCCACTGGAGGATCTTGAAGTGGATGAACGACTCAATTATGTGGAGTAACCAGTGGCGATCATCAATCGGAAAGCTAAGAGGCTAAGGAATAAGGTGGTTCCCTTGGTGCGTGTACAGTGAAAGCACAGGAAGGGATCAGAGTCCACGTGGGAACTTGAGGAGGAGATGAGGCAACATTACCCTCAACTATTCAACGGCTAGTAGGTTTCGAGGACGAAACCTAAATAAGGGGGGTGGACTTGTAACGCCCCGAATAATGTCTAAGCGAGCCAAATAATAATAATGGGCTTAGACGAGATCATTTAATAAAAATAAGATGGATATGGGTTTTAGACCGAGAAGACTTTGGGGGTTACGTGTTTGGTGTGTTTAAGGTCCCGGGAATGCCTAGTATATATAAACAGATAAGCTTGAGCAACTCTCATTTGCAACTCAACACTCTAGTTCTAGAGAAAGAGTAGAGAGAGAAAGTAGAGAGAATTGAAGATTCAAGGCTCGGTTGATATCGGCATTGAAGATCGGTGTTCGTGGGCATCCAAACAACAAGAAAACACCAAGAATCCAGGTAAGAAACATAATTTAATCATTGCTTTTGATGTAAACCCGGATTCTAGGGTTTGGGTTTTTAAAAGTGGCAAAGATTCATCCAAACTCATGTTTTTGTGTAAGAAATCATGTAAGAAGCTTAGATAAAGCTTATTGGGTGATAAATCAAGGTTTTAGATGTAAAAGATTGAAGTTTTGGGTCAAAAATGGGTTGGTTAGTATTTTTCAGCCCGTTCTGTGAAATTACAGATTCATCCAACAAACTTAGGTATTCGTCCAGCGAAATTGTGGATCTTCCTGCGAAAATATAGTTTCGCAGGTAGTTTTGCAGACATGGTTATCCAACGAAAGTTGGGTGAAACTGACAGCGAAGATGCCAGCGAATCTGCCAGCGAAACTAGTAGCGAAACTGCTGGCGAAACTAGCAGTGAAACTGCTGGTCTGGCAGCGAAATTAGGCAGAAATTAACTCCTTTGAGTGTTAACTTATCTGCAGGCTGTGCAGTACAACCCTTGCCTTGTAAGATTGATTGAGAAGCTACTCATTGAGTCTAGGTGAGTTCTAGATCCCCTATTTAAAGGTTTTAAACTAGTTTGGGGCTGGAAATACATACTAAATATACAATTTAAATGACCAAGATTTTAAGAGGTTTTAATAGAAAGATCAATTTTTCTATGACGAAATGTGCCCCATGGACCCCACTAGGGGCTGCTGCCCCTAGGACCCTCCTGTCAGGGGCTGCCGCCCCCGAACCCCTGCTGTCCTACGTTGGGTCAATTATGTTTTATGATGATTTATGCTTGATATGCATATGTTTAAGTATGTGTATGTGGATTCATGATGTTAAGATGACGTATGATTGATGCTATGTATGTTGAGGCTGATGTATATTGATTATGTGTCCTATGTATGTTATGTATGATATGTTTTCTTATGTTCCTTATTACATATGATGACGTGACTTTAAGTGGTGTGATATTGATAATGAACGTAAAGTATTATCTTAACAAAGTGAAAGATTTAAGATAATGAAAGTGGAAAATAATGAAGGGACGAATGAAAAGCCTTGCAAGCAAATGAAAGGAGGTTCGCAACTCATTGAGAGTTGGTAGCTCAACTGTGTATGTCTATAGCATGCGATTTTGGCTAACTCATAAGGGTTCATACACACAATAAGAGTTCAGTCTTGGTGACTGCTCCAATATGTGCGATTTTCTAATTACTGTGTGTTATATAGCGTGCGATCTTGGCTAACCCATAAGAGTTCACATACACAGGGGGAGTCTGTCCTAGTGACCACTCCATAGGTGCGATATGGGGTCCTTGTCACTTAACCCTAGATGAATTTATTGGTGCTCTAGAGGGGGGTTAAGTACATGACAGGACCTAGATAGAAGTGAAAGATAATAAATGTACAAAAAGTGCGATAAGTACGAAATGTGCGAAACGTGCAAAATGTATGAAATGAACGATGATGAAGATAATAATGATTACCTTTATGTATGTATGATGTGTGATCATGTGCGATAGTAATGAAAATTTTTTAACGAATGGAAGGTAATGCAATGTTTTAATAAAACTAGAACTCACTCAGCAACGCTGACTTTTTATGTATTTTTCAATTGCCAGGTGAGCATTGCTGAGGATGGCGCGGGGCAGCTACTTGGCATTTTTGGAAGGCATTCTTTTGTAAAATATTTTTGTATTGTAATACGAATGAACTATATTTGTAATGAACAATGTCTTATTTTGCAAAAGTGATTATTTAAAGGAAATGAAATGTTTGTTTAAAGTGTGTCTGCTGCATGATTTTAGTAAAGTTAATGTAATTATATATATTTTTGTGCGATGATTGACCAGCTGTGAGCATCCCGGGAACGGGGCCTTACAAGTTGGTAAATCGCACGATTGACTCATCCGCATTTGTCTAATCGCATGATTGACTCATCCGCATTTGTTCAATTTCACGATTGACTCATCCGCATTCGCCCAATCGCACAATAGATTCATCTGCATTTGTCCATCCGCATTTGCCCATTCGCACGAGTGAACCAATCTTGTTATAAAGTTCTAAGTTTATAGAAATGGAAGATCAACTCACTGCCTTTACTGCCGGAAGGGACTCTCGCATCCAGAACCTTCTGCTTCTAGAAAATGAAATTAGGAATCATAATAAACCACCAAAGCTTATAATGTTAGATGATTATCCACAATGGAAGCAAAGGTTTGAGATCTATCTAAATGGAGTTGATCCCAATCTTTGGGCATCCATTGAGACAGGTTACACGATGCCAGTCGATGCTGATGGAGTTAAGCTGACTCTAGGAGGAATGAATGACAGTTAGAAGGTTAAGTACAATGCAGAAAAGAAAGTGTATGCCCTGTTGACTCAGTCGATATCGAAAGACATCTTTCATCAGTTCTCTGAGAACAAGCAGGCGAAAAAGTTATGGGAAGCATTGGAAATGAGATATGATGGGAATGCAATGTTAAAGGCTCTAAAGGATAAGGCTTTAAAGAAGGAGTTTGATAACTTCTCTTCGATAGGGAAGGAGAGCTTGGATGACATCAATGACAGGTTCTACCATCTGATGAGTGAGCTGCACACTCATGGTGTACAACGTCTATTGAAGATAAAGTGTCAAGTTTTGCAGACGGTTTGCCGGATAAATGGGATTCGTTTGTGTCTAATTTGAGACAGAATGATATTCTTGCAAAGTTAGACATAAATGACTTCATCCTAAAATTAAGAGAAGAGGAACTGAGAATAAAGTACAAGGCATAGAAAGGATCCTACGATCAGAATCCTTCACCTTACAACTTAATTCCCACTCCAACCAGTTCAAAAACACCACTGCAAACAGCATTTGTGTCCAGTTCCTCAGCTCCTACCCAAACCACTGCTTCAGGACCAAAAACGTTTGGGTCATCATCGACTCAATATATAGTGCCTGAAGCCAATACTACGAAGTTAAAGACCGAGAATCTTGGTAATATAACAGTGGAAGTTGCAAAGGAGCATATGGATCTTCTAGCAGCAGTGGTTCAATCGTATGATGGTCTAGTTGCTGGGAAGATCAGAAATTGTCATCTTGCAGATGAAGACTACGAGCAGGTTGACGAGAACAAGCTTGAAAGGTTGGATATCATGTGGGCTCTTGCAAGTGTAGTTAGACGAGCCAAAAAGTTCGTTAAGAAGATGAGACAGAATTTAGTAGCCACTAAAGACACGACCTTTGGTTTCGACAAAAACAAAGTCACTTGCTTTAATCGTGGTGAAAAGGGGCATTTTAAACGTGAATGTGTAAAGCCCAAGAAAACAGGAAATGGAAATCCGTTTGCCACCTTCAACCGTCAAGACAAAACCATGAGTGGAGCTACCTCATTAAGCAAAGAGACAAAGGCCTTGACTGCTCAAGGTGATGAAGGGCAAGACTGGACCTTCCGCTTTGTCTCTCCGGGTGATACAAACATTGCCTGTGTTGAGGGACTAGATGATGGTTCTGCGAGTGAAGGTGAGATCACAGTTGAGCAAGTAATGTCAGATACTATAGAAGTTGTGAACGTGGTATATCACTTGGTTGAGGAAGAGCTAAGAGCAACAAGTTCAGAATCTCCAACATCCGAATAGTCTAACTCTGTATTAATGGCCGATTCAACTGATTCCTCACAGGTAAGTACTAAAGATCATTGTTTGAAAAACATACTTGTAATGAATGTGAAAATTTTAGAGAAACCATTGATTTGAAATTTTCTAGGTTATTAGACCATAATGATAACTTAGTAAATGATTTACAACTATGCACAGAAGCTAATCGTATTTTAAAACGAAATAAGTGCAGCTACAAAGAAAAAATAGAACTTTTGGGTAAACAACTAAGAGAAACTGAGGTTGTTGCTTTCAATCAAGAAAATGATATAAAGTTTTATTTAAATTCTTTGGAAGAAGCAAAGAAAGAAAAAGCAGTTTTAGAAGTTGAAGTTAATTATTTAAAACAAAAATTGTATAGTTGGACCAGTTCTTCTCACATAGTTCAACACTTAGTGAAAGAACAAAATAATGGGGAAGGGTTGGGTTACAAAGTAGTTCCACCCTCACATGACACCCTTTTAAATACAAAATGTAGACCTGTAAATAACAACCCAGTAAAGGATCATGTGGTGTCCACTCCTTTGGTTAGTGATGCTGATTCCACGGGTAAACCGGCGAACTCTGTCACTAAACAGAAGGGGCTACTTTGAAATAAAAAGGCAAGATGTCCATTGAGAATTTAAATGATGCATTTAAAAGGTTTAATGTAAGGTCAGGTTCACCAAAGTCTATTTCAGAACCCAAACTGACTAAACCAGTTAACCACACACGTGTTAGGCATCAAAGTCTAACCAAAGGGCATGTTAAAGATGTTCAAAACATTAAAACAATTAATTTTGTTAATAAAGGTGATACATCTAAATGACAAGTGACTAAACCCAACCAGACTCATCTTGCACCAGTATCACACTCAACCCCGCATAAACAGTTTCCTCAACATGTGGAAGGAAGATCATGCTATAGTTGTGGAAAAAAGGGCCTATTTCTTCTAATTGTCCTTATTATCAGACTCCCAGAAAGAAAATTGAACTGCATGATACAAAACAAAGTTCTTATAAAAGGAGTTCAATTACTCCTCCTAAGAGAACTACTGAACCTAAAGTTCAATCTATAAGCCAGTCGTCTGTTTATCACAAACAAGCCTTGCACAAAACTAGCTTATGGAAAGAAAAGTCAAATAAGGTGTCTGATAATAAGAACAATAAGAAGAACGATATGCCCTCATCCTCAAGTGGACAGTGGGTTGAATTTATGATGTGTGATTCCTCTGGGTCACCCAAGCCAGTTAAGGCTTGGGTCCCAAACCTAAACTGATCATTTCGTTTGAATGTGCAGGGTGTCAGCTACAACGCTATCACAAATACCTCGATTGTTGATAATGGGGCATCTAGGCACATGCCCGGGAACTTGTCTATCCTTTTTAACATCAAACAAATTAAAGGAGGACATGTATCATTTGCTGGGAATATAGGAGGATATATCACTACTCAGGGCGAAGTGGGAAACCAGAAAGTCAAGTTTGATAAGGTCAACTACGTTCAAAAACTACAGAACAACTTGCTTTCTGTATCCCAGATCAGTGATAAAGGCTTTAAAGTTGTCTTTGACAACAAGAAGTGCTATGTGTTGAAGAAGGACTATGTGATTGAGGAGGATAAGATTCTCATGTTAGCTTCAAGATATAATGACTTGTATGTCTTGGATCTATCAAAAGCCTCCACAACTGATCATAAAGTTCAATGCTTCTTGTCAAAAGCAACAGAGAGAGACTCAATCTCGTGGCATAGGAGAATGGGACACATCAATCCAAGAAAGATGAATCACTTGATTCAGAATGATCTAGTGAATGGTGTAAATGTTAAGAACTTCCAGCTTCCAGACTTTTGCATAGCTTGCAAGAAAGGCAAACAGACCAAGAAGTCTCACAAGGCAAAGAGAGTTAATTCCATTGACCTGCCTCTCGAGCTTCTACACATGGATCTGTTTGGTCTCATTAGCACTAAAAGTATTGTTGGTGATTTGTACTACTATGTAGTAACAAATGATTACTCAAGATTCTCTTGGGTGATGTTTCTGAAATCCAAATCAGAAACTTTTGAATCATTCAATCATCTGGTAACTACATTGAAATCACACTACAAGCTGAAAGTTAGGCAGATTCGATTTGACAACGGAACTGAATTCAAGAATTAGTGGATGGAGGCATACTGTAGAGAAAGAGGAATTGTTCATCAATTCACCTCTACCTACACTCCATAGATGAATGGAGTTGCTAAGCAAAAGAATCGGAGCTTGATAGAGACAGCAAGAACAATGCTAGCCGACTCAAAATTGCCTATCCAATTTTGGAACGAGGCAGTGGCCAGTGAATGTTACACCCTAAATCAGGTCTTGGTGGTCAAACGTCATGGGAAAACGTGTTATGAGCTGCTCCAGCGACGTAAACCTAACCTGGAGTATTTTGAACCATTTGGTGCACCATGCACGCTGCTGAAGAAAACTCAGACTGGGAAGTTCAGTGAGAAGGCTAAAGAAGGGATGTTTCTCAGATACAATATACCGGACAAGAAAGTTTATAACAACTCAACGAGTCAGGTAGAGGTGTGGCGCAACGTTGATGTTCAGAGATACACCACCCCCTGCTGGAAAGGGACCTTCATTCTTCTTTGACTATGATGGATTCTTTAAGTCCTTCAACATACCTCTCTCCCTTCCGGAGATTAGTTAATGACAAGAATGATGTATGATCCTAGACACACAACCACTAGACTCGACAACATCAACTCCACAAGGTGAATATTCTAATACTTTAGGGGGAGCACTTGATGTAAGCGATTACTCCTCTAATGATGAAGAAGTGGAGACTGAACAGGTGGACCGGGGGGAATAGGTTCCTACCAATAAAAGTACACAAGCATCAAATCCCGATGCCTCTGACATTTCGGAACCTCATACTCCAACAACTACAGATCCTGAACCTGAGTTTAACTATCTGGATAATGAGGTGGCTGTTGCAACAACTCCTGGATCTCGGCTAAATATTTATCATCCCTTGGACAATGTCATTGGGGACATTAGATCGGGATTACAGACAAGAAATCAACTATACACAACTGATTATGTCTCGGTAATGAAAAAGGGATACCTTTACGATGGAGCATATCGATGTTTTGTGTCTCAATTTGAGCCAAAATACGTTAGTGAAGCGTTAAACGATAAGGCATGGGTCAGTGCAATGCAAGAAGAACTCCTACAGTTCAAGAAATTAGAAGTGTGGACCCTTGTGGACAACCCAAAAGGTACTAAGGTGATTGGCACTAAATGGGTACTGAAATGCAAGAAAGATGACCAAAGGGTAATAATAAGGAATAATGTCCGACTTGTAGTTCAAGGATTTCGACAAGTCGAAGGCATAGATTACAATGAAGTGTTTGCACCAGTGGCAAGGATGGAAGAAATATGTATATTTCTAGCTTATGCATCCAACACGAAGATCAAAGTCTATCAACTAGATGTCAAGAGTGCATTCCTTCATGGTGAAATCCATGAGACAGTGTATGTCAGTCAACCTGAAGGATTTGAGGATCCTTATCATCGGGACAGAGTTTACAAGCTGGATAAGGCTCTCTACAGGCTCCATCAAGCCCCTAGAGCATGGCATGAGAAACTCTCAACTCATCTAGTGAAACACGGTTTCCCTAGAGGAGTTATTGACTGTACACTGTTCATCAAAGTAAAAGATGGCGACTTACTACTAGTACAGATTTATGTTGATGACATAATCTTCGGTTCCAAAAACAAAGAGTTATGTAAAGAATTTGAATCTGTAATGAAAGCAGAATTTGAGATGAGTGCCATGGGGGAGATGAAGTTCTTTCTCGGATTATAGGTGGATCAGACACCAAAGGGAATATTCCTACATTAGACCAAGTATGTAGGCGATATCCTCAGTCGGTTCGATATGGAGAATGCTTCCGCAGCTGGAACTCCACTTGCTACAAACCATGACATGGCACCCGACGAAAATGGTGATCTTTTTGATGTCACCATGTACAAAGGAATGATTGGATCTCTCATGTACTTCACAGCCTCACGACCTGATATCATGTACGCGATGTGTCTTTGTTCTAGATATCAAGCGAAACCAAAAGTTAACCATCTCATCAGGGTCAAAAGGATCTGTCGTTATCTGAAGGGTACTCTAACACTCGGGTTGTGGTATCCTCATGATGATGACTTTGAGCTTACAGCGTATAGTGACTTGGATTATGGTGGTTGCAAAATGAATTACAAGTCAACATCAACGGGATGTCCGTTCTTTGGTAGACGGTTAGTCACCTAGCAGTCTAAGAAGCAGACCTCCGTTGCTCTATCAACATGTGAGGCTGAATAGGTTGTTGCTGCAAGTTGTTGTTCACAAATCATCTGGATTCAACAACAAATGCATGACTATGGTTTGAAATTTTCTAACACTCCTATATTGTTGATAATTCTGCTGCTATAGCCGTAACAAAAAATCCGGTCCAACATCCTAAAACTAAACACATCGGTATTAAATATCACTTTATACGTGATTGTTTTGAAAAGCATTTAATCGATGTGGTTAAAATAAATATGGATTTTCAGCGCACCAACCTCTACACAAAAGCATTTGATAAACCGAGGTTTTTATATCTATTAAAGGTCAATGGAGTGAAAAAGAAAAGTGAAGTGATTCTAGAAAACGAGAGTTCATAGTCCGACTAGTGTAGTTAATTTTCTTCTATTTTATTTTATTTTATTCTATTTATCTATTTTCTGTCTGCTAAAAATCCAAAAACATGAAAAATTTTCAGTTTTAGAATTTTAGGGGGAGAATAGGCTAATTTAGTATTGAATTCGTGCAGTATTTAATTACTTAAAAGAAACACAAGGGGGAGGGTAGCTCAGCTAAAAGAAATGAAATCAAATATGTGATTCTAATTCAACATTTATGGAAAATGATAGTACATAGGGAACAAATCGTTTGGGACTTAAAAATAGTTTAAATGACTAAGAAAATTCAAAGTATAAGTCTAAGAAGTCTAAGCAAGATAAAGGGAAAAATGATAGTAAAACTACTATGCTACTGAGGTAACGTAGAGAAAGTAGACCTAGAGGTTGCTAGATAATGATGTGTCGGTAGATTCAACACAATAGATGAGTAGGCCTCATTGGTGGTTTTAAAATTCAAACTAAGTTGTTCAACTTGCTGTGGGTTCCTATCTTATCCCTGGTTAACATAATCAACGTGTTTCCAATAGGGGTGATGAGCAAAATAAACGCCACAAATGTGTGCGGATGACCATCAAATATGAGCAAAGCACATGTAAAAAATGCTAAAAGCAATCAAGCTGATAACATATGTTGTTGGTGCGTTATGTGCAAAAAGAAAAATAAATGCTCTAACAAGAAGATAGGTTGTGTGCCTCTCTATTGTGCGGTGGCACTGACCTGAGGATAAGCATAACCTAAATATTCTAGAAATCATTGTTGTGTGCACCTCTCTACTATGCGATAGCAATGACCTGAGGCTTGGCATCTCTTTGAAAACTCTTAGAATAGTCTCTTCTTCAAATATACCTGTAGACCGCTCAAAAATTCTCCTGAGGAATGTTGATTACCATATAAGTGTGGGATTCATAAATGCTCGTTGAAATAATTAAACCATAACTCATCACCAATGTCTGTCAAAACTCTGTGTATGGATTTAAGAGGACAAGTATACTGACAATCATCGTGAGTTGCAGTCTTGAAAGTCAAAATCATTGTGTGCATCTTATAGTTCTAGTATAATTTCCTAAAATTACTATTGACTCTCAGTCAAAACATGAATCGAGCATCAAAATGGTTTATTAAAATGTCCCAAATGATTCTGATATACCAGTATGATTCCATAATGAATCGTACCAGAAATGATAAAATTGACTTGAAGTTGTGCTGTCCAAGATGTAAACTCGGTTAGATGTACTCTAATAGGTTTAATTACATCTCAATTCAAAAACACAAACACATGTCCTGTTTTTTTTTAAATTTCAAAGTATTTTCAAAATTTTGTTTTCTAGTAATTTGTTACGTAGATGTCGGAATCTACAACTAGTCAGAATCTATGAATTACTCACTCAAAAGGGGTCTCGTCTGAGGTGACCAAATGTTAAAAAATAATAGGATCACGTCTGAGGTGATCAAGGCTATTCTAAACATGAAAAAATTAATAACACCAAAAGAACATTATCAAACATGCATAATATATACTGGTATACATACATAAACATTGTAAAATCATTTTAATACATTTTCAGCCCCAAGAAGAGTTTAAAACAAGTAAAACCGGGGTCTAGAAACTCACCTGGTGCAACTTTGAGTGTATCTTCCTTCTAACCCGTTTGCAAATGAGTTCAAAGACCTTGAAACCCACAAAACACACACACACGAACACACACAAGCACATAAGCATATACCCGAGACAAAACCCAACTTGAACACTTAGGTACTTCGAATTCTTACCTTGAATTCAGCCTCATCTTCTTCTTCCTCTTCAACCGAAAGTTTTTCTGCTCTCTCTCTCTCTCCAGAACCCGATGAAATGGTGATGTGAAAAGAGCCCACCTTTACACCAACTTTTGGTACTTTTGTCCCCCTTTACGTTTTTAATTTCTCAACTTGGGTTATTTGATGTTTCCTTCTTTTATTCTTCATTTCTTATTTTCCTTTTAAAAGAATAACAGGGTGTTACAAGTCCACCCCCTTAAATAGGTTTCGTCCCTGAAACCTGTTATTCCTCAAATAGATAAGGGTAATGCTGCCTCATCTCCTCCGCAGTCTCTCATGTAGATTCGGATCCCTTTCTGTGCTTCCATTGCACACGCACAAGGGGAACCACTTTATTTCTCAGTCTCTTCTCTTTTCTATCGATGATTGTCACTGGTTGCTCCACATAATTGAGCCTTTCATCTACTTCGATGTCTTCCAGTGGAACAATCATGTCTTCATCAGCTAAGCACTTTCTCAGATGAGATACATGGAATGTTGGGTGAATTCCACCTAACTCATCTGTTAACTCTAATCTATAGGCCACCTCTCCTACTCGAGCAATGATTCGGAAAGGGCTTATATACGTTGGGCTCAACTTGCCCCGCTTCCTGAATTGGATAATACCCTTCCAAGGTGAGACCTTCAACATAACCCAGTCACCCACCTGGAACTCAATCGGTCTGCATCGTTTATTAGCATACGACTTCTATCTATCCTTGGCTGCCTTCATGAAGGCTTTAATCTTCTTAAGCTTCTCAGTTGTAGCCTCAATTACCTCGACGCTCCCCAATTCCTTCTGACCAATATCACCCCAACAAACAGGTGTTCTGCATCTCCTACCGTATAGCATCTTATATGCCATGTCAATGTTGGCATGATAGTTGTTGTTTTATGAGAATTCTGATAACGGTGGGTGATCATCCCAACTTCCCCCAAAATCAATCACACATGCCCGAAGCATGTCTTCTAGTGTCTGAATGGTCATTTCTGACTGACCATCAGTTTGGGGATGATAAGCCGTGCTAATATGTAACCTCGTCCCGATGGCATCGTGGAATTTCTTCTAGAATTTGGATGTAAACCGGGTGTCACGATCGGATATAATAGACAGCGGCACACCATGACGAGTTACAATTTCCTAGTTGAATAGATCTGCCAACCTCTCAGATGAATATGTCTCGCGGATCGGTAGGAAGTGAGCACTTTTCGTCAAACGGTCAACTATCACCCATATGGCATCATATCCTTTTGGAGTACGCAGCAACTTCGTAATGAAATCCATGGTGATATGTTCCCACTTCCATTCCGGTATATCCAAAGGTTGGATTTTTCCATACGGCTTCTGATGTTCGGCCTTCACCTGCAAGCGAGTAAGGCACTTACTCACATACCCCACCACATCGCGCTTCATACCCGGCCACGAATAATCTTTCTTCATATCTTGATACATTTTCGTGGCACCAGGATGAATGGAGTATCGAGTCTTGTGAGCTTCATCCATAATCTTCACACGTAGACCCCCAAAACTAGGAATCCACACCCGTCCAAATCGAGTTTTAACACCAAGTGTGTTTTCACCCAATTTCCCAACCAGACCTCTCATCCTTTCAGAGTTAAGATGATCTTCTTTCAGTGCCTCATCTTGAAACTCTTCGACTTGCTTCATCACATCAGAGGTCATGATCAGTTGATATGCTTTCACTCGAATTGGCTCGGGCCTCTCCTTTCGGCTAAGGGCATCAGCCACCACGTTGGCTTTGCCCGGATGATGGTGGATCCTACAATCATAATCTTTTATGAGCTCCAACCATCTTCTCTGCCTCATGTTCAGGTCCTTCTACTCAAAGAAGTACTTCAAGCTTTTGTGGTTAGTGAAAATGGTGCATTTCGTCCTGTACAGATAGTGCCTCCAAATCTTTAGTGCAAAGACCATGGCTGCTAGCTCCAAGTCATGAGTGGGATAATTGACCTCATGAACCTTCAACTGTCGGGATGCATAGGCTATAACCTTCCTCTCTGCATTAACACGCACCCTAACCCTGAGTACGAAGTATCAGAGTAAACCACCAGATCTTCACTTCCATCAGGTAATGATAGGACAGGAGCTTGAGTCAGCCTTACCTTGAACTCCTCAAAAGCCCTTTCTTGCTCTTGACCCCACACGAACTTCACATCCTTACGGGTCAGCTTAGTCAACGGGGAGGCTATCTTGGAGAAGTCCTGAATGAACCTTCGATAATATCCTGCCAAACCCAAGAAGCTACGAATCTCGGATGGTGTCTTCGGTGACTTCCATTGCATCACTGCCTCCACCTTTGCAGGGTCTACAATAATCCCGTCAGGATTCACCACATGACCCAAGAATTGAACTTCGCGCAACCAGAACGCGCATTTGGTGAATTTAGAATACAACTTCTCCCTTCTTAATGTCTCCAACACCTCCCGAATATGACCGACATGCTCTTCTTCGCTCTTCGAGTAGATCAGAATATCGTCGATGAACACAATCACTGATCTATCCAACATCGGCTGGCACACTCTATTCATCAAATCCATAAAGGCAGCTGGCGCGTTAGTTAAATCAAAAGACATAACGAGGAACTCGTAGTGTCCATAACACGTACAGAAAGCTGTCTTAGGAATGTCTTGTTCCTTCACCTTCAAATGAAGGTAGCCAGATCGTAGATCTATCCTTGAGAACCAACTGGCACCTTAGAGCTGGTCGAACAAGTCATCAATCCTTGGTAACGGGTACCGATTCTTCACCGTCAACTTGTTAAGTTCTCGATAGTCAATGCACATCCGCATACTTCTGTCCTTTTTGTTTACAAACAATACCGGAGCACCCCACGGAGAGATACCCAGTCGAATGAATCCCTTATCCATTAACTCCTGCAATTGGCTCATGAGTTCCTTCATCTCAGTTGGAGCTAATCGATATAGTGCTTTGGCAACGGGTTGAGCACCGGGTATCAAATCAATTTGGAACTCAATCTCGCGATCTGGTGGCATGCCGGGTAAGTCTTCTGGGAATACGTCCAGAAAGTCGCACACCACTGGCACCTCAGATAATTGTGGTACCGACGCATCCACATCTTTTACGTAGGCCAAGTAGGCACTACATCCACATTTCATGCACTTCCCCGCCACCGCCATCGAAATCACCTTCGGGATCGTAGTAACGCGATCTTCATAAATCGTAACCAAACTCCCATCGGGCGCAACTAATCAAATCATCTTTTTGTGACATACAATGTTTGCTTCATAGGTTGCTAACCAGTCCATCCCTAGTACTACATCAAATCCACCTAGGGGCATCACATGTAACCTAGCAGCAAACCTATGACCTTCCAGTTCTATAGCACAGTCCTCTATCACATTAGTAATTCTAATGGACTTGCCAATAGTGGTTTCTACATCGAATGGTTCACTGAAATTTCTACTACTAATAGGCAACTTAGCATAGAAAGTAGTGGAAATAAAACTCCTACTAGCACTGGAATCAAACAATACAGAGGCACAAGTTTGGTTTACTAGAAATATACCTGACAAGACATCGGGATCAGCTCTGGCTTCCTCCCGGGTCATGGTGTAAGCTCTAGCATTTGTCCTCTGCCCTCCTTCCTCCGGCTTCTTCTTCGCTCCAGAATTCTCCGCCCTCGGCTTCTTATAGTCTTTGGTCGCGTGGCCCTCCCCGCCATAGTTATAGCACGCCAGCACCCTACAGTCTCTAGCGATATGGCCAGGCTTGCCACATCTGAAGCATACATTCATTCCCATCCTGCACACACCGGTATGCTCCCTCCACACCTACCACACCTTTTCACCTCTGATCTTGACGACACCCCACGGTCGTCCACCTTCCTCTTTTTGTTGTTTGGAGTGAAACCACCATGTCCAAACCTCTTCCCATTCTAGTGCTTACCATCCCCACTCATCTTCTTCACCTTCGCCATAGTTTCCTCTCGCTCATCCTACAATCTACCCGCCAAATCCACCACCGATCGAAAGGTACCTGGCTGAGTAGCAATCAGGTGCCTACGAATGTTAGCCGGCAGTCCCTGGATGTACCTCTTGATCTTCCTTGACACCGGTGTCACTTGAACCGGCACCAACCTCGCCATCTCGTTGAATTTAGTGGTAACTGCTGGTGGGTCATGGTTCCCGCTCAAGTTGCAAGAACTCCCTCTTGATTTTATCGAGTTCCTTGTGAGGACAGAATTCCTTGACCACCAACTTCTTCAGTTCACTCCGCCTCATCCTTTCGATTGCCCTGGTACCCTCAGCTTGGACAATATTGTCCCACCAATACAACGTTGAATCAACGAAAGAGCAAGTCGTGAACTTCACCTTTTGGTCCTCGCGGCACTCACTAATCTCCAAGACCGCCTCCGTTTCTCTCACCCAGCGGTGAGCAGCAGCAGCATTGCCATTGCCATCAAAAGTCGGGGGCTTACACCTTTGCAATGCCCCATAACTACACCCTCCGTCGCTACCCCCACTACATCATCCTCCTCCTCATCGGAAAACACAGCCTCAGGATCCGGTTGTTCCTCCTCCCTTCTATTTCCCTTGCCCGTTGATCCCTTTTCTATTCTCCTTCTCCTTCCTTTCCTCGCTTCTCACAGCCCTGATGACTATAGTCACCACAGACGGTAAGACTGTCTGCATGACCTAGTGTACTTCATCAGCAATCGCCTCCCTAGCTGAGGCATTCAAGCTGGCATTCTCATTCTCTTCGCTCCGGCCATGAACCTCAGGGTTCTCATGGGTCGTCTCAGGAGCCTTAGCACTACTCCTGGTCACACGTGGACGGCCTCTGCCTCTAGGAGTCTTGGAAGATTTCTGTCCAGCCATCCTCTAACACGCTATAAGATTCAAACAGTAATGCGGTCATTCAAGGTAATAACTCAGTTTATGTCAAGTATAGTAAGTCCATAATTACAGTGGCCAGTTGTGATTAGCCATTTACTTTACTCTTCATACCCCAAGCATTTCCTATCCTGACTTAATCAGTATCTAAATCTACTAAGAGCACATAAATCAAATAGCATGCGCAGATAATGCCGATTAACATTAAGAAAAGACATACCTGATGGCACGTAGCTACCCGGGCTGACATCCCTCCAATTGTCCCATTTTTAGTTTAAGTTTAGGTTTTAAAAATTTATTTAACCCAATTCTCTTAAACTTTGGCTTTGATACCAACTTGTAAGGCCCCGTTCCCGGAGACCTCATAGTTGGTCATTCACACATTAAATACAATAAACATTAAAAATCTACAATCTTAAGCAGCAGAATTAGTTTAACAAAAACCATTCATTTCATTAAAACACTGTTGTTGAGTAATACATTATAGTTTAACCAAATACAAAAGAATTGTTTAAGTGCATTACAAAACAACAGCAATAATAAGTGAATGGATGTCAGTCTTTCCTTGCCGAGTAGCTTCACCCTTGTGCCATCCTCAGCAATATTTACATGCGAACCTGAAAATGTATAAAAGTCAGCGTTGCTGAGTGAGTTCCAGTTTTAAGAGTAATAAAATACTTTTTGTAGGTATACATATGAAAATAATCTTTTTATGAAAACTTCATCTCTTTATACGTGAGCATGCATTAACTATACAATCAGATAATGCTTTTTCTCTTTACTATATGCCTTGTTTACTCTGTACTCTTTTATCTTTATCTTTTATTGTCTATGTGGACCAATGAGCAATACCCTAAACTATGTGCACGAGGGAAATGGTGTCGGGCACTCTGTTCCCACAAGGGGCTCTAAATACTGTATACAAGGCTGGCCCAGACACCTAGGGTATGCTGCAAAGGTCCGCCAATCTCAATTGAGTAGCCTCGTGTGTATCATAGGGTAGCTAACCCGCATCACAGTTGAGCTAACGACCTCATGGTCATGCACCTCCTATAAGCTTGCAAGACTTGTTAACATTTTAAATTAGGTTCTACTTCTCTTCTTCATTGTTCTTTCGCTTTATTATTAGTAATATTTTACGTTATGATAATAAACACACCACGTAAAGTCACATACTAATAGTAATAATACTAATACTACTACTACTACTACTACTACTACTAATAATAATAATAATAATAATAACAATAAGGAACAATCATAAGGCAATCATAATAATGCATGAAACCCAGCATTAATAAGCCCTAGTCAAACCTCGGTCAAAACCTTAAAACCACAAACTCCAAAAAATTCTGTAATAAATTCTAAGTGTTTAGGCGTTTTGACACTATTTGGGTGCACGAGCCCTGTTTTGGGCGTTTCATCACTATGCCGGCGCATCAGCCAATACTTAACCATTTCAACACTTAGGCGCATGAGCTATTTCAGAAGCATGGACGCTATTTGGGCGTATGGTCCATTCGGACACATGGACACTTAGACGCATGGGCTATTCTGGCGTATGTGTACTATTTGGGCGCATGGCCCTACACTTAGTCATCCGAATAATATTCTAGGCGCATGAGGGCACTGTTCAGGCGCATGAGCTACACTTAAACATTTCTAAGGCATTTGCAGGCGCATGGGCCTTATTTAGGCGCATGAACCTTCTGTTCAACATGTTTCTAGGATATTTTTGAACCCAAACATCAAGCCTATTCGTTCTAAGCTTACCAAGGCTATTCTAAACATGAAAAACTTAATAACACCTAAAGAACATCATCAAACATGCATAATACATACATGTATACATACATAAACATTGTAAAATCATTTTAATACATTTTCAGCCCTAAGAAGAGTTTAAAACAAGTAAAACCGGGGTCTAGAAACTCACCTGGTGCAACTTTGGGTGTATCTTCCTTCTAACCCGTTTGCAAAATGAGTTCAAACACCTAGATACCCACACAACACACACACACGAACACACACAAGCACACAAGCATATACCCGAGACAAAACCAAACATGAACACTTAGAAACTTCGAATTCTTACCTTGAATTCAGCCTCTTCTTCTTCTTCCTCTTCAACCGAAAGTTTTTCTGCTCTCTCTCTTCTCTCTCTAGAACCTGCTGAAATGGTGATGTGAAAAGAGGGTGGGCGGCCATGCCCACCTTTACACCAACTTTTGGTACTTTTGTCCCCTTTTACATTTTTAACCCCTCAACTTGGGTTTTTTGATGTTTCCTTCTTTCCTTCTTCATTTCTTATTCTCCTTTTCAAAGAATAACTGGGTGTTACAACCCAACTGAGGTTCATTCTTTTCTGGGTTTAGCGGGATACTACCGTAGGTTCATAGCAAATTTTTCGAAGATTCCTAAACCATTAATGGCACTAATCCAAAAGAATCGACTCTTTGAATGGGGACCCGAACAAGAAGAGGCTTTCGAGACATTGAAACGCAAATTGTGTAACGCTCCTATTCTAACACTCCCCGATGGAAATGATAACTTTATTGTGTACTGTGATGCCTCTAATCAAGGTCTTGGTTGTGTTCTCATGCAACAAGGCAAAATCATAGCATACGCGTGAAGACAATTGAAGGTTCGTGAAGTGAACTACATAACTCATGATCTTGAACTTGGTGCTATGGTTTTCGCTTTGAAGATCTAGCGATACTATCTTTATAGGACGCAATGTATAGTCTACACCGATCACAAGAGTCTCCAACACGTGTTCAACCAAAAAGATCTCAACATGAGACAAAGGCGTTGGATTGAACTGATTAGCGACTACGACTGTGACATTCGCTATCACCCTGGAAAGGAGAATGTTTTAGCCGACGCGCTGAGTCGTAAGGTCCACAACAAGACTGTCTCGCTTCAAGAAATCCGAGATCGAAGGCAATGGTTTCATATGCTAGGGGAATTTGATACCGAGATTCATGTGGATGTTAACGAGGCTACTATCATGCTACAAACATAAGGATTGATAGTGATCTCGAGATATGCATTCGCGAGACTCAACAAGTAACGTTAACCGACAAAGGGAAAGATGAAGATTTGATGTCTAACGTTCGATAACAACTGGAGACAAAACCATACGGCATGTGGTACTTCTTGAATCGACTTTGGATCCCGAATCGTGTTAACCTTCGACACATCATTATTAACAAAGCTCATCAAACTCGATACTCCATTCATCCTGGCTCCGATAAGATGTACATGGACCTACGTGGTCAATATTGGTGGCCTAGAATGAAGAAAGATATCACGTCTTATGTTTCCAAGTGTCTCACATGTGTAAGAGTTAAAGCCGAGCATGAACAACCAAGTGGTTTACTTGAACAACCCGAAATCCCTATATGGAAATGGGAACATATATCCATGGATTTCATAACCAAGTTACCTCGTACTCCTCGTGGTCATGATAGTATATGGGTGATTGTTGACTATTTGACCAAGGCGGCACATTTCATACCAATTCGAGACACATACAAAGTTTCAAGACTGGCTCGCATCTACATTGACGAAATTATGAGTTGTCATGGCGTGCGTTGCACATCATATCTGACCGAGATGCTCTGTGGAGCATATATAGTCATATATAGTGTGTCTGTCGCTTGTCGAATAGTCTAGGCTTAATGTTATACGCCTAATATGTTGTAAACACATGAAACTGGTCATTCACAGGAGCATATGTGAATAAGACTTAGTCGTACGACTGAACCATGCTAATGGACCAGCCGTGCGACTGAGAGATGCGATTGGGACATTCTTAAGACTGAACCATAAGTATGGTCCAGTCGTACGATTGAACCATACGCATGGTCCAGTGGTACGATTGAACCATACGCATGGTCCAATCGCACGAATGGGCCAGTCGCATCTAATATGGGCCGAGGCCTATATATACCAGTTTCAATGTGTAGAGAAATGAAGGATTTCTAAGGTTTTAGAGAGTGTGTGCCCGGAGCCTAGGGCTGCCGGATGATAGGGGAGATCATGCTCGATCTTCCCTTTGCCAAGAGTCTTGATTCTTATGTTGTAACGAGCCTGTAATCGTTAGGTTTAATCAATGAAACCATTCAATTATAGTTCGTATTATTGTTTGACTTTTGGTTTGTGCTATTGTTTATCCTTCCGTCAAGAACATGCTCGGATGTTTATCGATCCAAGAAACCGAATTAACACGCTCGTTTCACTTCGCACTTTTGGTCATCTATGCAAGAACTCTTGGGTACTCAATTGGATTAAGTACGACTTATCATCCTCAAACTGACGGTCAAAACGAATGAACAATTGAATCCCCCGAGGACCTGCTATGTCTTTGTGTCCTTGACTTTGGTGGTGACTAGGATACGCATATACCGTTAGCAGAATTTTTGTATAACAATAGTTATCACTCAAGTATCATGATGGCACTATTCGAAGCACTTTATGGTCATAAATGCCGATCACCGATCTGTTGGACCGATGTTGGAGAAAACTTCATCACTGGTCCTGAACTCATACAAGAAACGACCGATAAAGTCTCCACAATCCGCAAGAACCTTGAAGTGGCAAGAAGTCGACAAAAGAGTTATGCTGATAAGCGTCGTAAGCCGTTGGAGTTCCAAGTTGGCGACATGGTTCTTCTTAAGGTTTCACAGTGGAAAGGTGTTGTTCGCTTTGGAAAGAAGGGTAAACTGGCTCCAAGATTTGTTGGACCTTTCAAAATCCTGAAAAGGATTGGAAAAGTGGCTTATAGACTGGAACTACCTTTTGACCTTAGTGGAGTTCATCCTGTGTTCCATGTCTTAATTTGAGAAATTGTTTGGCTGACGAGAGTCTGCATGTTCCACTAGAAGACATCTAGATCGATGAGTCATTGCACTTTGTTGAGAGACCTGTTGAAATTATGGATTGAATCATGAAGAAAACTAGAACCATAACTACTCCAATTGTCAAGGTTCGTTGGGAGAAAAAGTGTGGAGCTGAGTTCACTTGGGAGCGTGAGGACAATATGAAGTCAAAATACCCGCATTTGTTTGCTTAGTTCATTCTTAATTTCGGGATGAAATTCTTTTAAGTTGAAGAGACTGTAACATCTTGTATTTTAGAGCTAATTAAAAGTTAACGTCGTTAAATTCTTGTAAGGACCTTCGTTGCCAAATATGAAACTCATGGATTGCTTACACTTATAGCTCTAATTGTCTTTAAATCTTTATTTTGAAAGTTAATAATGATTACTTATACATAATAAATAAGTAATAATCATAGTAGTAATAATAATAATATAATAATAATAATAATAATAATAATAATAAAACTAATAATAACAATGATAATAATAATGAAAATAACATTAAGAATAGTAATAATAGTAAAAAATTATAACAATAATAATATAATTTTGTAAAGTTTATTAAACTTACGAAGGTTTAAAAGAAGTCTAGGGGGTTATAATGTCAATTTGAAATTTCAAAAGAAAGTTTTTAACTTGAAATAACAAAATGTAAATCACAGGGACCATTGGTGTAAATTTCAAAACCCAAACCCCCTTCCCTTTCTTTCAAATCCTGCAATTCCAGTGGGTGTTCCGGCCACCTCCGGCCAACTCCAGCGAGTTTCAAAAACCGGTAAATCGACCGATTCATGACCCAAAACCGATCCCTAACCTTACTAGAACCTGCATCGAACTTGAATACAACATTTAATCGAATTAAAACCCTCGTTATTAGTTGAATCGAGTATGTAATAAAAAATCTTAAACTCTCTAACCGTTCGAGCATTTACACATCATAATAGACCAATTAAACTAACATAAACAATCCTCTATCAATCATTAATCGAGTACAACACTCAATTTCATCTAAAACAAACCCAAATATCAAGTTTAATCATCCTCTGCACCGCGAATCTACAACTAATCGAACACTATAATCCAGACTTCAAAATCTGAAATTGATTGAGGGTTTTGATTTGTGATTGTCTGTTGAAGCTTCACACGAGGTTAATTGAATTATCATCAACAATTACCCATCATTCGCTCATCTTTTGTTCGCGTTTTGTTCTTCAAAGTGTGTATCTTCAATCGATTATCAAACGGGTAATTGTTTACATATACATGTTCGTTTAAACATGGGGAACAAAAGCCCCATGGTTAACAGTGTCCATAGAATCGAATAATGTAGCAATTTGGGATCAACTGGACCTAGGGTTCATGTGAATTGGGTGGAGTTTGCATTTGGTGTTTTTAAGATTTGGGAACCAGATAAACAGCGGCCAAGGCCTTGGTTCACTAGTTACCCACTCACCCTGTCACCTAGAGATCTCGGGTTTGAACCCGGGCACCCTCTTATTATTTTTAAAAAGGCTTTTTAGCCGTAATTCAATTATAAATTTTTTTATTAAATACAAAAATGGGTTTTATAAACTTCGAATATTTTTAAAGGTCACTAAATATTTTCTATAAATTTTCTAAATTTAATTAAATAAATATCTTTGTAATAAAATATGTTAACAAAGATTGTTTTTGAATATTTCTTAAAAATAGATTTTAAATAATAATTAATAAATTATTATTGGTCTAAACATTTCTTTTCACTTAATATTGTTTAAATCATGATTATTTCAAATAACTACTCAAATATCATATCTAAACTTTATCAATTATTATAAATGATTCAATTTCACCTTCTCTATATTTAAACATATAAGAATATATTTTTGTATTTAAAGTACTTATAAGAATGCTCAAATACCCAAATTAAACTTTTGTAACTTGTTAATTCGTTAAATTTATTATTAAACTTAAAAATCTTGTAAATATACATTTTAGGTGCATTGTGAAGGACTACATTGAAACGATGTTTATTATTTCTTATTAATCATGCAATATATACTTTTTGATCATGTGAGTATTTCTATACCCCTTTTTCATATTTTCATACTTTGGGTTGAAACATGTTACCTTATAACCATTGCACTTGTAAAATGTTTGATTCTTGTAAACTTATGGCAATTCACTTATATGTTGTGATTAGTTGATCTTAGTAATTACCATGTATTGATGATTATATGTACAATCATTAACTATTGCTAGCCTAGCGACGTCATAGATCTATGGGCCCTGACAAGCCTGCTTGGTTAATCCAAGTATACTTAGCTAATCGCATAAACTTGTAAACGTGAGAACTTGTAAACTGTCAAGGTTTGATTATGCATCTGTCTTACATCCGTAGTTACTTTGTTCACTAATTTTATAACATGAATTGCCACCTTTTATATATTTATGTATTGAAAACTATGGAAATCTCACCAACTTTATGTTGACCTTTTATTTTTAACATGTTTCAGGAAATGCACAAGTTTGAAAGCCATCTTTGATGCTTATTCACACCTAGGAATGGACCTAGATAAATAAATGGATAGATTTGAAATATTTCTTTTATGCATGTTAATTTCTTTATTTGAGACTTATTTTTGTAATGTTACCTTTGGAACTTATGAATAATATATTTGAGTTTATTAATAGCGTTATGTGGCTGTGAACGATCTTAACCCTCACATCTCGACGTTTCCGCCGTCAAGGTTGGGGTGTGACACCTTTTGAGGCTTGCACAACATGGCATTCTTCCGAAGCTTCTTTCTTTTCAGAAGAACCCTTCACTACCTTTTCTTCCGAAGCAGTCTTCTTCTAAATGGAGTTCTTTGGTTCTTTTCATTTTTAACAGCTTTAGCTTCTGAAGCCATTTTCCCTTCGGAGAACAATTTTCTTCCGAAAGCAACCTTGCTTCGGAAACTAGCTTTCCCTTTTTCATCACTTGGACCATTTGATAGGGTCCAAACGAGAAACCTTCCTAGACTCTTTCTTTCTTAACATTATTTGCATAATGTGTGCTAGCAGGATTGTAGTAACAATCTTTAGCCATGTGGTTTTGATGAATTCAATACATGAATGTGTAGTTTTTGTTCAAGAAGCTCTGGGGAAATTTGGTTTTGTGTAAGAACATTCAAAGGTGAGTTTCTAGCCCTTTTTATTCAAGTTTTCACATTTTGGGGCTATTATGTATAATAAATTTCTTGTTTTATGCTTATGATGATGTTTATTGTGGTGATGAGTATCTTATTTCAGCCTTAGAGGCGATAAGTTAAATTTAGGCGAGAAACCCATAAGTTCTTGCGCAAGTTAGATATATTGTCCCATAAGGTTTTCAAATCTATTAAGTTCTCGCGTGATATGTATGTTCTCGCGCGATATGTATGTTCTCGCGGATCTATAAGTTCTCGCTTGATTGGGATAACTTGTTGAACATGGTTTTGACTTAAATAAGTTCTAACGCTAGATGATGTAATCATGTCGGAAGGTTCTCACACGATTTGTTGTGATATGTGTTATGTTATCTTTTAATGTTTTATGTAACATTCGTCGAATTTCAAAATTATGAAACCAAACCCGAAGTCACTTTAAACTTTCATACGATGGAAATTTTAATATTTAAAATTTTTATTATTTATTTTATTGAATCAAACGCGTTAAATGTGCAATTTAAGCAATATTGAAAATTGTTTTATTTATTTTATCATTTAAACAAAGAATAATATTTATTTATTTTATAAATAAATCTTTTTCATAAAAATATAAATCTTTATTTATCATTTTATAATAAATAACTAAATGAAAAGGACTTATTAAAACTTATAAAGTTATTAAAATTTTTTTAAGAAACTTATAAAGTTACAAGTCTGATAAAAGTTATAAAGATTTTATAAGAAAATAAATTGTAATTATTCTTTTATCTATTTTTTTATTTAATCTTTTATATTTATTTCAAATCACAACCCCCTTTTAAAAGACTTATAAATCACCATTAACACCATTCATAACCTCCTTCTAACCTCAAGTATAAAAGCAAGGCTTAGGCCTCACTTTTTATTTGCTCATTCTCTAAAAATCTCACTATCATATCTTTCTTTCATCCATTGGTTATGATCAATTTGAAAAATTTTATTTTACAATAAATTTCAAGAATTCTTAATACTAAGGTAATATTTTATTGCTTTTATATTATACTTTTAATCAACCTAACATCCAATTGTTCTCACGACTTTATGTTCTTTCTATTGTTCTTTCTTCTACCAAATCTATTTTTATTTTAATAATCATCATTTGATCATTAACATTTTAATAATCACTAACCATATAACAAGCACTAACATTCCTAAATCAAGCTAACAACACACTAACATAAACAAAGAATCCGTTTGCATATGGACGGCTATGCCGCCGCATTTGGTTATTCCACAAAATTATTGTTCTAAATGATGGTGTAACACCCGGTTATTCTTTAAAAAGAAAAGAAAAATAAGAAATGAAGAATAAAGAAAGGAAATACCAATAAAACCCAAGTTGAGGGGTTAAAAGTGTAAAAATGACAAAAGTATAAAAAGTTGGTGTAAAGGTGGGCATGGCCGCCCACCCTCTCTTCACATCACCTTTTTCATCAGTTCTTGAGAGAGAGAGAGAGAGAGAGAGAGCAGAAACTCTTGGCTGAAGAAGAAAAAGAAAAAGATTGAATTCAAGGTTTCTATGTATTCATGTTGGGTTTTGCCTCGGTTATATGCTTATATTCTTATGTGTTTGTGTGTGTGTTCGTGTGTGTGTATTTGGTGTGGTTTTAGGTGTTTGAACTCCGTTGCATACAGGTTAGAAGGAAGAAACACCCAAAATTGCACGAGGTGAGTTTTTAGACTCCGGTTTTACTTGTTTTAAACTCTTCTTTGGGCTGAAAATGTATTAAAACGAATTTCAAATGTTTATGTATGTATACTCGTATGTATTATGCATGTTTGATGATGTTCTTTAGGTGTTATTAAGTTGTTCATGCTTAGAATAGCCTTGGTAAGCTTAGAACAATTAGGCTTGGTGTTTGGGTTCGATTTTATCCTAGGAACATGTTGAACAGAAGGTTCATGCGCCTAAATAAGGCCATGAGCCTGGAAATGCCTTAGAAATGATTAAATGTAACTCATGCGCCTGAACAGTACCCTCATGCGCCTAGAATATTAGTCAGATGACTAAGTGTAGGGCCATGCACTCTAATAGTACCCATGCGTCTGAATAAACCCATGCGCCTAAGTTTCCATAGGCTCGAATAGCCCATGCGTCTAAGTGTCCATCCGTCCGAATGGACCATACGCCCAAATAGTGTCCATGCTCCTGAATAGTTCATGCGCCTAAGTGTTGAAAGGGTTAAGTGTTGGCTGATGCGCCTGCATAGTGATGAAGCGCTCAAACAGGGCTCATGTGCCCAAATAGAGTCAAAGCGCCTAACACTTAGAATTTATTTCAGAATTTTTTAGGAGTCTGTGCTTTTAGGGTTTTGACCAAGGTTTGACTAGGGTTTATTAATGATAGGTTTCATGCATGATAATGATTGTTTTATGATTGCTCCTTATTATTATTATTATTATTATTATTATTATTATTATTATTATTGTTTAGGGAGCGTGCACCTGTCCCAAAGCCAAGGACTAGGAACAATGCCGACCAACCCATGCCTTCACTCCCACGAACTGTGCAGTCCAACGAGCAACTGATTGCTGCACTAATGGCTGCACTGGATACAGAACAACATCGGGTAAGACGGCTCACGGATGAACTCGAGGAAGAAACAGGGAAGACCCTGAACGGTTGTCACCATATGCAAGATGGTCTTATGGCACTCCAAGGGCGCGTGACTGCTCGTGAACAGTGGGACGCCGTAGCCGATAATAGGATTGCCATTTTAGAAGCTCAGCTAGCGGCACTTCAGATTGCTATAGCTCCTGCTCCTGCAGCAGACCCTGAGGATGAGGAGGATCCCGAGGAGGGACCCGAGGAGGAG
This sequence comes from Flaveria trinervia, assembly GCA_025506515.1. NCBI lineage: Eukaryota > Viridiplantae > Streptophyta > Magnoliopsida > Asterales > Asteraceae > Flaveria > Flaveria trinervia. The sequence continues at coordinate 47,888,193 of CM046449.1, forward strand.
GAACCGGAGGAGATGGAGGATGATAGTGATGGGTCAGATGTTGTCGATTGACTTCTTTATATGACTTAGACTACGTAGTGTTTTCTTTTTGAAACCTATGTGGGAAGGGTGTTTCCCCACACGAACGACAAAATTCAATTTTGACATTGCTAAATACATTGTGACTCATTGCAATTTATTTACTTTGGTTATTATTTTTGTTATGAATGTTGTGATTGTGATGATTCGTTTTTCTTTGTTTACTGTTTACTACGCTTCAATGAGTTAAATATGTTTGATGTTACTCATTATTGTATTTGTGAATGTAAACTGAAAAGAATGGACGCCCGTGGACGTGGACGTGGTCGTGGAGGCGGACTTGGACGTGGCACCGGAGAACAGGGTGGTGGTGCTATTAACATGACTCCTGTAGAATTGGCGCTGCTTTAATTAATGAGCATGTTCAGGCGGCAGTGGCTGCTGCCTACACGGGTCAGCCAGCAGGTAAACAGTGACAGAAAGATAAATCTGATATCCTTTATAACTGTAGGGGATGTCTCATTAATGTGTGTTGTGTTAAAACAGGACCACCCGTGTGTACATACAAGTCCTTCATGGGCTGTAAACCACACCTACAGCGGTACAGAGGGTGCTGTAGGGCTTGTACGCTGGTTCGAGAAGACTGAGTCCATTTTCTCCAAATGTAACTGTCCACCAGCGGATCAAGTAAAGTATGCCACCGGGACTTTAGAGGGTGCTGCTCTGTCTTGGTGGAACGCGCAAGTCCAGATGCTTGGACAAGCGATGGCGAATGGACTTCCATGGGATGAGTTCAAAGCAATGATGACCGAGGAGTACTATCCTTGCAGCGAAGTACAGAAGTTAGAGATGGAGTTCTGGCAACTGAAAATGCAGGGCTCAGAAATTGAGGCTTACACCACCAGAACCCATGAATTAGCAACTTTGTGCCCGGGAATGGTGAATGAGGTGCATAAAAGGATAGAGCATTACATACGGGGATTGGTACCTGAAATCCAGAGTATGGTAACTGCTTCCAATCCAGCCACAATCCAGCAAGCCATCCAGCTAGCTCACAGGCTAACTGACCAAGCCGTGGAGCAAGGACGTCTACCCAAACGGGGCGCAGTGGCAAGCGTGCCTGACAACAAAAGGAAGTGGGATAATGCTAACAACACCAAAGCATCATCATCTTCCAGTGGTCACCTCAATCTCAGCAGCAACAACAGCCGGTTCAGCAGCAACGGAGGTTTGACAATAACCGTAACTCCAACCAGACGCTGCAAATAATCAAGGACCCAGTGGTTATGGTGGGAGACATCCGAAGTGTACTTGGTGTAATTACCATCATGTGGGAAGTGTGATAGCTTCAAGTGTCAACGTTGTGGAAAAATTGGACACGCTGTGAAGGATTGTTGTGGTGAACTGGTGAGGTGGCACAAACAACCTCAAGAGACTCCCAAGGGTTGTTTTGAATGTGGGAAAGAAGGGCATTACAAGCGAAACTGCCCACAACTAAGGAGGAACGGAAATGGCAACAACAACAACAACAATACCAACAACCACGATAACAACAACAACAATGGTAATAATAACAACAATGGTGGAAATGGCACTGGAAATGGCAGCAATAAAGATGGAGCCAAGGGGAGATCCTTCGTCATTGGCTCAGGTGAGGCTCTAAATGATCCCACAACTGTTACTGGTAGATTCCCTGTTAATGATTGTTTTGCTACGGTACTATTTGATACTGGAGCCGATAGGAGTTTTGTGTCTTTAAAGTTCTGTTGTCTTTTAAGTGATATACCCTCTGCTTTAGAATCTAAATACACTGTGGAATTGGCCGACGGTAAACAAATCCATGTAACACATATCTTAAGACTGTAAGATAGAACTTGCTGGTCATACTTTCACCATAGATCTCATGCCTGTTACGCTGGGGAGTTTTGATGTTGTGATAGGCATGGATTGGCTCTCTAGCAAGCAAGCGGAAGTCATATGTCACGAGAAGATCATACGGATCCCGGTTGGTGATCAAATCCTTACCGTCAGAGGTGATAGGAGTGGTGCTGTGATAGGCATCATCTCATTCATGAAAGCCCAAAAGTTGTTACAAAAGGGCCGTGTGCCTATCCTAGCACTTATGACCGACAAGCAGATAGGAGAAAAGAGAATGGAGGATATTCCCGTAGTACACGACTTTCCAGAGGTGTTCCCAGAAGATCTGCCTGGATTACCACCTCACCGCCAAGTGGAATTCCAGATTGAGTTGACTCCCGGCGCAGCCCCGATTGCTAGGGCACCTTATCGATTAGCACTGAACGAACTACAGGAGTTGTCGTCACAACTTCAGGAGCTTTGGATAAGGGCTTTATTTGACCTAGTACATCACCTTGGGGAGCTCCTGTTCTCTTTGTTAAGAAAAGGATGGCACATTCCGGATGTGCATCGATTATCGAGAGTTAAACAAAGTAACAGTCAAGAACCGATACCCTTTACCTCGTATCGATGATGACTTGTTCGATCAACTTCAAGGATCAAGCTATTATTCGAAGATTGACTTGAGATCTGGTTATCATCAACTCAGAGTTCGAGAAGAAGACATTCCCAAGACTGCGTTTCGTACTCGTTATGGTCATTATGAGTTCTTGGTCATGCCTTTTAAGTTGACTAATGCACCTGCTGTGTTCATGGACCTCATGAACCGCGGGTGCAAACCTTATCTTGATCAGTTTGTCATTGTGTTCATCGATGATATACTGATATATTCTAGGACCAAGGAGGAGCATGAAGAGCACTTACGAAGATCTTGGAACTGTTGAAAAATGAGCAGCTGTATGCTAAATTCTCAAAGTGTGACTTTTGGATAAGAGAAGTACAATTCCTAGGTCATATATTAATGAGAAAGGAATACATGTTGATCCTGCCAAAATGGAGGCGATAAAGAATTGGACTACACCCAAAACGCCGAGTGAGATAAGACAATTTCTAGGATTAGCAGGATATTACCGCCGATTCATAGAAGGATTTTCTAAGATCGCACAACCTCTCACAGCTTTGACTCACAAAGAAACGACATAAAAATGGACTGGGAGTCAAGAATCAGCTTTCCAATTATTAAAACAAAAACTCTGTACTGCCCCGATATTAGCATTACCAGAGGAACATATGACTTTGTGGTGTATTGCGATGCATCCATTCAAGGATTGGGTTGTGTCTTGATGCAACGAGACCAAGGTGATAGCCTACGCCTTGAGACAACTAAAGGTTCATGAGAAGAACTATACCACCCATGACTTAGAATTGGGTGCAGGGTTTTGCCTTAAAGATCTGGAGACATTACTTGTACGGTACCAAGTGCACTATCTACACCGATCACAAGAGTCTTCAACATATCTTCGAGCAAAAAGAGTTGAATATGAGGCGGCAGCAACGTTGGGTGGAACTACTAAATGATTATGATTGCGCAATTAGTATCATCCGGGAAAGGTGAACGTAGTTGCCGATGCTTTAAGCGGGAAGGAAACAACTAAACCCCGACGGGTGTGAGCTTTACAGCTTACTATCAGTACCCAACTGCCCGAACAAGTTAAGGAGGCACAGATAGAAGCTTTAAAAGTGGAAAATATTGGTTCTGAGTTGTTAAGGGGAATGGATAAACAGCTAGTGGTGAAAGAGGATGGAATTCGGTATTTCATGGATAGACTTTGGGTGCCTGTTCATGGAAATTTGAGAGATTTAGTTATGAGCGAGGCACACAAATCTAAGTATTCTATACATCCTGGATCCGACAAGATGTATCATGACCTAAAGGCTCACTATTGGTGGCCCAACATGAAAGCGGATGTAGCTACGTATGTGAGCAAGTGTTTGACCAGCTCGAAGGTAAAAGTAGAATATCAAAAACCATCCGGACTGTTACAAGAACCCGAGATTCCAATGTGGAAATGGGAACAAATCTCCATGGATTTTATTACTAAGCTACCCCGGACTAGTACTCGTTGTGATACGATATGGGTTATTGTGGATCGATTGACAAAGTCTGCTCACTTCCTTGCAATTAAGGAAACTGATAAGATGGAGAAATTAACTCGATTGTACCTTAAAGAGATCGTTTCGAGACATGGTGTACCGATCTCAATTATTTCCGATCGTGACGCTCGTTTCACGTCACATTTCTGGCAATCATTGCAGAAATCGTTGGGTACACGGTTGGATATGAGTACTGCATATCATCCACAGACGGATGGTCAGAGTGTGAGCGTACTATACAGACGTTGGAAGATATGCTACGTGCTTGTGTGATTGACTTCGGGAATAACTGGGAAATTCACCTGCCATTGGTGGAGTTTTCTTATAACAACAGTTATCATACTAGCATACAGGCAGCACCTTTCAAGGCGCTGTATGGGAGAAAATGTAGATCACCAGTTTGCTGGGTAGAAATTGGTGATAGTCAGATAACAGTCCCGAGTTAATTCATGAGATGACTGAGAAGATTATACAGATACGGAACCGTATGGCTGCAGCGCGAGACAGACAAAAGAGTTATGCTGATAAAGACGGAAACCTTTAGAGTTTCAAGTTGGTGACAAGGTTTGTTGAAAGTCTCACCATGGAAAGGCGTTAGTTCGGTTTGGCAAACGAGGGAAACTAAATCCGAGGTACGTTGGACCATTTGAGATAGTGGAAAGAATAGGTCCAGTAGCCTATCGATTAGCCCTACTTGATTCGCTAAGTGGAATTCATGATGTTTCACGTGTCAAACCTGAAGAAGTGCATAACTGATGAAACGACGGTCGTACCACTAGAAGAAATTCAAGTGGATGAAAAATTGCGTTTTATTGAAGAACCAGTGGAGGTGATGGACCGTGAGGTGAAAACACTTAAGCAAAGCAAGATACCTATGTTAAAATCCGTTGGAATTCGCGACGTGGACCGGAATTCAAAGGGAAGGGAAGATCAAATGAAGCTTAAGTACCCTCAACTATTCGAAGGGACGATGCCAGCAGACGAAGGTATTGATTTAAATTTCGGGACGAAATTTCTTTCAACATGGGGATGATGTGACAACTCATCCAAAACTCACTCGATTTTGATTTCTGTGTGCCAATGCAGTAGACCAGTGATGGAACACTCTCACCATGTAACGCAATTTTCGGGACGAAAATTCTTTCAACATGGGGATAATGTGACATCCGGTAAATTTCCGTTACCAAACTCCGTTAGTTCCGTTAAGTCTTGTATACACGTGTCGTGAGCACACACTAGTTTTCGTTTAACGTTGGTGACTAATAATAATGGATAATGTTAATTTGATGTGAATCTAATTGATTATGTGAGTATCGGGTTATGTTTATGTGTTTACACATTTTAAAAAGGTTAATTAGAAAATTAATCGCGTAACGCGGAAACGTGCCTATTATTCGTATGTCTTGTGTTTTATAAAGATAAGATATATAATGATTTTCATGAGTTTATATCTTTATATTATGAAGTAAAAACACTTACAAAGAGTTTAAAGCTTAGTTTTTATAAAATACAAATTACAGGGTTTAAAAGAGTAAATATGTAAATTAAAATAAATAAAACAACTCCAAACCTATCCCACCACCTTCGGCCGCGATCTCCCATCTCAACACCTCCTTTGCGACATCAGCCTAGAACAAGCATCTAAACTCGATTTCGTTCGATTACAAGGTGCACAACTTGTTGGAAACATCAATTGCAAGTTATAACACGTTTAAGGTTAGATTTTCATGTTTTTGTGAGTTGTTCATAATAGCCGAACCCTAGTTGTGAAATTGGCTTCATGGAGTCAAAATTGATGTTGGTTGATGATGTTAGTATGTTAGTTAGATTGTATACATGTTAGATAACGTCGATTATGCATGAATTCTATGTTTTTAGTGGATTGATCATGAACCTGTGTATGAAACAACCCTAGTTCGAAAATGCTATGATTATGCATGATGGATGATTGTTTGATGAATGTATGATGATTAGTAGGTTGTATGAATGTTAGGATACATTGATCTTGCAAGAAATTGGTGAATTGAAGTTGGTGTTCATAGGTTACTAATAATAGTAACTTTATTTGCATGTAATGATGATCTAGTGATGGATTGATGTATGGATGTTGTCATGATGATGATTAGATGCTAGATTGTTGTTATGATGCTAGAATTTGAATGGTTGTTGTTGATTCATAGCTTGCCAAAAGTAGAAACTTTTGTTTATGAAGATTGTTAGATTATGGTGTTTAGGTGATGTTAATCATGTCTAGATATTGTATGGAGTTTGAGATGGTATAATTATGATGAATTCATGAATACATTGGATGGTTGATAGAGTTGGGGATGTACTTTCCCAAAAGGGAAATTTTATTTGCCTAAAGTCTGAAAAATGATAGCTTGAACATGTTTGGGATGTTAGGAACATGCTAGTACGATCAGGATAAATTCTAAGGTGATGAACATGTGAATTAGTTGTATGGGATGTTTTGGGTAATCATGGATGATGTTTGGACATTATGATCATGTATGATTTGGGTTGTTTAGTAGTAGGACATCATGTTGGGACTGGTAATTGATTGTTGTGATGTGTTGAATGCAATGCATATGGATAATGAATATGGTTATGATCATCATACACGCGTGCGAATCTGAGGCCCCTACTTAGTAGGATGGCAGGGTTTAGGATGTGAAGTCGTGAGTGGCTTCACATGGCATGTGGTGAGTGGTTTGATCTTTGTGTGACATGTTAGTTGTGTTCTAACTAGTGGTTATGTTAATGTTCTAGATTCGCATGACTTGTATGATACTTGGTTTATGATGATCTAAGTGTTACACCTGGATGAAATAGCATACATATGATCTATTTGAATGTTAACAATGCAACATACGTGTATGATTACTTGAATGGTTTACAACACATAAAGTCACCAACGGGTCAAACGGGTCAACTAGGTCAAACATTGTCTGTTTTGTTTGAAATCTTGAGTCCTTGGTTGTAGTGTACTTAGGGTTTCACATGTTCTTTGATTACACGTACTCATGTACTTATATGATCTAGGTAACCTCTGAAGGTTGTCTGTCTATTCTGTTTGACAAGTCAAACTCTGTGTATCTAAACGCATATCAGGTGAGTTCATGCCCCACTTTTTATTACTCTCTTTGGGGGAGATAGCATACTGGTAAATCACGAACGCTTTATGTATTAAGTTGTGTACAATATTATATAGTGTTGATATCATGGAAAAGTCCTCACACTTTCGAATTGTTAATATTGATTAGCGGGGAATTTGGGTAGTACTACTGGGTCTGACGAGCCCCACCTGTGTGACTCGAGGTCCAACCGGGCAAGTTGTCCTAATGAACATTGTCACGACCTATTAAGTCGTGGCAAGAGGCAACAATGTAACACGTCAGCTTCAATTACAAAATCACTATGAAATAATATTTATTGTTAATGGACTAGCTATCTGTTACAATACGCTACTTGTACATCTCTATTATTAAACTATTTATGTTTGAATATCTCTTGAACTCACCACCATTGTGTTGACATTTTTAGTATGCTATTCTCAGGTCTTAGCTTGCTTGCCATAGGAGCACTGCATGGTCCACTGCATTCTATGACACGGTCTTCAAGACAATTTTATCATTTTAATAGTTATTGATTTCTCTTTTGGGATTGGCACGTGTTTTGCCACAAATATACTTTTATTACTTTGGGTTGTTTTCAAAACGCTTCCTCACTCTTTAATTTATTTACTTTGGATTGATTTCATTTAAATTATGGCATATAGAGTCGTTCTGAGTAACTATTGACTGTGATCCTGGTTTGTTCACACGCCTCGTGTAAAACTCCGCAAGTGTAGGGCCATGCGCCCTAATAGTACCATGCGTCTGAATAACCCCATGCGCCTAAGTTTCCATACGCCCGAATAGCCCATGGTCTAAGTGTCCATGCGTCCGAATGGACCATATGCCCGAATAGTGTCCATGCGCCTGAATAGCTCATGCGCCTAAGTGTTGAAAGGGTTAAGTGTTGGCTGATGCACATGGGGCCAGTCAATTGAGATTGGTGGACCTTTGCAGCATACCCTAGGTGTCTGGGCCAGCCTTGTATACAGTATGTAGAGCCCCTTGTGGGAAAAGAGGGCCCAGCACCATTTCCCCCGCGCACATAGTTTAGGGTATTGTTCATTGGTCCACATAGACAGTAAAAGATAAATATAAAAGAGTACAGAGTAAACAAGGCATATATAAAGAGATAAAACATTACCTGATTGTATAGTTAATGCGTGCTCACGTATAAAGAGATGAAGTTTTCATATAAAGAGTATTTTCATATGTATACCTACAGAAAGTATTTTAATTGCTTTTAAAACTAGAACTCACTCAGCAGGGCTGACTTTTATACTTTTTTAGTTGGCAGGTAAATATTGTTGAGGATGGCACGAGGGTGAAGCTACTCGGCAGGAAAAGACTGACATCCATTCATACTTATTATTGCTGTTGTTTTGTAATGCAATTAAACAGTTCTTTTGTATTCGATTAAATAATAGTGTATTGCTCAACAAAAGTGTTTTAATGAAATGAATGGTTTTTGTTAAAATGATTCCGCTGCTTAAGTTAGTAAGTTTATAACGTTTAATGTATTTAATGCTGTGAATGACCAACTGTGAGGTCTCTGGGAACGGGGCCTTACAGATGGCTATGTCTAAGTCTTAGAATATTTTTATAACTCAAATGAAGACTAATATACCATATATTGACATAATAAAATGTTCTAACCCGTTTCATGCTTTAATGATTTTAAAAGTGCACATAAGGCCTTATTACAATTCTGGCAGAATATAATCTTACTTTAACCGACCATAACTTGATCATAACAAAATAAATTTGAATAAACTCAGACTTCAATGTTAAGTTCATTGAATTAAATTTTCACAATAGTTTATACGTCTTCAAACACAATCGGACGACTCAACAATAGCCTTCACAAGATAAGTGTGCATTTCAGCACTTCTTTCTTGTGCTACTTTTAAACCTATTTAAAGATCTTTTCATAAAATTGTTTCTGAATGAAGTTGTCCACAAGACTTTGAAATAATCAAGTATAAATTTTTATAATTTATGAAACCGTTTTCTATTTTTTAAACCTGTTCAAACACATACCAAACATTCTGTCCAAAATCTAAAATTGATGCAATAATCTTTTTTCAATCTACCTTTCGTTTTTAGCATTCTTTAAAACATCCTAATTTTCTTGAATGAATTCCAACCTCAAGTTATTGTTCTTTTTATCATTTAAGACATCACCTTTGACTCTTGACATTCAAGTTTTCTATGTACTCTACAACCATCGCTATACTTGTGATTTTCCAAGTGGTATTTCTATACCCCTTTTTCATATTTTCACACTTTGGGGTGAAACATGTTACCTTATAATCGTTACACTTGTAAAACGTTTGAATCTTGTGAACTTATGGCAATTCACTTGTATTTTGTGGTTAGTTGATCTTTGTAGCTACCATGTAATATCGATTATATGTACAATCATTAACTATTGCTAGCCTGGTGACGTCATAGATCTATGGGTCTGACAAGCCTTCTTGGTTAATCCAAGTACACTTAGCTAATCATATATACTTGTAAACGTTTGAGACTTGTAAAAATCTATCAAGGTTTGATTATGCATCTGTCTTACATCCCTAGTTACTTTGTTCTCTAACTTACAACATGAATTGCCATCTTTTATATACACCAACTTTCAAAGTTGACCCTTTATTTTTAACATGTTTCAGGTTTGATACTTGAAGATCTCTTCGTGCTCATATAGGACTTGGACTTAGTTAATTGAAAGTCTTATGTTGTTGTGTATATCTTGTTTGTGTTGTATCTATTTAATTGTCTTGTAATGTTCAATAAAAATAATATTTAATATTATTACAACTTATTTAGTTTCATGTGCTATGAACAATCGTTTCACATTCGTCCACCTCAATGATTCCGCTGTCGGTCGGGGTGGTGACTATTGGTATCAGAGCTATGGTTATAGGGAATAGGTTATTAGAAATGAAATGACCTAAACTATAAATAAGTACCCTTACACATGAGTCCTCTCATGTATTTTATATGCTTAGATAGGATTTTATGTGCCTTATGTGTTTATACTTGATTATGTGATATATGTCTTATGTGCTTATTTGTATACTTTGAATCTTATCAATGCACCCACGAACCTTAATTATATTCTAAGGAATTAGGTGCCTAAATCAAATGGTTTTTCAAAATGAGTTTTGAATTGTTATTTGTGGTTTTCAAGTCTCGTCAAAGTCTATGTCCTATAACTTGAAACATGTAATGTTGGAAGAGCATGATGTCTGTATCTCAGGTGTGTTCTGTCTAGGAAAGGTATTCATATAAATCCAAATCAACCGATGGATCGTTTACTTACCAGGGAACCCTTGGGTGAGTGTCCGCTTATAGTACACATGTCTTCATTAAGGTTGTAGTTGACCTAATACTTTGATAAGTCAACGTAATGCTTTGGTTTATAAACAGAAGTTACACCCAAACATCTTGTTACTTTAAATCATTTTATCATTTGATCTTGTCTTTTGGATCTTAAACTCACTACCTATTCTCTAACGACCTTAATAATCGTTTTTTTTTGATGTCTTCCCTTCCAAACCGCACTTATTCTGCAACCTCACTCAATGTTACATTTATTCTGAACTGGACCATTAATCTTAACAAAACACGATTCACGTATCAAATATAACTAATGCAACTTTGAAACCTCAATGACATAAGTAAACAAGAATCATTCATCTAGAACCCTGTTAAAGTTATTTGCTTGAGAAGTTCCTATGAATTCATATCCCATCCAAAAGTGTCCTGAATATATTTCTCATGCTCGTTAAGCTGAGTCTCGCGTTGATCTAAAACTTGGTGTTGTGTCAAAACCTTCCTAATCGTCTTGACTGCTTGACATGTAAAACCTATCAATTGAAATTCTAAATTAATAATCTTGCAACCTTTTTCTAAGTAACACATGAAATCATGAATTATGAAATTTAACAAACTTAAGCATAGCAAAATATCATAATTAAACTTATTGAATTTAAGCGCTCCTAAGAGTTCACTTGCGAATGCGAAATGAAATCCAAGTCCCCTCATATCCCGAAATTAGTCTTCTCGAGATTAAATTTCGGGACGAAATTCTTAAAGTAGGGGAGACTGTAATATTCGTCGAATTTCAAAATTATGAAATCAACCCGAACTCACTTTAACCTTTCGTACGATTGAAACTTTAATATTTAAAATTATTATTATTTTTTTATTGAATCAAACGCGTTAAATGTACAATTTAAGCAATATTGAAAACTTTTTTATTCTTTTTATCATTTAAACAAGAATAATAATTTATTTATTTTATAAATAAATCTTTTTTATAAAAATATAAATTTTTTTATTATTTATTAAATGAAAAGACTTATTAAAACTATAAAGTTATAAAATGAATTTTAATAAACTTATAAAGTTACAAGTCTTATAAAAGTTATAAAGATTTTATAAGAAAATAAATTGTAATTATTCTTTTATCTATTTTTTTATTTAATCTTATATTAATTTCAAAATCATAACCCCACTTTAAAAGACTTATAAATCACCATTAACCCATTCATAACCTCCTCCTAACCTCAAGTATAAAAGCAAGGCTTAGGCCTCACTTTTTATTTACTCATTCTCTAAAAATCTCACTATCATATCTTTCTTTCATCCATTGGTTATGATTAATTTGAAGAATTTTATTTTACAAGAAATTTAAAGAATTCTAATACTAAGGTAATCTTTTATTGCTTTTATATTATACTTTTAATCAACCTAACATCCAATTGTTCTCACGACTTTATGTTCTTACTATTGTTCTTTCTTATACCAAATCTATTTTTATTTTAATAATCATCATTTGATCATAACATTTTAATAATCAGTAACATTCCTAAATCAAGCTAACAACACACTAACATAAACAAAGAATCCCGTTTGCATATGGACGGATATGCGCCGCATTCGGTTATTCCACAAATTATTGTTCTAAATGATGGCTATTTCTAAGTCTTAAAATATTTTTATAACTCAAATGAAGACTAATATACCATATATTGACATAATAAAATGTTCTAGCCCGTTTTCATGCTTTATTTTTTTAAAAGTGCACATAAGTGCCTTATTACAATTTTGGCAGAATATAATCTTACTTTACCACCATAACTTGATCATAACAACTAAATTTGAATAAACTCAGACTCCAATGTTAAGTTCATTGAATTAGCTTTTGAATAACAGTTTATACATCTTCAAACTCAATCGGACAACTCAACAATAGCCTTCACAAGATAAGTGCGCATTTCAGCATCTTCTGTCTTGTACTGCTTTTTGTGACCTAGTTAAAGATCTTTTCATAAAATTGTTTCTGAATGAAAGTTGTCCGGAAGACTTTGAACTAATCAAGTTTAAATTTTTATAATTTTATGAATCCGTTTTCTATTTTCAAAACCTGTTCAAACACATACCAAATATTCTGTCGAAAATCTAAAATTGATGCAATAATCTTTTTTCAATCTACCTTTCGTTTTTAGCATTCTTTAAGCGTCCTAATTTTTTGTAATAAATCCCAACCACAAGTTATTGTTATTTTTATCACTTAGGACATCACATTTGACTCTTGACATTCAAGTTTTCTTATGTACTCCACAACCATCACTATACTTGTGAGTTTTCCAAGTGCGTATTTTTATACCCATTTTCATATTTTTACACTTTGGGGTGAAACATGTTACCTTATAATCGTTGCACATGTAAAATGTTTGAATCTTGTAAACTTATGACAATTCACTTGTATGTTGTGGTTAGTTGATCTTTGTAGCTACCATGTAATGTCGATTATATGTACAATCATTAACTATTGCTAGCGTGACGACGTCATAGATCTATGGGTGACAAGCTTGCTTGGTTAATCCAAGTACACTTAGCTAATCGTATATCTTGTAACATTTGAGACTGTAAAAATCTATCAAGGTTTGATTGTGCATTCTGTCTTACATCCCTAGTTACTTTGTTCTCTAACTTACGACATGAATTGCCATCTTTTATATACTTATGTATTGAAACTTTGGAAATCTCACCAACTTTAAAGTTGACCCTTTAATTTTAACATGTTTTAGGTTTGATACTTGAAGATCTCTTCGTGCTCATATAGGACTTGAACTTAGTTATTGAAAGTCTATTTGTTTGTGTAATCTTGTTTGTGTTTTTGTATCTATTAAATTGTTTTGTAATGTTCAATAAAATGATATTTAATATACTACAACTTATTTAGTTCCATGTATGAAACAATCGTTTCACATTCGTCCGCCTCGATGATTCCGCTGTCGGTCAGGGTGTGACATTTTAGTTGTTTTCAAAATGATAAAGTTTTACAATATGTCTTTACTTGTAGTGGTTGTATATAATAAGTAAATTATTATGTATAAAGTAAAAGATACCAAGAACAAAAGTGAAAAGTAATGAATATGAAGTCTTGCAAAAAACTAATGGAGTTCACAACATATTGTTGTTAACTCAACTGATGTGTGACTTAGCTAGCCCATGAGGATGCGTTTTAGGGGTCTAATCCTTGAGATTGACACAAACGTTATAGCATCCTTATCGCTTTACCCCGGTACTTAAGTTAGCTTCTTGCATAATGTTGGGGGTCTAGCATAAGGCACAATCCATTCAATGAAAATAATGATGATGAATGACGGAATGAACGATATGAAAGATAATAAAATGAATGTATTGTGATTATGTACAGATGTATGCTCACTTACAAAAAAAGAATTTTTTTAATCAAATGTAAAGTACGTTATTATAAAACTAGAACTCACTCAGCGTCGCTGAATTTTTATGCATAATAGTTGGCAGGTAGTCGATGATGTTAAGTAGGTGTAGGCATGTACATGAAAGCTACTAGGATAGTTCAAGTCTAGCATCCATATTTTTGAAAATAATGTTTATATTAATACAATTTTTGATGTTTAAAGAAAACTACTTGATGATTGATACAACTATAAATTTAAATGGAGTTATGTTTTCTGCTACAAATGTCATTTTGATTAATGTTTTATATTGTGAATGTTCAACTGTAAGGGTTTCTGAAAATAGGGTCTTATTACATGTAGAATGTGACAACCAGTAAAATTTCAAGTCAACATTCTTACTAGTCCTAATATTTCCTCGCGATAAAAATTATATGTCTAGACTTTATTTTATTAAATTAGGACATCTCATGCATAGCAAAGTCTATTTATGTCACATTTTGCATCGGTAACCTTTAGAATGACCAAGTCATACGCAAGCCGATCTAGCAATCACAAACATTGGTGATGAATTTTATAATGCCAGACAAGTATTAAAGTAGCTCATTATTATTAGTTTAATATATTTGCATAAACTTTCATGGCTTAATATTATGTTTAGAAACAACGTTACGTTACAATCAAGCCTCAAATTTTTTAGATATATGTACATGAAAATAAATATATATGGACTGTCTATATTTATTTAAGGTGAATAAAAAGAAGAGAAGAGTTTTTATGAAATGAAAACACACATAAATAATCATATGGTAAATAAATATCTACTAAGTAATCATAGATGTGAAGAGATAAATAAATGTAAATCAAATAATAAAGAAAAGAAGGAGAAGAAATGAAATTCACTGCATCCTCCGTCCATATGCTTGCTTAGTGAATAATTTGGCATCTAATATTTACCAAATGAATGCATGTATGTATGTAGTATGTCATATATATGTATATATGTATAATAGATAAAAAAAGAGACAAGCAGGGATAGCATGCATGTTTAATAGACTCATACATTTCATCAAAGTAGTAATACATAAACTTGTATCTATAAAGTTGACCTACCCATTCTTATTCCCCCTCTCAAAACTCACTTTCGTTCAAACCATCCAACTCACAACCCAATTTTATCCCCCTTTCTGTTGGTTTTAAAAGTTAACTCATCACTTAGTAATCTTGTTTTTTCAAGCTACACATATCACCTTCCAACCTCTATCTCACGTACACCACCACCAAACTTTTATTGCTCAATATCTATTAAGAAATTCAAGTATTCAAGTGGAGTACAAGTGTTTTCAAGTTCTATATCATCATTTCATCTTTCTCGTTGCTTGTGTTTAGTGAGCATTTTTTTACTCTTTTGTGTTTAGTTTTTAATTTTTTTGTTGTGCGTAGGTTTCACCCAAGGTGTTTGTATTGTCTAAAACTTGGTAAAAAAAGAAAAAGACTTACATTTTTATATATAACTTGACATACATTATGTTCCTAGTTTATGTTCTTAATATAAAAGTTTTTCATTTCTTACACATGTGTATTGTAATTATTCAATGAAATATGATATGCTTTTGATGTTTATTTGTCTTTGATTATTTCATATTATTATTGTATTTGATATAATTCATATGTATGAACATCTTATATAGGTTTGAGGTTGTTGTACATAGTTCTAAGTCAATATATGACTGAGAAATGTGTTCAACTTAGTCGGGTGATTATTCATGCTAATGGACCATGCTTATGGACCATACGCATGAATGAATCATACTTATGGACCAGTTGAACGACTGAACTAGGAGACTGGATCAGTCGTATGACTTAGACATAAGATTGTTCCAGT
>CM046449.1:47904053-48186553 GCA_025506515.1 Flaveria trinervia
CAAAAGATGTTGGAGAATAAAATCATAAAGAAGGATTGGTTTACAAAAGACTTGAAAACTTCAAACAAGATGAGCTCAACCTGCTCTTAGAAGGGACTCATCCAGATGAGTTTGCTTACAGACAAATACCACGGTTGAGCTCAAGATGGAAAACAGGCCAAGTACATCTCTGAAGTGTATGGCCGAGAAGGATTGTTTGATGGTGTGCCTGAGGTGCTGACAATGGATGAGCAGATCATGTTTCTAAGGGCTTACACCAGGGAATCCTAATTCTGATACACGGGAAGTAGATCTCATGGTTGGGGTAACAGCTCAGTGTCCAAGTCCCCAATACAGAGCTCCCAACCATATCATGCAAAACAATCATCAGAGACTTCTTCCCAGGCCGGTGCTGAAAAAGGGTCACTTCTCATCTGATCAAGAGGATAAAAAGACCAATCTATCTGCCAAAATAAGTGGGACTCGTCAATACTTAGAGGTTTTGGCTGCATTGGTTCAGGGGGATTTGTTGGACCAAAAGAACCAATGAGCCTGATCAGAGAAACCTCTAAGTCCCCAGGACATCACAACAGCTGAAGAAGACCTGATCAGCTGTTCTACAAAGTCTGAAGAATACAACTGCTGAAGTATTTCTGAAGTACTGAAGATAAAGAATGAGACAACAGCTGAAGATCTAAAGTATGAAGACTTCAACAAGTACTGAAGACAAAGACTGAAGATCACAGCTGAAAGACAAAGTCTGATGTTCAAGTACTGAAGACATCAGCTGATGCTAACAGCTGATGACAACAGCTGAGAGGCTTCTTCAGTTGTTGTGATGGTTTTTCTCATCAGTAGTTTTTTGTTTCTTTTTCCTTCAGTACTTGTAAACAACTGAAGAGGTTGTTCTTAAGTTTTGTTTGTATCAGTAGTTTTATGTTTTTCAGTAGTTGTAAATAAGATGTTTAACACTTAGGAACATTTGTAAGAAGATGTCAGTTGTTGACATCTTCAGTAGTTGTTAAACATCAGTAGTTATAAAACGGTTACATGTCACTTTCAAGTGACATCAGCCTACGTCACTCTTTCCTTTATAAGGAAGATGACTCACCTGTAATCGTGCCATTGAGGCCGACAATCTTAATGCAATATTCGTTTTGTCTGATATTTCTCTCTCTATAACAAAATTCCTTTATCGCTTTATATCGAATGTTCTTGCTTGAATTTGTCTAATTCTGAGCTATTCTGCTGCTATATCTGTTCAATCGATCAAACCAAGAGGCTGAGATCCTAACAATAAGGTGTTGACCTAGTTGTAACGTGTGACATTGAGCCACCACGAAAGTATCAAATGAAATATTTCTTTGCAGAATTCTCTGTTTCTATAGCCGTGTACGTTACATTGATTATCAATTGTGTTCTTGTGAATTGTTTAATTCGTTGTTCGAATTCCGCTGCAATACTCTCTATTAATCAAACTTAGATCACTGATCCTAACAAATGGTATCAGAGCATGGTTAATCATTGATCGATCTAACAATTGATCATTGAAACTGCTATTCGATATCTAAGTTTGATTGAATTAGCATATTTGCAAGAATTGGTTATAGATCATTGAATTTCTGTTGCTTTCGTTTATCTGCTTTGAGTTTTCTCTTGGTCATATTGATTTGTTGTGTTTTGCACTAAATCAGTTAAAACTTAATTGAATTGGTTGAATCTAAGAATAACTACTCCTTCTAATGACCCTCACAATACCGGTTCCTCAACCAAGCCTCCGATGCTGGTTAGGACTGAGTATAACATATGGCAACGAAGAATGCTTCATCACCTGTCTGTTCACAGTTCAGGTTGTTGGAAATCTGTGGTACATGGTCCACACAAGCCTATGGTGAATAATCCAGAAACCAACCAAATGGTTCCGAAGAAAAAGGAACAATACTCAGATGAGGATCAAAAACTATTTGAGATTGATGCTAAAGCGCATGGAATTCTGGCCATGGCACTGCCGAATGAAATCTATTCTGGGCTTATGCATCATGAAACTGCTCATGACCTCTGGAATGCATTGAAGGAACAACTTGGTGGAACAGATGAGGTCTTATCAAAAAACAGAGAAATCCTTGCCCAACAATATGAGACATTCTCTCATTGGAAGGATGAGTCACTGACTCAATAGTTTGAGCATTTTTCCTATTTGATCTCTGAGCTGAAAATGGTCAAACATGAATACACTCATAGTCAGATGAACAACAGATTCCTTAGATCACTGCTTGAGAGATGGGACACATATACCATTGTCCTACGCTCCAGTGCAAATCTGGATGTCCATCTCTCACCCAACTCCATGGGAAACTGCTTACATTTGAAAGAGAGATAGAGCAGAAAAGGAAACTGGCATCATCAGGAAAGCTCACTGATGACTTTGTACCAGGGAACACTGCCTTGGTTGGTCATGAGTCAGAATATGCTGCATCAGAAAGCAATTATGATGAGCATATAGATTTCTCCTCAAACGGTTCAGATCATGTATTTGTTAGTGTTGACAGTCAGTCAGGCTGTAATAGTGACAATTTGTGTTTCATTATGGATGATTTAAAGGGTATTGCTGATGATGAATTAGAAGAGATGGATATTCTGAGCCAAATGGCCTTGATTAATATCAGATCTCAAAAGTTCTACAAGAGAACTGGTAGGAAATTTCCAGGACTCTCTGGCAAAACCAAAGTTGGTTTTGACAAGAGTAAGTTGAGGTGTCACAAATGCCACAGGCTTGGACACTTTACAAGAGAGTTTAGATGATCTGGATCTAACTCCTCTGCACCCTTTGTGACTTTTCTAACAATAGTCCACAAAACAGAAGGCAACATCCTGCTAGTTCTGGTCATCATTCACAACCTATATCTCCTGCATATTTTGTCCCTCAGGGTTCAATGTCATATCCATATCCCTGCTATTACATGCCACACCCAAATCCGATTCAAGTTCCTATTGCACAACAACCTCAAGCCCTACCTGAGCCTCTACCATCTCAATCATCTCAATCACAACCTCATCACAACTTCTTCACCCCTGGTATTGTTGACTGGAGCAGTTTACCAGATGATCTCTCTGGTAATGAGCAATTATTTGCTGGTGATGGTCAACATGGTGGTGAACATCCTTTTGGGAATCTAGCTCTCATGGCCCTGGAATCTACTGATAGTTTATGCTCCAATTCATCTTCATCACAGGTAACCCAGGGTTCTTCAGCATGCCAAAGGAGCATCTGGTATGTAGACAGTGGAGGATCTATGCATATGACTAGGAGCAGTTCTCTTCTTAATGACTACTCTCAAGGAAAGAAGGGATTTGTTTCATTTGGAAATGATGCCAAGGGTTACATTATCGGGATAGGATATGTGCCTAATGGACAAATCAGGTTTGTTGATGTTAACCATGTGGAGAATCTCAAGTATAATCTGCTGAGTGTCAGTCAGATATGTGATAAAGGGCATGTTGCACTTTTCACAAGCCAGAACTGCAGGATTCTGTCTTCCCAAGTTCTGAGGCTGATTGACAAGGTCTTGGATGAACATACTCTCCTGAAGACCAACAGGATTGGAAGAATGTATGCCTTGGATTCGTCAAAGAAGATTGATTTGAAGGGTCATCCTTGCCTGTTCTCCAAAGCCTCTCCTCAGGAATCTAAACTGTGGCATAGAAGGCTGGGTCATGTAATCTCAAAAACATGAATCAGCTGATCCACAATAGTTTAGTGAGAGGTCTACCAATAAAGGAGTTCCACTGTGATGAAACCTGCACTGCTTGTTTGAAAGGAAAACAGCACAAAGTCTCATTCCCTCCTATTAAAGAACCTAAGTCCACTACCTGCTTGCAGTTACTGCACATGGATCTATTTGGTCCTGTGAGAGTGATGAGCATGGCAAAGAAGAAATACTGTCCGGTAATTGTGGATGATTACTCCAGATTTGTATGGACTTTCTTCTTGCATTTAAAGGATGAGGTTGCTCAGACGATTATAAACTTTGTGTTGTATGTTGAGAAGCAGTATTCCCTATCAGTCAAGTGTATAAGGAGTGATAATGGAACTGAATTCAGAAACCATACACTTGCTGATTTTTATCTATCAAAGGAATCAAGAGGCAGTTTAGCATCCCAAGGACTCCAGAACAAAATGGAGTAGTGGAGAGAAAGAACAGGACCCTAATTGAAGCTGCAGGTCTATGTTGCTGACTCTGGTTTGCCATTGACCTTTTGGGCTGAAGCTGTTAACACAGCTTGCTATGTGCAGAATAGAGTATTAGTAAATCAGAGGTAATGAAGACTCCATATGAAGTTCTACATCATTTGGCTCCTCTAATTTCATTCTTCTAACCTTTGGGTGTCCTTGTTTCATTCTAAACACAAAGGATCAACTCCACAAATTTGATCCTAAGGTGGATGCAGGGTATTTTGTAGGTTATTCATCCACATGCAAGGCTTACAGGGTCTTCAACTGCAGAACAAAGTTAGTTGAAGAAACCTTGCATGTGAAATTCAATGAATCTCCTAAGGATAAAATTCCACAAACCCCTATGGAGTTGTTTGATCTGGACATACTGCAATATGTTCCTTATCAATCTCCAGTTGTTGCAGATCATGTGGATAAATCATCTTCTGCAGCAAGTCTTCCACCTGGTGGTACTAAAGATGATGATGATATCAGTACTCACCTTTTCAAGTTTAGTGACCAACTGCCTGTGTCTGCTAAACTTGATGTTCCCGTAGCTTCTGTAGCTCCATCCATAACAAATGCTGATGAGATTTCTGACTCCTCTACATCATTTGACTTGCCATCTAATACTTGGTTTCAAGAGTCTGGATCAACATCTGTTGCTGCTGAACCTGCTACAAACACTTGCACTGATCTTATAGTATACCAAGAGCTGAAGAATCACCCCGTGTCTCAAATCATTGGTGATATCAATGCTGGTGTCTCAACCAGAAGTCAATTGTCTAACTTCTACTTCTAGCTCTATTCATCAGTCAGCTAGAGCCAAAGAACTATCATGTTGCTTTGAGAGACAATGGATGGGTTGAAGCCATGCAGCTTGAGCTACTTCAGTTCAAAAAACAGCAAGTGTGGGAACTGGTTCCTCTACCCCCAGGTAAGTGTGCAATAGGCACTAAATGGGTGTTTAGGAATAAAACTAATGAAAATGGGCTTATTGTCAAGAATAAGGCTAGACTGGTTGTACAAGGGTTTTCACAAGAAGAAGGTATTGATTATGATGAAACCTTTGCTCCTGTAGTCAGACTAGAGACAATTAGATTGTCTTAGCCTATGCTGCATTCCACAATCTTAAAGTTTTTCAAATGGATATCAAAAGTGCATTTTTATATGGTAAAATAAAAGAAGAGGTTTATGTGTGTCAACCACCAGGTTTTGAGGACAATAAACATCCTGATTGGGTGTATCAACTTGATAAGACTCTTTATGGGTTGAAGCAAGCTCCTAGAGCCTGGTATGAAACACTTTCAAATTTTCTACTTAACAATAATTTCACTAGAGGTTCCATAGATAAAACTTTGTTTATTAAGAAAGTGGACCAGCATAAGCTACTTGTTCAAATTTATGTTGATGATATTATTTTTGCATCCTCTGATCCCCAGTTGTGTGATGATTTTACAAGTCTAATGAAACAAAAGTTTGAAATGAGTGCAATGGGAGAATTACAGTTCTTTCTAGGCTTGCAAACCAAACAAAAGGCTGATGGAACTTTTATTCATCAGTCAAAATATACAAAAGATCTTTTGAATAAGTTTGATTTACAACATTGTAAGCCCTGTTCTACTCCCATGTGCAACACCACACAACTGGATGCAGATCAGAAAGGTAAAGCTGTTGATGAAACACTTTACAGATGTATGATTGGGTCCTTGATGTACTTAACAGCTTGTAGACCAGATATCATGTTTTCAACTTGTGTTTGTGCTAGATTTCAGGCTGCTCCTAAGAATCTCATTTGATTGTAGTCAAGAGAATTTTTAGATATCTGCAAGGTAAACAATCTCTAGGTCTTTGGTATTCCACTGGACACTCACACAAATTAGTTGCTTTTTCTGATAGTGACTATGCAGGGTGTAAGTTAACCAGAAAATCAACTTCTGGTGGATGTCAATTCCTAGGCAACTGTTTGATTTCTTGGCAGAGTAAGAAACAAACATCTGTTGCTACATCCACTGCTGAAGCAGAGTACATTGCTGCTGCAAGTTGTACATCTCAGGTACTCTGGCTTCAGAACCAATTATTGGATTATGGCATTACAGAGACTAAGACTCCATTATTAATGGATAGTGCTTCAGCTCTGTGTATTGTCAAGAATCCAGTCCAGCACTCTAGGACCAAACATATAGAGATCAGACACCATTTTATTAGGGATTGTTTTGAGAAAGGTCTGATTGATCCAAAGTTTGTGCCTAGTGCTAATGAGCTTGCAGATATATTTACTAAGCCTTTGGATAGTTCAACTTTCCAAAACCTTGTGTTAAGCTTGGTATACTACAGCTAGAATAAGTGATAACTACTGATGATCTCAGTAAACAAGTACCGATGATCATTAGTAAACATGTCACAAATATGTACTAGTTCTGTTAAAAGAAACTGATGCAGTTACAACTACTGATGTAGTTATAACTTCTGATGTCAGTAAAAACAGACAAGTACTGATGTCCTATGAAACTACTGAATCAGCTAAAAAGTCTGATGAGTAAGTGTTGAGGACAGTATGAAACAGCTGAAAAGCTAAGAATTGACGAAAACTACTGATGAGAATTTTCACTTCAGTCGTTTCCACAAACTGCTGTTTCACTCTAAACAGCTGATGACAAAACCATGTCTTCAGTAGTTTCACAACTACTGATGACTAATACCAAGTCCTCAGTTGTTTACAACAGCTGAAGGCAAAACTAAGGTTTTTAGTAGTTTCACAACTACTGATGACTAAAACCAAGTC
Source organism: Flaveria trinervia (assembly GCA_025506515.1). Lineage (NCBI taxonomy): Eukaryota > Viridiplantae > Streptophyta > Magnoliopsida > Asterales > Asteraceae > Flaveria > Flaveria trinervia. The sequence goes on from CM046449.1 coordinate 47,911,031, forward strand.
TTCAGTTGTTTTCAAATGTCTGATAGTTAAAACCAAGTCTTCAGTTGTTTTCAAATGTCTGATAGTTAAAACCAAGTCTTCAGTTGTTTTCATAACAACTGATGACAACACCAAAACTTCAGTCGTTTTCTTTTCAGCCTTTTCTTAACCTATAAATACCTGCACTTATAGCCAAACGTTTCATTAGCCGTTTTCAAGCCTTTCTCTCTCAACAATGGCGACCATGAAACTCAAACCCCGACACAACTGTGTTGCCTACCTTTCGAAATCGGCCTTCTGGAACAAGTTTGACACTGCCATCGATCTTATGGTGGATTCCCCATACAGAACAGCCTTTCTTCTGAATCCTACCATATATCCTAAATCCTTATCCCAGTTCTGGACCAACGTCTCTGTAATAACTGGTGAGAATGATAGACAAATCACTCTCCAGTCGTTGGTGGACCAGAAACAAGTGCTCATCACCCCCGACATCATTCGCAAAACCCTAAATTTGCATGATGGCACCTATCCTAAAGAATACCCGAAAGGCACCACTGATATGTCTTTTATCCATAACGGGTATGAAGGCGACTTAAGTGCTACAACCATACTTAAAAAGCACTTCCATGATGGTGAATGACTTATCTTTCATATGGGGAATGTCTGCCTTGCATCAAAGACATCTTCTTGGGATCAGATGTCTTCCCGATGGCAACAGGTATTGTACTCTATCCTTGAACGCCAAAATCTAAATTTTTCTGAGATAGTGTTCATGGAACTAAAGGATCTGGCTCAGAAACCTGTGGCAAACAGATGGATACTTTATCCCATGTTTCTGATGGCCATAATTTTGAATCAATTACAATCTGATGGCCTTGTTGGTCTTGGAGTCCCTGCTCCAGCTGTTTTAGCTGAGGTATACTCTCGACATAACTCAAACCCTACTCTTAAAGGGGCTGCCCGGATGCTAAAACCCAAGCAGAGGAACCCACAGCCTCCAATTCCAGATCCATAGTCCCCACCAAACCCAAATCCAAAAAGACCAAAAAGGCTACTCAGGGAGATGAGTCCCCTGAGGATGCCCCTGTACCACAAACACAGGAAATACATACTAGTTATAACCCCCCAGTTATGTCCAAGACTCAACCTGCTGAAGCCACACATGTATCCTCTCAACAGGATCCTGTTGCAACCATAATTGGGGATCCCACATTTCTGGAACCTCTCTCAATTAAGAGGGTTACCATTAAAGAGCACCTCTCACCCCGGGTGCATTCTGCTTCAGACCAATCTCCACATGCAACCGCCCCTCAAAGCCCAACACTGATCGTTGCTAAAGTGCTGAGTCAGTTGCATTCCTCACCCCCTCCCCAGAAACCACTTACCACTGGGAATACCTCAACTATTGAGGGGGAGGACCAAAATGCTTCTGATAACCCACATCACAGGGGTTACAATGTTCACTCTCCAAGTGTAGAAACTGAGAATAGAACATCTGTAAGGCTGCCACTTCTACTGATTCAGCAAATGATTAGGATGAAGTTGGTAGCATCCATAAGACCTTGCCAGAGGCAACTGCCAATGAAGGACACAGTCCTGAGGCAGGAAGTCCCCAGTACCAAGAACAAGGGGCACATGCTTCTACTGATCTACACTCAGAGCATGTACATCCTGATTCAATCAGGAGGTCAGGTGATTCAGCACAGACTGATGATAACCTGGGTTTTTTCTATGATGTATTAGCCCATAATACCATCCTTGAGACTGAGGTGAGCAGACTCAAAGAGTTGTTAGCCAAAATGTCACAAGATCAAAGTCCATCTACCTCACAAACCCCACAGATGACACCTTCCATTGAAGGTTCCCCAAACACTGAGCCTACACACGTAACTGAGCCAGCAGCCACTACTTTTGGCACCACCTCTCAGGGACAGAACCCCTCTGAGCAGATGGTTGCTATCTTTCAAAACTCCTTACCTCTCATCACTCCCATCATCACTGACATAGTGCATAAAGCCATTGATGAGAGGATATCCTCAAATCTTCAAACCCTAATTGATGATGTTGTTCACAAATCTCTTTCTGCCTTTCAAGCCCCTGATCCCAATGCAACCAAAAAGGGGGAGACTTCCAAGTCTAAGGCAGTGAAAGAAAAGAAAAGAAAAAGAGTTGATAATGAGAAAGAACCTACAAAAGAGAAGGAGGTGGAGAAAGAACTGATCTCAGAACAGCTAATCACATATAAAAGAAAGAAAAGTGTTGAGTCAAAAGCTGATGAAGATAAATCCTTAGAAGATCTTGTCAAAGATGCTGATGAAGCTCACAACAGATCCGTGGATAAAATTATAGATCAGCTCTTTCAACAAGGTCATGACACAACCATACTAGACACTGAGATCAGAAGGCTGGAAATAGAAGAGATTCAAGCTAGATGGGCCGGTTATAGTTTGTTGGAAAGGGAAAGATTGGAGATAATGATCAGATTCATTGCCAAATACCTTGGAAGATCATTGATAGAGATAAAGGCCTGGTCCAGAGATAGTATCTTGGAGATAACCAAGAAAATCTGCTCTGCTGGAGGCTATAATAAAGGGTTGATCATCGAAGCACTGGATGAAACAGGTGTAGGGAAGAGAACTGAAATGGCAAAGCTCTCCAAAGCCAAACTCACCACCAAAATGCTAAGTCCGTCTTCTCACACTCCCACTCAAACACAATCCTTATCTCTAAAATCTCCCAAATCTATCCCTAAACCAAAGCCACCCACAACTCAACCCACAAAACCAATCCCTTTACCCCAGAAACCACCTCAAACCTTACCCAGTGATGCACCCAGAAGGAGGAGAAGGGTGTTGAGGGCAGAAGAAGATGAAGAAAAGGATGATGATGATGATAGTCTGCCAATCTCTGCTGTTCTCAAACTCAAATCACCTGAGCACAGAAGTCAACAAGTGATTACTCCTGACTTGCAAATGCAGATGGTGAAGGTAAAGATTGAAGAAGAAGAACAACAAAAACAACATGATGAGAAGTTTCTCATGATGGTTGATAAGGATTTCCCTCAGTCCTCATCCATTCAAGAAATGAAGAAACAGGCTCTGAGGTTGTACACTCTTAGACATACCTTTCAACATCAAAAAGAAAGAGTGCGGATCTGGCCAGACCCCAGGGTAAGTTCTAGAATTCATAAGAAGAATATACCAAGTAGATATCATGGCCAAGTGAAGAAGACCTTGAATGCTGCAATTACATTGGCCATGGTAGTCTCACCCTGGGAAATCATTGAAGATTCAAGCTAGATAGGCCGGTTATAGTGTGTTGGAAAGGGAAAGATTCGAGATAATGATCTGATTCATTGCCAAATACCTTGGAAGATCATTGATAGAGATAAAGCCTGGTCCAGAGACAGTATCTTGGACATAACCAAGAAAATCTGCTCTGCTGGAAGTTATAATAAAGGGCTGATCATCGAAGCACAGGATGAAACAGGTGCAGGGAAGAGAACTGAAATGGCAAAGCTCTCCAAAGCCAAACTCACCATCAAAATGCTAAGTCAGTCTTCTCACACTCCCACTCAAACACAACCCTTATCTCTAAAATCTCCCAACTCTATCCCTAAACCAAAGCCATCCACAACTCAACCCACAAAACCAATTCCTTTACCCCAAAAACCACCTCAACCTTACCTAGTGATACACCCAAAAGGAGGAGAAGGTGTTGAGGGTAGAAGAAGATGAAGAAGTGGATGATGATGATGATGATAGTCTGCCAATCTCTGCTGTTCTCAAACTCAAATCACCTGAGCACAGAAGTCAACAAGTGATTACTCCTGACTTGCAAATGCAGATGGTGAAGGTAAATATTGAAGAAGCAGAACAGCAGAAACAGCACGATGAGAAGTTTCTCAAGATGGTTGATAAGGATTTCCCTCAGTCCTCATCCATTCCAGAAATGAAGAAATAGGCTCTGAGGTTGTACACACTTAGACATAACTTTCAACATCAAAAAGAAAGAGTGCGGATCTGGCCAGACCCCAGGGTAAGTTCTATAATTCATAAGAAGAATATACCTAGTAGATATCATGGCCAAGTGAAAAAGACTTTGAATGCTATAATTATGTTGGCCATGGTAGTCTCACCCTGGGAGATAATTGAAGAATTCAAGAGAGCTCACAACTCCAAGACAACCCCTCAATCTATTCTTGAGAACAAAATGATCAAGAAGGGGTTGTTATACAAAAGACTTGAAGATCTTCAGAAGAGTGAACTCCAGTTGTTGCTTGAAGGCTCTCACCCTGATGAATTTGCTTACAGAGAGATAACAACTGTGGAGTTGAAAAATGGAAAGACAGTGAGATACCTGTCTGAGTATTATGGCCCAGAGTTCTTCTTCGAGGGAGAAGCAGAAGAACTCACAAAGGAGGAACAAGTTGTTCTCCTTGAGGCCTATGCTAGTGAGTCTTATAGACTCATTCATGGAAATTAGGTTTCATGGTCGGGATAAGACTCTGTGTTCAGTTTCCCCAAAACAGAGTTCCCTTCCATACTTAGCCAATCAAAAGATTAGAAACCTTTTCTCGGCCTATGCTTAACTGATTACCTCTGAAGCTGATCAAGAGGGTGTTTCTGCCAAGAATAAGTGGGATCATCAATAAGTTTAGAGGTTTTGGCTGCATTGGTTCAGGGGGAGTTTGTTGGACCAAAAGAACTAATGAGCCTGATCAGAAAAACCTCTAAGTCCCACAGACATTACAACTGCTGAAGAAGATCACAACAGCTGAAGACATCAGCTGATTACAAGGTCTGAAGACAAAGTCTGAAGACAAGAACTGAAGACTTCTACTGAAGACAAAGTCTGAAAGTAAAGTACTGAAGACAAAGTCTGAAGCCATCAGCTGAAGACAAAGTCTGAAAGTAAAGTACTGAAGATAAAGTCTGAAGTCATCAGCTGAAGACAAAGTCTGAAAGTAAAAGTCTGAAGAATAAAGACTGAAGACCAAAGTGATCAGTAGTTGTCACAACAGCTGAAGTTATCAACTTCAGTAGTTGTGATGGTTTCCTTTCAGTACTTGCAATTTACTTTTCAGTAGTTATAGTTTCAGTAGTTATAGTTTCAGTAGTTATAGTTTCAGTAGTTATAGTTTTAGTAATTATAGTTTCAGTAGTTTAGTTTCAGTAGTTTTATGTTTCTTGTACTTAGCATTCTCTGAGATGTAATCAGTAGTTGAAAACATTCTCAGTAGTTTGCATAGTTTCAGTAGTTTGGATAATTCTGTTAGATGTCACTATCAAGTGACATCAGCAGACGTCACATCTCCTATATAAGGTATGTTGACCTAGTTGTAACGTGTGACATTGAGCCACCACGAAAGTATACAAATGAAATATTTGTTTTGCAGAATTCTCTGTATCTATAATCGTGTACTGTTACATTGATTATCAATTGTGTTCTTGTGAATTGTTTAATTCGTTGTTCGAATTCCGCTGCAATACTCTCTAATTAATCAAACTTAGATCACTGATCCTAATAGTAATCGTTAGGTTTTTATCAATGAAACCAATATTTGATAGTTCGTGTTATTGATTTGACTTTTGGCTTTGGTTGTTCATCCTTCCGTCAAGAACATGCTCGGATGTTTATCGATCCCGAAAAACCGACTTCACAATTGGTATCAGAGCCGGTTACTGCTGGAATGATCTAACAAATCATTCTAGCAACCCGAGCTCTTGATTTCTAGATTGAATTTCAGAACTTGACGTTAAACCCATTTCATGTTCTTCGTGTTTTGCTCAGATCTTGTTATGTGTGTTGCTTTTATGTTAAAATCGAATTCGAAACCATGTTCCTATCACCCTTTCAAATATGATGATGTCTACTTTGTTTTGGTTCATGTTGAATTCTTCAGATTAGGGTTTTGGGCAGCCCTAGCGGCTGCAGATCTGAAAATCTACGTGCAGACCCGTTCATGCGACTGGGCCATGCGAATGGACCATTCGTATGACTGGACCATGCGAATGAGCCATTCGTACGACTGGACCATGCGAATGAGCTATTCGTACGACTGGACCAGTCGTATGTTCAGTCGTGCGACTGGACTAGTCGTATGTTCAATCGCATGAATGAGCCATCCGCATTGACTCATCCGCATTTGTTCCAGACCAAAAAGAAAAAAAAAGAGTCTGGAATAGCTTCTTGCACAGATTTGAAAATGAGCAAAGCATATTCACCCAGAGGTTCATTTGTCAAATAAGTTCAATGTGTACCCCATTATTCGTAGGATTCCAGAATAGGTGAATGTAATTGGAACACGAAAGAGAGAAGAGAAGATGTCAGCAGTTGGTGCTGATTTTTGGGGTAGTCAGGAGCATCTGACTACTTATGGGCCAATCAAGTTATATTTATTCGCACAGAAAGGATTCTGCTTCTTAGGGGAATCCTTTTATATAGAAAGTGAAGACGAAATCAGAAAGTGATGATGTGAACCGGTTTCCGATGATGAATCTTCGTGCATGCTGATTTGGTTGATATTGTCAGCTGTGGATTGGAACCTTCAACCTTTTGCCCAATACACCGTGTCAAGACGCAAGGAGAGCACAATGTCTATATATTGGGATATGCTGAATGTGAGGGGGAATTTCTGCAGGTGGTGATGTTAATCAAGTTAGCCTGTGTGAAGATTGAAGCAATGGAAAACTGTTCGTGTCATTATTTGGAAAAAATCATTCATATGGGGAATCTTGCTGCTATGATAGTGTTGTACAAAGTAAACGAAAGCTATTGTGCCTAAATTCATTTTCAGGGATATGGTAGTAACCTGACGGATCGGCAACATTGGCTAATATGGTTTTCGTTTGATTCTATTGGCAACCAGAGCAAAGATTGACTGAAGATTGTAAGAGGTGTTATCTACTATTCGCAAGCAACGTACAAGGGGGAATTTGTTGGAGCATATATAGTCATATATAGTGTGTCCGTCGCTTGTCGAATAGTCTAGGCTTAATGTTATACACCTGATATGTTGTAAACACATGAAACTGGGTCATTTGCAGGAGCATATACGAATAAGACTCAGTCGTACGACCAAACCATGCTAATGGACCAGCCGTGCGACTGAGAGATGCGATTGGACATTCGTAAGACTGAACCATAAGTATGGTCCAGTCGTACGATTGAACCATACGCATGGTCGAGTCGTACGATTGAACCATACGCAGGGTCAAATCGCACGAATGGGCCCAGTCGCATCTAATATGGGGCGAGGCCTATATATACCAATTTCAATGTGTAGAGAATAAAAGGATTGAGAGGAAGTCTGCCTGGAGCCTAGGGCTGTCGGATGAGAGGGGAGATCATGCTCGATCTTCCCCTTGCCAAGAGTCTTGATTCTGATGTTGTAACTAGCTTGTAATCATTAGGTTTTTATCAATGAAACCAATATTTGATAGTTCGTGTTATTGATTTGACTTTTGGTTTTGGTTGTTCATCCTTCCGTCAAGAACATGCTCGGATGTTTATCGATCCCAAAAAACCAACTTCACACATCATCCCCTGGATAACATCATTGGGGATATTCTATCGGGAGTTCAGACACGAAATCAGCTATACTCAGCTGATTATGCCACTATCATGGAAAAAGGTTATCTACACGATGGTGCTTATCGATGTTTTTTGTCTCAATTTGAGCCAAAATATGTAAGTGAAGCCTTAAACGATGAGGCATGGGTTAGTGCTATACAAGAAGAACTCCTTCAGTTCAAGAAGTTAGGAGTATGGACTCTTGTGGACAGACCAAAAGGTGTAAGGGGATTGGCACAATGAAGTGTTTGCACATGTGACCAGGATGGAAGCAAGGCTCGGCTTTTCATTCAAGGGTTTAGACAAGTAGAAGGCATTGACTACAATGAATTGTTTGCACCTATGACATGGATGGAAGCAATTCGTATCTTCTTAGCCTATGCATCCTACACGAAGATCAAAGTTTATCAAATAGATGTGAAAAGTGCATTCCTTCATGGTGAAATCCGTAAACGGTGTACGTCAGTCAACCCGAAGGATTTGAGGATCCTTATTATCGTAGAGGGGTTATTGACTACACGTTGTTCATCAAAGAGAAAGATGGTGATTTACTACTGGTACAGATATATGTGGATGGCATAATCTTCGGTTTGAAAAATGAAGAATTGTGTAAAGAATTCGAATCTGTGATGAAAGCTGAGTTTGAGATGAGTGCCATAGGAGAGATGAAGTTCTTTCTTGGGTTATAGGTGTATCATACACCCAATGGAATCTTCCTGCATCAGTCCAAATATATAGGAGATACCCTTAGTCGGTTCGACATGGAGAATGAAACGATTGCTGAGACTCCACTTGCCACGAATCACGATGTGACACCCGATGAAAATGGTGATCTGGTAGATGCCACTATGTACCGAGGGATGATCAGATCTCTAATGTACCTCATAGCTTCTCCCCCTGATATTATGTACGCCACGTGTCTTTGTTCCAGATATCAAGCTAAACAAAAGTGAATCATCTAATTGGGGTAAAACGGATCTTTCGTTATCTAAAAGGTACTCCAACACTTGGGTTGTGGTATCCTCATGATGATGACTTTGAGCTTACAACGTATAGTGACTCGGACTATGGTGGTTGTAAGATGAATTACAAGTCAACATTAGTGGGATGTCAGTTCTTTGGAAGACGCTTAATCACCTGGCAGTGTAAGAAGCAGACATTTGTTGCTCTGTCAACATGTGAAGCTGAATGTTGCTGTGGCAAGTTACTATTCACAAATAATTTGGATTCAACAGCAAATACTAGACTACGATTTGCAATTTTCTAACACCCCTATCTTTGTTGATAATTCTGCTGCAATTGTTGTCACTAAAAATCCACTCCAACACCCAAAAACTAAATACATCGGTATTAAATATCACTTTATACGTGACTGTTTTGAAAAGATATATCAATATTGTTAAAATTAATACAGATTTTCAACGCGCCGACCTCTACACAAAAGCTTTTTACAAACCTCGGTTTCTATATCTTTTGGAGGTAAGTGGTGTGAAAAAGAAAAATGTTGTGATTCCAGAAGCGTCGAGTTCGTAGTCCGCCAAAATTTTCTTATTTTTATTTTATTTTATTTTTCTGTCTTTAAAAATCCAAAAACCCAAAAACATTTTCGGTTTTAGAATTTTAGGGGGAGAATAGTTTAGTTTCAGTTTTTATTTAGTTACAGTATTTAATTACTTAAAAAAATGAGGGCGGGCAAATTAACTGAAAGCAAAGAAATCAAATCTGTGAGATTGATTCAAAAATTATGGAAAATGATAGTACATAGGGATCAAATTGTTTGGGACATCAAAAGGATTTAAATTATCAAATTGCTATATTCAAGTTACAAGCTTGAGAAGTCTAAGCAAAATAAAGGAAAAATAATAGGAAACTAATTTGCTACTGAGGTAACATAGAGAAAGTAGACCTAGGGATTGCTAGTTCATTATATGACGTGTCGGTAGATTCAACACAATAGACGAGTAGACCTCATTGGTGAATCAAATTCAAACTAATTTGTTCAACTTGTTGTGGGTTCTCATCTTATTCCTGGTTAACACAATCAATGGATTTCCAGTAAGGGGTGACGAGCAAAATAAATGCCACAAATGTGTGCAGATGACCATAAAAATGAGCAAAGCACATGGAAAAATTGCTAAGTGCAATCAAGCTAATGATTAATGTTGTGGTGCATTATGTGCAAAAATAAAAAAAAATGCTCTAACAAGAAGATAGGTTGTGTGCCTCTCTGCTATGCGATGGCACTGACCTGAGGATAAGCATAACCTAAATATTCTAGAATTCATTATTGTTTGCGCCTCTCTACTATGCGATGACACTGACCTGAGGCTTGGCATCTCTTTGAAAGCTTTTAGAATAGTTTCTTCTTGTCAAATACGCATAGACCACTCAAAAATATCCTAAGGAATGTTGATTACCATATAAGTGTGATCCACAAATGCTTGTTGAAATAATATAACCTAACTTATCACCAATGTGAGTCAAAAATCTATGTATGGATTTAAGTGGGCAAATATACCAGCAATCATCGTGGCTGCAACTCTCGACAGTCAAAATCATTTTCTGTATCTTATAACTCTAGTATAATTTCCTAAAAGTGCTATTGACTCTTAGACAAATGATAATCTAGTATCAAAGTACATATAAAAGGGTCCCAAATGATTATGATATACCCGTATGATTCCATATAAATCTTTCCAGAAATGATAGAATTAATTATGAAGTTGTTCTGCTCAGGATGAAAAATCGGTTAGATAATTTCTAAAAGGTTTCAATCCACCTCAAACCAAAAACACAAAAATATGTCTTGTTTTGCTTTAATTCAAGTTGTTTTATGGTTTTTTGTTATCTTCTTTGCGCCGATGTCGGACTATATAACTAGATGAACTCTGTGAATCACAATCGGTTCTAAATTAAAAGGATCACGTCTGAGGTGATCAAATGATTTTCAATTAAAAGGGGTCAGTCTGAGATGATCTTGGTCATAATGTTATATATCAAAAGTTAGATTTTGAGTGTATGAAAATGTATGAGGTCAAACTCATAAGTATGAGCCAATCGCACAATTTAATCATAAGTATGAGCCAATCGGACGATTGAACCATAAGTATGAGCCAATCACACGATTGGACCATGAGTATGGGCAACCATGTGATTGGATCACAAGAATGAACCAATCGTACGACTGGATGAAGGAGTCTATGCTAGTCCAACGACTGAACCCCAGTCGCACAAATGAATCATGCATTTAGGTCTAGTCACACGACTGAAACTTATAAAAGTATAAATAAGGGGGTTAGTCGGAGGTATTCCTTACCACCCTTCAAAACTCTCAAAAAAACCGCCCATACATAGACACTCTGCCAAAATTCTGATTATTTTGATTACCCTTTGATTGTGATACTAACTGATTTCCTACTCATCTACAGGTACTTTGCAACTAAAATGGTTCAAATGATTGGATTAATCGAACCCTAAATGACCGAAAGTGTTAAGATCAATAACTGGGACTAAACTCTTAAAATAGACCATTTAAATGGACATAAAAGTTGATTTAAAAGACATTAAGCGCTATTTCGAGTCCCTGCAAATCTAATGAGTCTAAACACGAAGTGAAATCTAACGTTTTGACAAGGATTCTGAGTTAGAGTGTCGAACAGAGCAAGATGCGAATAGACACTCCATATGAACCACAGTCGCACGATTGAGCCAGGCGCATGATTCAATCGCATGAGTTAATCAATCGGTGACTCAGTCGCACGACTGACTCAACCGCATGGCTTAATATACGACTAAGTTCAATCGTAAGCTTAATTGCACGACTGAACTCAATCGCAGGCTCAATCATATGACTGAACTCAGTCGTATGGTTAAATTGCACGATTGAACTAGTTGATCAAAATCAATTAAAATTCAACTGTTATCTCTTATGCACAAATCTAATGTAAATGTTTCTTGTGTTGCAGCAATATAGCTGATAGATGGACTATGAGCACTAAGCACAACATCTGTGCTCATCTGGATGCTACATCCTGGAACACTTCTGAGTTCACTGGAATCATAGCCTTCCTGCGTAGATCGAGGATCTACAAGGCTATTTCTGCACCATGCACACGTATAGATCTATACAGCAGACTTTCTGGGATAACGTTGTAGTTGATCAGTCCGTTGAGCCTCACTGTGTTTGGAGCTTTATATTCGGATAGAAGATTAAGATCACCAAAGATGACCCGAGGAGGGTCTTGGATTTGGGTGAGGACGGAGCCTACCCAACCAAGCTACATCCCCTAACTGTTCGAGGATGTTTTCTGAGGATCAAGTACGCTGGGGACATCAATGTCAGCATGTTGAACAAGAGCAACGTGTGCCCTCAGTTCAAGTATTTGGAACATGTGATCCTAAAGTGCATAGCCTCCAAGCGTGGACAATTTGATTAGATGTCTGACCAAATCTAGAATGCATACGTTGCATTGGTACTGAACCAACCCATTCAGTTTCCCCCGCATGTTGTTCTCCCACTGATAGAGAACATTGAGGACAAAGGCAAGGAAGATGAGAAGCTTCCTTTGCTGCCGAAGGAGAAGGATGATGCTGTTGTATTAGAGGTGATGGATGACACCACACTAGGGAGGATGAAGGTGTATCGGGGGAAGCAGGTGAAGCCCCCGCTCAGGAGACTATTTGGCCATTTGGCAAATAAGGATTATGTGGTGCCCTCTTCGTAAGAAGTGGCGTCACGATGACAGTGATTCTGATGTTGAGCCCATAGTGGTTCCTTCTGATGAAGAAGATGACGATGATGATAACCATGATGACGGTCAAGGTGGTGGAGATGCTGGTCCTAGTCAATCAAGGGCCACCGACACGTCTACTATATCTCCACCACCTCCACATAGTACTTTAGCAACATCTGGTGGATCTGAGCAGGCTGCTTTTCACCAGGATTTCTTCATAGAAGAAGAGGATGAGTCAGATGATGAGCTTCTCACCCGGAGGGTCGATAACCGGGTTGTGGCTACCGAGAAGGGGAAATAGGGGGTGGTGGACACCAAGCTGGGTCTGAGGGTGGAGATACTGAAGTCACAGATCCAAGATATACACCCGACTTGCCTATCAGCTCAGGGGGAGCCTCTACAGTCAAGGGCTCCAGGAAGAAGAGGATGGCCTATCCCTACGGTAAGAAGGGTAAAAGACAGAGGATTATCTTGATCAGTTCTTCCACCACCACACCTATTACCACCTCTACAGCCACTGATACTCCTACCACCACTCATACATTCACATCTACCTTACCCACAATACCCAACAAACTCCACCACAATCCACTTCCATTCCTACTCCCATCTACACCACATCCACCACTACACCCACTACTCACCAAGCCGGCACATCCACCCACTTCCCACCTATACTGGGCTCTACTCTACCCATTGTCGGGTTAGAGGAATAGCTGGGGTGCCTCAACAGACTGGTGCTAAAGCTGCTAGCCATAGATGAGCTGAGAACCAACCAGATGAACCAGCTGGTAGCTGTCAATACAGCCCAAGGCAAGTAGATTGCTCAGCTGACCGAGAAGAACACTGCTCACGAGAGAGCGTTAGGTCGAGCTCACCATGCACTAAAGGCTCAAAATAAGCTGGTGATGGCATCTATCAAGAGGATAGAGGGGTTGGAGAGAAAGAACAAGAAGCTATTATTGACATTGAAAGGATCTAAGGGTGAGCCCCTAAAGATTAAAGATGATGGTGATGATAGTGAAGATGATGATTACGAGCTTACAGATGATGAATCAGAAGAAGATGATGATTAGGAGGAAGCGGGACCAAGTGGAAAAGGAAAAGAAGATGATCAGGATGATGATGATGATCAAGAAGGTGATGCTCCCATCTGCCCAATTCAAGCAGCTCAGGAGAGGCGCTCCAAAAGAGTCGCGTCCTTTGCAGCTCTAGCTGAGGAGACCCATGATCAAGGCAGAAGTGAAGCCCCACAGCCTGAAGACTATGATGTTATCCTTTCGGCAAGTCAAAACTCAGCTAACTTTGATTTTTGACTTGTAAGGGATTGTTAGAAGGTCAGTGAGCTACACTCCCGAAAAAGGAGAAATCATTTATGACCTGACTGACGAGCAGCTTGTTGAGATGTTAGACTGAATCCAGATGAGCTAGTTAAAGATGCTCCAGAAGTTGATGTTTTGAGTGATGAGGAGCTACAAAGAGTGGATGAGATTGAGATTGAAGTTGTCACATCTGATTACTTCTATAGTACACTGACCCTAAGGGCAACGTTATCCCCAACTTGGCTGAAACTTTTGGTAGTGATACTTTTGAGAAGTTGGAGGAGATGGAGAAAGAAAAAGAAAAGGACGAAAGTAAATCCCAAGCTTCAGATGCTATGTTGATATTAAGAAGGCTGAATGGGCAGCTTATTTTGCAGAAATGAAACCAACGCGCACCTCCAAAGCAAAATGCCTACACCAAAATTTACAGAGTCAAGAGGCATCAGAAAGTGTCAGGAAAGATCATTACATGGGCCTATTTTTAAGACTTGGATGTCTATGCTGTGAATAGAGAGAAGGGGATTGAGTACTTCAAATATCCACATGATGTGAAGACTATTCCTAGTTTTGAGCTAAACTGATTGGCATGTTTAGACCTTTTTTATGCCAACCTGAGGAAGATGTCGGGATGGTTTGAGACAGCGCTAAAGAAAGAATACCACACCAGATGGGTAAAATTCAGGCCTCAACAACCTAAGCGGTTCATTCACAAGACTATAGTTGACCCTATATCTGGAAGGCCTAAAGTAGTGTTGAAGTGGAGTCCCCCATGCATAATGTCTAAGATTCCTTACGGAGATGCCTCAGGACTTCATCCCACATTTCAAATGGTGGTATTATGATTGGAGGACGAGGAAAGCAGTCATAGTTTTGAACAAAGAAGGAAAGATTAAGACTATCAGGGTATTTGACCCAATGTGTCTTACTAACTTGTCTGCTGAAGATCTCTACACTTTATACAAGTGGCCATTGTTCTATGACACGCAAGATATTGTACAAGCTCTACAGTTTCAACATGTTATACGACTCTGCTTTGCATTCGAGATACACACAGGAGTCACCAGAGAAGAGAAATACAAGAAATTTCAAGAGCATATGAAAAATGTTAGAAAATAGGCTAAACTTATTGGCTTCAGAGGAAGATCTTCCAACCTTATGAACAACAGATTGATCCATAACAGAGCTAAAAGCTTGTTGAAGAAGTACTAAAGATCCTAGAATAAGGTGATGACCGTGAAGTTGAAACTATGCTCCTATGGCATCTGTAGTTTCATAAATTCAGCCTGATTTGGTTTCAATATTGGAGCAATTGCATGCCACAAGAGCAACAACAAAAGAAAGACAGAAGAACTTGGAGAAGAACATGTTAGACAATAGGATAAACTAGGTCCAAGGGGGAGTTTGTTGATACATTATGTTCCTAGTTTATGTTCTTAATGAAAAAGTTTTTCATTTCTTACACATGTGTAATGTAATTATTCAATGAAATATGATATGCTTTTGATGTTTATTTGTCTTTGAATATTTCATATTATTATTGTATTTGATATAATTCATATGTATGAACATCTTATATAGGTTTGAGGTTGTTGTACATAGTTCTAAGTCAATAAAGACTAAGAAATGTGTTCAACATAGTCGGGTGATTATTCATGCTAATGGTCCATGCTTATGGACCATATGCATGAATGAATCATACTTATGGACCCGTCGAACGACTGAACCAGGAGACTAGATCAGTCATATGACTTAGACATAAGATTGTTTCAGTCGCACGACTGAACCTTCAGTCGTGCGTATGAATCAACTGCATGAGTCAGTTGCACGACTAAACCATGCTAATGGTTCAGACGTACGAATGAAAGCTACAAACATATAAATACCACATAATTCATGGAAAAATCAGACTTTGGAAGAGACATTGAATATTACAAACCCTAGCCATCCAGAGCATCCAAAACAGCAAATCCAACTTCAAAGTTCGTTCTTGATCAATTTCTAATCAATTTTTAACGTTGTTTCATCGTTAGATTGATCAGGTTATCGTTCTCACTGATTGGATCGCCAATCAAATAGGATTCCGCACTATTTGATCTGGTCTCGCGTAGAATCCGTTAGTACTCCGTACGAAAACGGTCCTAAAAAGACTAGTAAGGTTACTTTATGATTTGAGTAAAGTAAATAAGTTTATTTAAAATTAGAAGTACAAGAAACATATATCAAAAGATCTTGAACACATGTTAGTGTAATATAATTAAAAGATATCAGTTATATTGTCATAAGTGCTTTGTGTTAAAAGATTGTATATTTTTCCTTTACTAACTTGATGACATTTTGGTTTAAATAGCAATTTTGTATGTATTTTGAGAAAATATAAACTCTATAACCAATTAGTGATGTGATATATTTCTTAGTGCATAAATATTTTGTGACTAATCTTGAAAATTACCAAACAAATTGTTAGACCTAGAAATCCATAACTTTTTAGAAGTTTACTTTACATATTTTACTAAAATAAATTATTTCATAAGGATAAAATCCTAATATGAGATTTATGTTTATGGATATTATGTGGTTTCATTCCATATAAGTACATACAAAAATATGAGAACTTGTTGAAGAAACAATAATAACATTTGTCTTAAGAAGTAGAAACACGTATATGTGGGAAAATAATACATTTTATTATTACAAAATTTCATGAAATGTGTCAATCTATATATCTATATATATATATATACAAATGTATGTATATATATATCTATATAAATATATATATATACACACACAAAAATGTATGTATATATATATCTATATATATATATATATATATATATATATATATATATATATATATATATATATATATATATATATATATATTTATTTATATATATATATATAGGGTAAGGTTCAAATAAGAACCCTGTGTTATTACGAGAACCCGTCAAAATCAATAGAAATCATAAATTTTTTTATGGTAATAACATTATTGCACATATACAAAATTATTATATTTTATGTATATGTGTGAATTTGTAAGTGTGAATAAGTTTACATCGATGTAAGCTTTACTTACAATTTTAAATATATGTGTTTTTTTGTAAAACTTACACCGACGTAAACTCTTTTCCGCTTACGAATTTGCACATATACATAAAAGATCATAATCTTCTATATGTGTAATAATGATATTCATTGATCTTGATTGGTTTTCGCAAGTTCTTGCAATAAAAGAGGGTTCTCGTTTGAACTTTTTCATATATATATATATATTATATATATATATATATATATATATATATATATATATATATATATATATATATATATGTATATACATATATATATGTGTATATATGTATGTATGTATATACATATATAGATATATGTATATACATATCTAGATATATCTATATATGTTTGTATATATATATATATATCTAGTATATATTTATATATGTATGTATGTATGTATATGTATGTGTATATATATATATATATATATATATATATTATATATATATATATAGGGGACGGTTCAAATGAGAACCACCTTTATATGTGAGAACTCTAGAAACCAATCTCAGTCACTCATTTTCTTTTCACATGCCATTTCCTCCTTTTTTTTAAAACGTTCATAACTTTTTTTCACGACATCATTTTTCCAAAAAAAAATTCACCATAAAATTAGTATTTTTTTATCTTTTCAACGCCTACCATATTGATATAGATTTCTAAAAAAAATTGTACATCCGTGTTTACATATGTGTAAATATAGTTATACACATGTGGAGTACTAGATTTACACATGTGTTTATCCGATATTGCACATGTGTAAAACAAATTTCGTTAAAAAAACTGGATTTTTTTTATGAAAGAGGAAAAGTAGGGGAACATTCTTTTTGTTTTTATTATTTTTATTTTTATGTTATTTTTTGATTTATATATTTTTTAAATATGTTTTTGTTAATTACAATTTAACATTGAGAACTAGTGGTTGAGATTGGTTCCTAGAGTTCTCACAAAAAAAGCTAGTTCTCATTTGATTCATCTCTCTCTCTCTCTCTCTCTATATATATATATATATTATATATATATATATAACATATATACATATATACATATATACATACATATATACATATATACAATATACATATATATATATATACATATATACATATATATAGATATAGATATACCTATATATATGTATATATATACATATTATATATATATATATATATATATATATGTATATATATATGTATATATATATATATATGTATATGTATGTGTATATATATATATATGTATATATATATATATATATAATATATATATATATATATCTATGTATGCATATGTATATATATATTATATATATATATACACATACATTTTTATGTACATATATACATATATATACATACATTTGTACGTGTGTGTGTGTGTGTGTATATATATATATACACGTCTATATGTATGTATGTATATATATATATATGTATACATATATGGATTTATATATATATATGTATATGTATATATATATATATATATATATATATATATATATCTATGTATGCATATGTATATATATATATGTATGTAGGTATATATATATATATGTATATACACATATATATATTTTTAAACAAAGATAATTATAAAAAAATAATGTAGTACTACAAATTATGGCACAAGTTGAATCAATAATAAGGTTTGCACATTGCGATACAATGTCGATATAAGAAATCAAGAATCGAGTACGTAATGACAAATTATATGACACATAAATTATGTAAATTGTATGAGTATATTCTTTCAGAATTCATAACAAACACATCACCAACGGTCGTCGAGTCAAAACTTTTGAAACTTAATGAGTTATCATGTCGAGTCTAGTTGGGGAATTGATTACACTGCCAAATTTGCACATTAGCATTTTTGCATAGGCCTTAAAGTGTCTTGTTATTAGGGCACGGTTAGGTTAACTGACGTACACGGACTTTGCTATCGGCTATTACACTACTTCATTGTTACTTATCAGGTGAGTCTCACGGCCCCTCTTTTAAGTGATTTTGCTTTTAAAATCCGGGGGAGAAAACATGCTAGAAATCATATTTTGGATATGAGTGGAAACAAGAAACAATTGTTACATGAGTAGGATTCATTAACACATTTTAGTCCCCTTTATACTGGAACATTAACTATAAATAGACGTGGGAATTATGAACAAATTTATTTGGGTTGACACCCCCACCCGTGATTAGTCGCTCTAACCTTTATTGGAGGTCAAATCGGGTGCATTATTGTCCATCTCATTTCAATGTTTGCATTATAACTTTGGTAGGGGGTGTTGTTTGATGAGCAGGGTATCTTGAAGCTAGGGATGTTAAAGCTTGACCTTGTGGTTCCACATGTGTTTGCCTCCTAGCACTCTCCCTCTTTTTGGTAGCATCATCTTGAGAGCTAGATGAGCTAGAGGAAGAGGTCAAGAATACCTGAATGGGTACGTGCCTAACAAATCTCTCAATTTGTTTCTTAGGTAGTTGACCCTTGAGATTGTCAATCTTAAGTTGCTGAGTGGCAGACCTATCCTCTAAGGTTTGAGACTTTAGAAAGTAGGTCTCGAATTATGAGTTTCAGACTTCCCTCATCTTCTATTGAAGAATCACGGGGAGATAAGGTAACATACCTAGTATGTTCATCCTCACCACCAGATGTGGTTTCTTGGCACCCTTGTTTCTGATGTCTCTTTTAAATGCATCAAAGAGCATAATTTTCATGTATTCAGACTCAGAAATGTTACCACTGCCCTGAGGAACCAATGAGGCTCCTTCAGTAGTGGTAGTTAAATCTACATGAGTTCCCTCCACATCAGTTGTACTCACCTCAGTAGGTTTCTGCTGATGGGGGCTAGAGATAAGAGGTTTGCAAGACCGTTGAAGGGTAGTTGCTTACAACATAACAACCCAAAGAGGAGAGTGTGCAACAACACTTAACAGATCAAATTGGGAACTAGAAACTAGTTATAATGAGAACTAAAAACACAAGTATATGAGACAGAAAAAAACAACACAAGTAAATGGTTTTCAAGGTTGATGTATATTGGTCTCTAGTTCCTTACAAGTGTTTACAAAGCAATGGTTTAAGATAAAAAGGACCAAAGATACTTATACTATAACCTACAGTCGGCCATACTTTAAAGTCTAGTTGGATACATGATCTAAACAACAAAATCAATTTAGAGTCAAAAGGCAAATTGCCTTTTGACTAGTGACTATGACATGCAATAGCTCAAATCGTAATATATTACAAAAAGGATGAAGTACATAAAGTAGAAACTTACAGACTCAAGACCTCAATGTATAGTTACCAAAAGCATGGACCTTTCACCAACTTATGTAAAGTTGGTGTCTTATCAGAGTTGCAGCGGAAAGGGGTCCAGCTTTATGGAAAAGGTACATCAGATAAAGTATGTGTTCATAAGTCATCAGAAGAAATCTGTCTTCAAGTGTTGGCTTGAGAAGACTGTATCTTTGAAGCTTCGGAAGACTTCATATTTGGCTTCAGAAGATATTGGTCTTGGCTTTGGAAGATTTCACCCTTAGAATATTTTCTAAGGCAGAGTATGAAACTTTTGAAACATTCTACTTCAGTACACTTGTGCATGCATGCAGGAGAGCTTTGGGTGTTTGGGTTGTATCAGCCTCATATTTAAACCTTATAAACTCCCCCTAAGCTGATGCTACCAAGACACTTGAAGACTTCAGATGCTAATAGTCCTCATCATGATGATGACCATCCCTTTCTTCATAAGATGATCAGGATCACTCAAACTCTCATAGTGTCTTCTCGTGTCAAACAAATAATGCATAGGTAGATTGAACATGTCCTACCATGGGTAGACATTTCCAACACCTTGATCTTTAAAGACATGCCATCTTTCTGGATTTGTAGTGTATGTCCAGGACAAGATGGGTCTTCCTGATGCTAGAGGAGCTACATGAATTGGAGTTGGTGGAGCATCCTCTTGTTGCACATCCTTAGGATGTTTTGACTCATCTTGAGGTTTGGAGATGGATGCTTCTTTCTTCTTCTTCTCTGGCTTTGGTTTGGAAGCCATCTGTTTTCTCCTCTTTGAACCTCTTAACTAAGAAGACCGGCCTGCAACACCTGATTGATCTTCTTTGTCTTTCTCAGTTGGGTCGACCTCTCTCACAGGTTCAGATTGAGAGGGGATAGAACCCTGCTATGGATCAGAAGTGGAAGCTTGCTGAGGTTCACAGGAGATTCAGGTTGTGTTGTTTCAAATGGTTCAACCTTAATCTCCACTTCCTGAGGGACCTGACTTGGTGGGGAGTGTAAGTAAACAAGTTCACCTCTTTAAGTCTTCTGCTTGATCACCCTAATGTGCTCATCCATAGTGGACAGAGACATACGACCAAGTCTCCTTCTGGATAATCCATACGCTTCAAGAAGCTCATCATCCTCTACCTATCAGCAGACTTCTTCATGTTTTTCTGGATGATGGCTCTTGACTTGGCAGCCTCTTCTCTTAACTTCCTTTTCATGGTCTTTCTTTCTTTGACTAATTCAAGTTTAAGCTGTTTGAGATACTTAAACTCAATGTAATCAAAGGGTAAGGGAAGAAGTGCAGCAACCTAATAGAGACATGTGCCACTCATGTAGTTGATCATGTTGATCCTATTAGTTTCTTTGTCTACCTGAGTTTCTTGTGGAGCCACATCCTCATGTACATGACTTTTTGAACTGGGGAGAGAGTAGGCGCATGCTTGTAGAGTCTTTTTTGTTGTCTTTCTTCTTTGATTTAAAGAAGTAATTTTGCATCCTCTGCCTCCTTTCTTTCCTTTGACAATTCCATGTCAGCCAGTTCATTTAATTCATCTAAGGGAGAGAGAAGATATTATCAATGTCATAGTTCATAGTCTGCAAGTAGTTGATCCTGACTGCCCTCAACTCATCATCTTGAGTGTTTGGCCTGGGGGCAGCCCTGATAGCAGCTTCCATGAATCTTGCAGACCTAGTAGAGGAACTTTCTCCCCTTAGCTTCCTTTATCTCTCTCTCTCTCCTCCCAAATCTCCTCAGAAGTCATTTTTCTTTTCCCTTTGTCACTTACAGACCTTTTTGACTGAGGGTGGAGAGAGCTTTGGCTTTATTGCTTGGTGTAGCTTCCAAGCTTGGCTAGAGAGAGCTTGAGATGCACCTTCACTAGCAGGTGTCTCATCAAAGGAATGAATCTCTATAGCAGTTGATGGTGAGACAAGGCTCTCAGGTTCTACCACTCAGCCTTCAATCAAGGTCTCCCTTATAAAGCTAATCTTAGGGTCTGCCTCAACATCCAGTTGACCAATGATATTTCCTGATTGCCTTAGTCTCCTTCTGAAGATGCAGTGATCGTGTCTTGGATCCTTTGAGCCAGCCTGTCAGCTTGTGTAGATTGGCTTTGGTTAATAAGTGGCATTCTGTTTGCAAATTGAAAACTAAAGAATAAGGGCTCTTCTGTTTGCATCATACATCCACCCTATGATGTAATTAGAAGTTCCTTGAGGTAGAGATGATACTACCCTTGGTAGACCTTCCTCAAAAAGACTTTGAATGTAGGAGTCTATTGAGTCCAAATCAATATGAACTTGAGTAAGTAGTTGAGTATGGACAATTGAAAGTGAGGATGGTGAGTCCTTAATGTCCATGCTCTATGAAGAACTCCCAAGTCCTGTGTCTGTGATGACTTTCTCCCTGTTTTTGGTAGCATCATCCACTTGCATAGGTAAGCTAGAGGTTAGGTCAACCACATTCATAGGTTCTTGTGTTCCTGGTTGAGCTCTTCTTAAAGGTCTCCCAGCTAGTTGTCTTTAAGATAAGATATCTCAAGTTGTTGATCATTGACCCTGTTTTGCAAGGTAGTCACTTGAGATTCAAGACGACTAACCTTGGAGACTAGATAGATGCATGTTTGTGACAGTTTTTTGCACCTTAGCCTCAGATTCCCCTCCTCTTCATCAGAAGAATCATTGGGGGATGAGAGAATTAGACCAAGGTCTTCTCTCTCACCATCAGTATGGAGTTCTTGGCTGCTGGATTTCCTCTGCTCAATGACAGCTTTAGTTGAAGTGTTAATGGGCTGAGTTGCCATGGTTGAGGTCTGAATGATGTAATCACTTGCTGAAGTGAGAGCCTCTTCCATATGGATATCCTAAACAGGCTCAGAAGTATCCACCTCAATGATGGGTGATTGATATGGGCTAGACATAGGCGACTCAGGAGCACTCATTTCTCTTTGAGAAGTGGAGTAGTAGAGAGACTCATGATACTCATTGAAACCTAAGTCTTTATCAGTATAGAAGTCAAGGTTGGGAATGGGTTGGTTTAAGTCTAAAGGCCGGGGATGATAGCTATCCCCTGAAGGTTGTTCACTTAAGTGTTGAGACTCAAAGTGAAGGCTTAAGGCAGTTGGGCTTGTGAGCTAACAGGTTGAGCATGAGGAACCACAACACTGATCTTTGATGTAATGGGAGTGGTTTGCTCCTTAGGAGAAGTGGGAGCTCTAGTATCCACTTCCTCCTATATGGGTAAGTATATGGGGGTTTGCACAGAATCAATAGCTTGAGCCGGGGTTCATTTGAATTTTCTTTTGTAGGTGAGGGTGATTTGTGGCTGGTTTGGTGGTTGAGATGTAGAAGGTGTGGGTTCAACACTAGCTTGTGTTGTTAGGTTGTCACCTTGAGCAATGAGCTCTAACATTTTTGGGACAAGGGTTGTTTCTACCCCTGAGAAGCCAACAGTAGGTTTCTTCAAAATTTTAAGATGTCGGGCTTCATCTATCCCAATTTAAGAATATTACATGTTTCCGTCAATTATGAGCCTAGTTCACAGTTAAGAATGTATTGAACATATCTAGGAAACATGTAATACTCTAAGAAGTGCAAGTTAGCATGCTAATTTGTATAAACAAATTAAGAGTACATGAAATTGACCCCCTGAACCATCACATGCACTATGAAGGAGAGATATTCAGGAATCTGATCCCAACCCCCATGCTTATTGGATAAGCTATGGATGACCACATGTAGTAAGTACTTCCACTGGGATGAGACCTTCCTTTCCTGAAGGTCTTTACTGAGAAGTCCCCTTCATAGCCCATCTACTGGAAGGACTGGTTAACAGCTTCGTTTTGAAAGGACAACTCACCTTCCTCATCATCCAGCTATAGATATGCATTTATGATGGCTGGAGTGTGAAGATTGTCCTCCCCTGCACCGTAGCAGACAGTGCCTTCTCCCCATCTAGAACAACCTCTTGACAGGTTTTCCAAAAATCAAGTAAATGATCCTCATAAAGGACAAGATCAATGAAAAGGGAGGTGAAGTAGTTACATAGAGCCAAGAATTGGCAAAACTCTGAAAAGTGTGGATCTTTCTTAGAGTGTAACAGAGCAACCTAATTGTGTTACCTGTGTAACTGCATGGAGAAATCTGGGTCATTTCTTAGTTTAGGTTGGCCATTTTGAGAAGCTTAAAGGTGAAGGAAAGATGAACGAAGGCGGATTCAAAGAGAAAATTTGGGAATCTAGGTTTGGAGGAAAGATGAAGATGATAGAAAGAGGAGGAACCATTGGGTTTATATGTGAAAAGGATTTAAGACAAAGTTAATGAAAGAGGATAAAATTTGAAATCCGGATGTCAGTCCCACCTCTAAAAAAGTAGTTTGCTTTTTGCTCAATAGTAGTTTTCTTGGAAGTCGAAAAAGCTTCTGAAGGTAAATTGTCGTCGGAAGTTTTAATGAAAAAGCTTCCGAATCCAAAATGACTTCGGAAGAATTCCCTAAGAGTTTTGAAAAAAAATTTCTTCGGAAGAGAATTAAGACTTGGACGTTTTGTTCAACAGAACAAAGCTTCCGAGAGTTAATTTGTTTTGGAAAGAAATTGTCCTTGAAAACATATAAGTGCCTAAGAGAGGTTTTAAGCTTCGGAAATAAATTTTTCTGAAGGAAAGTTACTTAGAAAGTTATTTGTTTTGAAGGCATAAGTTTCTTTCGAAGATAAAGTTATATCTTTCGAAGAATCAAAAATTTTTAAAATTTCAAGGAAAGTCTTCAAAAGATTTTATCCAGAGAAAACAAGAGCTTATGATGGTGATAAATTAGACAACTTAGGACACACAGATTTTAAGAAATAATATGAATTAGTATAAGAAAAAGCTACTCAAAGTTAATCATCCCAATAGCTTATATAAGATACTTAAATCTTTGTTCATCAAAGGCTTTTGTAAACAGATCAACATATTGTTCATTTGAGTTAACTTTAACTAGTTTAATTAATCCCTTTTCAAAGTTATCTCTAATTAAATGATACCTGATATTGATGTGTTTTGTCCTTGAGTGTTACACAGGATTCTCTGTGATAGAGATAGCACTGTTGTTGCCTATGTGAATGGAAGTCTCCTTGAAACTTAATCCATAGTCAAGCATCTAATTCTGAATCCTAAGCACTTGAGCACATCAGCTTGCAACATCAATGTATTCAGTTTAGTAGTTGATACAGAGACATAGGATTGTTTCTTGCATTGCCATGAGACAACCCTTCCACCAAAAAACTGACATCCCCCAGATGTATAGACTTTGCAGTCATATTGAAACCACCATAATCACTATCTGTATATGCATACAGATTGAAGTTAGAATTCTTGGGATACCAAAGATCAAGTGTTTAGGCACCTTTGAGGTATTTAGAATTCTCTTGACAATGATAAGATGTGACATCTTAGGGTTGGCTTGATATCTTGCATAAATACATGTGAAAACATGATATCAGGCCTGCTAGCTGTAAGATACATAAGAGACCCAATCATAGCCCCTTAAAGACGTTCATCCACACACTCCCCCTCAAGATCAGTCCAAGGGATTGGTTTTTTGCTATGGGTGTCTTTGCAATCTTACAATCAGTCATGTTGAATCTTTTGAGTGTGTCTAGAACATACTTTGACTAACTTATGAAGATGCCATCTTTAACTTGCTTCACTTGAATTCCTAGAAAGAAATTGAGTTCCCCCATGGCACTCATTTCAAATATGTCCTTCATCAGCTTCTCAAAGTCTTTGCAGAACCTTGGATTAGTTGAACCAAAGATAATGTCATCTACATACACTTGAACTAACATTAACTCATTTCCTTGTCTTTTAATGAAGAGAGTTCCATCTATAGTACCCCTTCTGTATCAATGCTTGCAGAGATACTGAGATAGAGTCTCATACCACTTCTTTGGTGCTTGGTGCAGCCTATAAAGAGCCTTATCAAGCTTACAGACATAATCAGGATGATCAGGATCTGCAAAACCAGGTGGTTTTTTACATACAACTCTTCATCAATCACCCCATACAAAAAAGCACACTTGACATCAAGTTGATAGACCTTGAAGTTCTTGGATGCAGCAAATGCCAAGAATATCCGAACAGCTTCCAGTCTTGCTACAGGAGCAAAGTCATCAATGTAGTCAATTCCTTCTTCTTGTATGTATCCTTAAACAACTAGTCTAGCTTTGTTTTTTATGACAATGCCTCTATCATCTTTCTTATTTTTAAACACCCATTTGGTTCCTATAGTAGTCTTCCCACGAGGAAGACGACATAAGTTCCAAACCTTTTTCCTTTTGAATTGAAGTAGCTCCTCTTGCATAGCTTCAACCCAACTTCCATCCTTCTGAGCCTCATCAATTTTCTTTGGCTCTATCTAGGACAAGAAACAAGAGTGAAGATAAGCATTTGCATCATGGGTTTGTGGTTGGATGAGACTTGTGGGTCCTTAGCTGAGGGATCACAACAAGTTGCTGAGAGAGATCTAAATTTGAAAATTTAGATCTGGCAATGATGTTTCTCCCACCACATCAACAACTTATCAAGAGAGACTTGATCCAATGAGTGTGTGACATCATGGATGTTGTCATCAATGGACTCGTTATCAACATTAAGAAATTCCTGTTCACTATCACCACCACCATGCTATCTAACACTTAGAGCTTCTTCTTCTGATTTGTGTACCACTAATCTGGAATTTGAAGGTACTTCAGTGGCATCAACAGGATTTTTTCGTTGATGTGCTAGTAAAAGCTTCATTTGCAGGATTAGTCACCACTGGAGCTGAAGATTTGTAGCTTGAAGGTCTTCTTAGCTCAAATCTTGGATCAGGATCACCTAGAGGTAAGATATCTATAGATCCTAAAACATTCTCATAAGATTTGTTAAAATAGTTGGTAACTAAATCAAGATCAAATAACTAATCAAGACCAGAACCAGCTACACTAGGGTTTGTGTTCATTGAAAGTCACATTTCCTGACTCCTCAACAATTCTAGTTCTGAGATTGTATACTCTATAAGCCTTAGCTTGAGAAAAGTATCGAATGAAGTGTCCATCATCTGGTTTCTCAGCAAATTTGGGAATTTGATCTTTGGTATTCAAGATGGCGCAAGCACATCCAAATGACCTGAGAAAACCAATGTAAGATTTCCTCTTATGCCAAAGTTCATAAGTAGTCTTGCCATAAGTCTTAACCATTATAACTCTATTTTACACATAGCAGGTAGTGTTGACTACCTCTTCCTAGAAGGTGATAGGCAGCTTAGAGTCAGACAACATGGTTCTTGCAGCTTCAATTAGTGTCTTGTTTCTCCTTTCAGCAACACCATTTTGCTGAAGAGTCCTGGGAGCACTGTATTGTCTTGTAATACCCTTTTCATCACAAAATGTATCAAGGATTTGGTTCTTAAATTCAGTTATTTGATCACATCTTATGGTTTTGACCTTGTGATCACATTGATTCTCAATCTTTAAGATGAAATTCTTCAGAATCTTAGGAGTCTCATCCTTAGTTTTAAGGAAAAAGACCCAAGTGAATCTTATAAAGTCATCTGTGATCACCAAACAATAAGAGGTCCTTTCTAGACTCATCACACTGGTGGAGCCAAAGAGATCCGTATGTAACAAGTGTAGGGGTGTAGTGATGGAGTTTCTTTCCTTATGCTTGTGAGATACCTTATGTTGCTTCCCTTTCAAGCATGCAACACAATGATCATCACTTGTAAACTCTTTCTTTGGCATTCCAGTTACCGAATCATTCTTAATCAGTTTATTCATGTTTTTAAAGTTTACATGGAACATTCTTTTATGCCATAGGAAAGGCTTATCACTATTAGCTTTGGATAGAAAGCATGAAACTTCTCCTGAGGGAGATGTTTCTTGCAAATCCATCTTGTACATGTTCCCTCTCTTGGGGGCTCTGCGCAGGATATGCTCATGAGGAATGATTATCCTGGGCTTCAGAACAATGCACTCATGCTGAGTAAAGAGCATGTTATGACTCTGATCACAAAATTAGGATACACTCAAAAGATTGTACCCAAGCTCCTTGAAAAAGTTTACCTTCTTAATGCTGAGCTTACCATTTGTGACCTTGTCCCTTCCAGAAATGTAACCTCCTTCATCTCATCCAAAAGCAACTAGCCCTCCATCAATTCTTTCAAAGTTTTGGAGTAGTGGCATGTTGCCTGTCATGTGCCTGGAACAACCACTATCAATGATTTAGATATTCTTGTTTGTCTTGAGCTGTTCCTACACAAAGAAAATGATTAGTTACATTCGGAAACCCAAGCTTTATTGGTCTTGGGCTCATCAAAGGAAGTAAAAGGTAATGAAAAAGTAATAGATCCTATAGTTGTGCTTTGAGGATCTTTTGTTGTTGTTGATGGAGAACTTTCAGTCACTTGGTCTTTCTTTGACTTCCACACCACCTTCAGAAGTTTGGGCTTGACCTTCAACACTTTGGAAGCCTTTAAGACTTCAGAAATTTTGATGACTGGACCTTCATAAGATCTTGCTAACACTATAGCAAACATCAGTGCTTCGGAAGTATTCCTTTCTTCCGAGACCAAATTTTCTTCCTAAGGCAATTTTTCCACTTGCCTTCTTCTTCACTTTTGATCTTTTGAAGAAAACAAAATTTCCTTCCGAAGCCGAATTCTTCTTAGAGCTCTTGGAAGTCTCTTTCTTGGTCACATGAAGAGTACCTCTTGGATTGTATGGACAATCCTTAGCAAGGTGAGAAGTACTCTCACACATAATACATTCTATTTTTTCTTCCTAAGAGCCTTCTTTTGAGAACAAGGCTGACTTTGATCATATCCCTTCTCCACCTTCATCTTTGCAGATGCTGAGACAATCCTTTTGGGCTGAGAACTATTCTTGGAGTTGGATGGTTCAGGCTATGTAGCAGTGGTACACAATAGATCAGCCTTCTTTTTTATGCTGAGATGATTTGAACATGAACCAGAACTCTTGGTAGAAGATGAGGTTGATGTCTTCAGTCTTAACCATTTCAAACCCTACAGAGATAAAGACTAGTTTCTGCTTAGAGTCAAAAGTGTCCTTGATCTCTTAAGCCCTTTTAACTTTTCTCTTGCTCTTTATGATCAAGTTCTTCCTCATAGACTTGGTCATCATAGTCTTCTTGCTCTCCTCAGAAGGATAGTGACCCTTCTTAGAATCCTCCTCTTCACTCTTCTCAGAGGAATTCTTCACTATCACTTCTTCATCTTCTTCACTCAAGGGGTCTATGACAGGAAGCTCATCTTCACAAGTTTCACACCTAGGTGATCTTATAGACATGATTGTGTGTGGAGGTGCTATCTCACTAGATCCCAGTCCGTACTTGTTTTGATAACAAACTTTTGCATGCAAGGATAAAGATATGATGTTCTTGAAGGTCTCTTC
The DNA here is from genome assembly GCA_025506515.1 of Flaveria trinervia. Classification (NCBI taxonomy): domain Eukaryota; kingdom Viridiplantae; phylum Streptophyta; class Magnoliopsida; order Asterales; family Asteraceae; genus Flaveria; species Flaveria trinervia. Next base: position 47,940,434 of record CM046449.1, read on the forward strand.
TTCAAGAACACTTTTTTCTGCCCTGGCTTCGCTGATCACAAGCTCAGCCTGGCATTCAGTCAACTTAGTTATGAGATCCTTGATCTGAATCCATAATTGGTATACTCATGTTTTAGAATTGAAATGGTTTTCTCTAAGTCCTCTATCTTTAACTTATAATCAATTTCAGCCTTTTTAAATTCAGATTTTAAAATGTTCAAGGACTCAAGATCAAATCTCATCTCTAAGTTATAAGACCTATATCTGTTGACTTTAGTAATACATTCAGGAGTACAAAGATGTTTCAATACCTTGGCTTCATCATGGTCAGCCATCAATGCTTGGTTTGGAGATGCATATGCTACCTGAAAGCTCCAGTCAAAGCCTCCTTCTTCAATAGCAATTGTAGCTTGTTGCTTTGGCTTCTCATTCTGGGTGGCTTTATCAGTGTAGTTTGGTTTGGATTGTGCTTGGCCACCATTTTTTCTTGGTGCCTTGCACTCTCTAGCAAAGTGTCCCATCAGGTTATAGTTGTAACACTTAACTTTGCTCTTATCCAAGCCCAAACTTTCCACTGGTTGTATTGCTGGGAAACTTCCTTCATGTCCGCTTGTAAAACTTCTTGGCTCTATGATTGAAAAGAGCCACTTGCTGGACTATCTCCATATACTCTAGATCATCTGGATGGATACAGTCCAGGTCTTCAAGAGTGAAGAGAAAGTTGCCACAACTTTCATCAGAAGACACAAAAGTTTGAGAAGAACTTGTCTCTTGGAATGGGCTTCCTTGAGTATAGTTCTTCTTTGGTGTCTCTGGGAAGGTGATGAAAGAACCCTTTTGTGAGTTGTTAGGGTAGCATATGAGATGATGTTGGGGTTCTATACTATCCCTTTCAGTCACAAGAAGGGTTGAACCCATTTGATTGCTGGAGTTACCAGATGAACCTTGCATGTTCATCTCCATCTAGTATTCACTAAGAATGCCATACAATTATGTCAAGGTGAGAGTCTTAACGTTCTCAGTCCTCTTGATAACAAGACAATAATGTGTCTATTTCCTAGGAAGAGGACATGAACTTCCTTACAATATCCCCGTTTTCAAGAGTTACTCTAACATCCACTAGAGTATCCACAATATCAACATAATTGAATTATTATTAAGTCATGGTCTGACCTGCTGCTTCAGGAGATCCTTCTTGTTCTCCTTGGCTTTAGTGGAACCCTCATACATTAGTTTCAATGCATCCCACAACTGCTTAGCTGTTTTGCATTTCTTGAAACCTCTATATACAAAGTCTTCTCATATGATGTTCTTAGCTGGATGAGTGTTGTGAATCCTGAGCCTGGGAATCACCTCTAATTACAAAGATAGATCCAAGTTGAACATATTTTGCTCAGACTCGTTCAATGAGGACTGATTGAATGAATGGGAAACACCATCATTATCTATGGGCTATGAAGCAACATTAACAGTTTCTTGTTCTTTCAAGATGTTGTTTCTATCAGCTTGGTGTTGTGTAGTGTCACCAGATGAGTTTTGAGGCTTATTAGGTGTGTTGGGGTTCAACAATGCAATAAACTGAAGCTTACTAATTCATAATTACAGCCAACTGAAGATCTCATTGTACAAGTTCAGAGACCAAGTTGATTGCAACAAAAACAACAATACAAAATTAGAAAGTCAAAATTAGGTCATGTTCAGAGACAAAGTCAACATCAATACAACTAGAAAGTCAAAATTAGGTCATGTTGTAATAATAATATAAATAGACCCACTAGTGCATTTTTGCAAGTATGGCTTTTGTGTGTGTGTTTCTCATGGTGTAATTCACCATCCAAGGAGAAATCCTCTCCTTTGGGTGGGTTTGATTTCACCAGCTGATGGGTGCGGATATATATTTTGATATAGATTTATTGCACAGATTCAGTTTTAATTGGTTATTACAAATACTAAATTACACACACAAAAGGCAGTGTACTTGTCGTGTGGTAATATAGTGTTGGTAAGAACCGAGTATCAATCCGTGGACACACCTAGCCTACTCAACAAACTTGATGTTTGACTATCAGATTTGGTTTTTGTTAAAGAAAATGATAATTTGTATAGAAATATTTTTAGGATTTAAAATAAACACTAATAGAAAGAAAGTAAACTAAGATTTGAAGCGCTTGGATTTAAAACCAGGGAATAAAAGTAATCATCCTAATTAGATTCCACTTATGTAACCGTGATGAAATGGTGGTGTGATTTAAAGATATGGATTAATGTAATTATGTTAATGTTTAAAGATAAACTAAGACACCTTTTAGAAACTTAGCGTAGTTGGCATTTGTGCTAAGGCCTCCACCAAGGGCAGATTGATATGGAGTGCTTGAACAACCCAAGGAATTTGCCATATTGTGCCTCCATTCTTTGTTGTCTCAAACGTCCAGGATATGGAGGTGGTGGAACATAAGGTGGTGGTGGAACGTATTTCTTGGCTGGTTCTTTAATAACAACAGGTTGCTTTTGCTTATCACTCGCATTACTTGGAGTTTCAGTTTCTACCTCTTCAAGGATGGGTTGTAATGCAGGTGCATCACCTTGAGTGGTTTTGCCACTCCTGGTGGTGATGGCTTTGACTTGAGCATTAGGGTTTGTTACAGTGTTACTGGGAAAAGCTCCTTGAGGTCTTTCAGATAGTTGTTATGCTATTTGACCTACTTGGTGCTCTATGGTTTGCAATGATGCTTTGTTGCTTTTGATGTCAGCTTCATTTCTTTGGAACCTCTCCTCATTTCTTCAATTAGATTTCTGAATGTACTCATCTGTGGCTTGTGTGGTTAACAACAACTACTGCAATAAGTCTTCCATTGATGATGCTCCACGGTCTTGGTTACTACTGCTTGGACCTTGGTATGGTGATTTCTATTGTTGGTAAGCTGGCCTTCGGTTGAATCCAGATGATTGTTGGTTACTACCAGCATCTCTGTAATTCGAGTTGCTTCTCTAATTTGAGTTGTTGATGTATGAGTTGTTTGGGCCTCCTACGTAGTCAACATCTTCAACCACCATAATGCCTTGTAGTATTCGTTGGTCTTGTGTGAATTTCCACATGTGTTGCATCGTGTTGGAGTTTTTCTTAGCTCGCTTTGCAATTGTTCGGATTTTTTGGTTAGAGCTTCTAATTGGGCTGCAATTAGGGTTTCAGAGTCTACTTGATGAATACCTTTAGAACTAGGTTTGGTTCTTCAGGGATTGTAAGCAAAGCTCTTCTTAGTTGCTCTTTCTAAGGCTTGATATGCTTCTGTTGGCGTGACACTTCCAAAATCTCCTCCCGCACTTTGGTCTACCGCTTGCTTGTGGGCTCCGCTGATTGCGTCATAAAAGGTTTGACACTGCAGCCACAGATCAAGTCCGTGATATGGGCATCTCCGAAGGAGACTTTTATATCTCTCCCATGCTGCGTGTAATGATTCATCATCGTCCTGGCGAAAACTTGTGATGTTGATTCTTAGTTTGGTAGTGCGATTGAGTGGAAAGTACTTCAAAAGGAATTGTTCAGCTATTTCCGCCCATGTGGTGATGGAACCAGGCGGAAGTGAATCAAGCCAATCGATGGCTCGGGCTCAAAGTGAAAATGGAAAAAGTCTTAGTCGAATGGTGTCGTCTGAACAGTTATTGATTTTGAAGGTTTCACAGATACGAAGGAATCGTGATATGTGAGCATTACGATCTTCGTCTTGTAACCCATGGAACTGAAGATAGTTTTCTAAGAGTTGAATAATACTAGACTTAATCTCAAAATTGTTGGCTGCTATTGCTGGTTAGACAACACTAGACTCATAACCATCTATTGACGGTGTGGCATAGTGTGTCATCTTCATTTCCTCGTCTTGGTTAGCCATGTCTTCTTTGGATGGTGTATCTTCCAAAATGTCTTCTTCAATAACTGGTGCAGTTTGTTGTGATCTTTGCGCAATCTTTGACGGAAAAGTCGTTCGGGTTCCGGAAGAGGCGGAACAAGTTCAGAACTAGACGAGTCGGACATACACTAACTTAAAGAAGCATAAACTAACTAAGGCTTAAAATGAACCAGGCAAAAGTAACTAAACTAACTAGGGCAAACTACCTAAAAATAAAAATGAAGTTTAAACAAAAATATATTAACAAGTTATATACAAGATAATCAAAAATTTAGTTTGTTTTTCAAACTGCCGTGTGTCCCCGGCAACGGCGCCAAAAACTTGATGGGTACGGATAGTATATATATTTTGATATAGATATATTGCACAGATTCAGTTTTAATCGGTTATTACAAATACTAAATCACACACACAAAAGGCAGTGTACCCATCGTGTGGTAATATAGTGTTGGTAAGAACCGAGTATCAATCCGTGGACACACCTAGCCTACTCAACAAACTTGATGTTTGAGTATCAGATTTGGTTTTTGTTAAAGAAAATGATAATTTGTATAGAAAGATTTTTAGGATTTAAAATACACACTAATAGAAAGAAAGTAAACTAAGATTTGAAGCGCTTGGATTTAAAACCAGGGAATAAAAGTTATCATCCTAATTAGATTCCACTTATGTAACAGTGATGAATTGGTGGTGTGATTTAAAGATATGGATTAATGTAATTATGTTAATGTTTATAAAGATGAGCTGGCGCGATTTCTCGTCTATCCTGCTGCCGTAGTGACTTGATCATGTCAGGCTGAGTTTTACTGCTCAGATCAAAGCCCTAGTAATGTAGGTAAATCTTTTGTGACCTATTTGACATACGATTTCTAAAAACAAAACTTAATGTCAAAAAGAGAGTTGATCATGTTCCTTCCTAACATACCATTAATTTTAGAAAACCGTAACAATTACTGAAGTTTCCGAACAAATAAAAGGGAACCCGCAAATGATCAGAAAGTTAAAGTGATATGATTTCTAATAACCATTTCTAGTTCATTAGCCATGGATTTATTATGAAGACCGGTTTTCGCGAATGAAAGTTAATCATATGGTTTTTCAACTTTGTATGAGGATCACATAATCATAAACCATAAATTTATAACTTCCCGTTCAAATGTAGATGCTACCCATCAATAGTTTTCCCAAGACCACCATAACATTAACATAATATTTATCACACCATTAGTTCATCACATATTACATAAGTTTCATCCGATTAGGATGATAAAAAGAGTTTAGCTCATAATGAGCTTGAACATAACAACATATAACAAAGAAGATAGATATGTAATCATCGATGAAATAGAACAATCAAACCGATAATCCACAATGGATGGCGTTTAGACGATTCCAAGCTTCTACCAAATGTTGTATCACCTCCCGAGCCTCCAAATAATCTTGAAGTCTTGATTCCCGAGAGAGTTTTGCAGAGTAACTCTCCTACTAAAGCTTTCCAAAAATGGTGAACTTAGGCTTCTATTTATAGGCTTTCCGGAGTGTTTAAGCATGGCCCCGTGCCTAAAAGGCACGGCCCCGTGCTAGTACAATGCTTACGAAAGTTGGTCAGCTCGTACATGTAGGTTGTGTCGAGCATGGCCCCGTGCTAAATGGGGCACTGCCCCGTGTTGGTGGTGGGGCATGGCCCCATGTCTACTTTTAGGGAACAGTACTTTTTGTCCTGTCAGATGTCCAAACACGGGGGTGTGTTAATTTAGCATGAGAGTGTGTTTCTTGCAAAGCATGGGGGCGTGCTTAAAGAGGCACGGTCCCATGCTTGGACTCCAAAGCTCAAATTTTCAGTTTCTTGCTAAAATATGCTTCTTTTGTCCAACTTGCCCTTTAAAACACCTTAAAACACAATTTAAGACTTTTAACTACATTTTCATCATTTTAGGAAGATATAAGGAATAATTGATGTGCTTTTGATAGGATTTTTATGTATAATTTGGAGCACATCAAACATCCCCACACTTGAACTTTGCTTGTCCCTAAGCAATAAATCACTTAAAATGGCAAGTCCACCAAAACCAAATAAAACAATTTATAAACATGTCTTTCGAGAAATACGCAAGTAAACATTATTTTCATCCAAATATAAATATTCTAAGCATATGTAAAGTGATATCCTAACAAGCAATAGGTTAGTAAAGATTATAATCATGCAAAAATCCACACTTCTCACAAGGTGCACTCACACTCGGCTCAATATATGGAGTCATAATCAAGATTAAGTATGACTAATACACTCAATTGTCTAGTATGAACACATGTGAAATCATAAGCTTGTTAAGGGATCAAATCTCCACCTACTTAGATATTTACTTGCATAAATCATTAGGTTTTTGATAGTTGTAATTTGGCTCGGGCTCGGGTATGGAATATTTGAAAAAGTTGGCTAATTGCTAAAGACGACGGTCTTGGCTTATTTTTCTAACATAAACTACAAGGAAAGCAATAAAGGTTCCCTATACAATACTTCAAGCTAGAAGGGATATGCTAGCTTGAGGACTCATTTAAGGTCAGATTGTCAAGACCATATTTTGCTTTCAAGAATCGTACTTCATCTTTTACCCGAAGATATACAAAACTTTCCTTTCTTAAGGATCTTTCGGCTTGAAGCCTAATAGCACCCAATCGGATTAGTTCTGTGTATTCGTATTCAGATTCAGTTTGATTCTTTTTGCATTTTCCATTATGAGACCAATTTCCGCAATTCGGGCATCTTTCATATCTTTTTGCCCGTCTCTTTATAGCACTTTTGAAATTCCACAAATGGCGGAACTTGTTCCTTTTTTTCGCCATTTCTTTCTTGCATCAAACGTGAGATTGAAATTTGTTTGCGGATTTCCGGGGGAAGTCCTGGTTTTGTGTTATGAAGGCAACAAAGCAAATTGAAATCAAAAGAATGCATTCCAGTTCTTTAAGGTCTGCCGGTAAAAGATCAAATATATATATATATAATATATATTATATATATATTTTATATTTATAGCCAAAAATGTGTCTTTAAACGAAAACGGGTTTTGTAGAAGGCTTTTGGTTAAGTGACTTGGTGGCTCGGGTGATTGAAAGATAAAAAAACGTTTAAACTCAACGGGGCTCGCTATGGTTGTCGTTCGGGTAAGGAAAATTAAAGACAATGGTTGGGGCTCGAATGGTTAAGGTTTCCTAGTGCCTAACTCATTTTTATGCAACAAATACTAATTAAGGTCTTGAAATGCATACCCAAAGCAAGTTCTAATTACACGTATCATATGGCACCCTCAATTAAATCTAGAATGAAAGTAGAATTGCAATTTTGTAAAAGCTGTTTAAATCTAGAATGAAGTAGAATTGTAATTTGGTTTATCAAAAATTTTATTTTTGGTTTCTTGTCACAAAATTACTTGGTAAGTGATCTTCTCTTAAAAGTTTTAAATTTAGACCTTTTTAGCAAAGTCAAATGCATTACTCCCATTCCCACACTTAAAATTCACATTGTCCCCAATGTGATTAATATAATCAAGATCGAGAAAGGGTAATGAAATAACTCCCCTAAAAATGATGAAATTTTCATTGTGTTTGGTTGGCCTCATGTTGTTAGAATCCTCGGTATCACCTGAAATGTCACCAATTATTAAAAGCGTTAAAGTCCTAACACACAAATAAAAACAAAACGACATATATTAAAAGATAGATTGGCACAAAATAACTGTGTCGGGTCCCCGAAAATGATACGGTTTTCAAGGGCTTTGTGGGGGAATATCCCCCCACTCATGGTACATTCGGTTGCTGATGTATGTGACATCGTTACTGAGGTCATCGACTCGGAGTGCAGACTTTCGACTCGGTTGAAGGCTTGTTGGGAATATTCAAATGATCGCCTTGCATGGTCGTTGATTGTTTGTATTGATTCGTAAAGGTCTAACATGGTCAGGATTCCCTTGTACGTGAACTTGAAGATCCAGCTCCGGCTCCTTCCGGCTGTATTGGTATGTCGAGATCCATAATTATTTCTTCGGGTCCGCCGGATCCCATATTTGTCCCTTCTTATCCATGAATCTTGGCTGCCCTTTGGTAGGCTTGTCACCATGTACATACTTGTGCAAATGCTCAAGTCTAACAGTCCCGGCATCACTCCTTCAGTTCCCTTAGTGTTATAACCATAGTTTTCGTATAAGTTCAAAATCCAGCTTCCTCCAAACATAGGTGTTGGAGCACCTACAATCGCATTCCTGGCAAAAAGATTACAAAAAAAATACCCAATATTACATGGCAATTGATTAACCATACAATATAAAATGAACAAGTCCCTCAAGTTAACAACTCCCTCGCTTTGACCACGATCTGTTATGGAATGACTAAGTAACCGATGAATGTATCGCAGCAACGGGTCTCGCTGACTGCTTTTTGTCTTACTCGAGTTGAACCCTCCAGTTCCAATCCGCTCCCAAAATGCTTTCCTCATTGCACCACTTTCCTCGTCTTTGCTTTCCTCGTCTGGGAAAGTATGGTATGTCGGCATTCCAAATACTGCTTCCTCCTCCATTTCCTGTTCCGTGTAGATCTCGAGATAGACACCGAACAACGCAATGGATGTTTTGTGCCAATGCCCAGCAAGTCTGAATGAAACTGCATTATTATGCCAAGGATCATAATCTTTCATGCTAAATTTGAAAGATGCTAAAAATTCAAGAGTTAGTTCATAAACGAAAGGTCTATTTTGTGAGATAAACGCTTCCTTGGACACTCAATAATGTATTGTATTTTCTAGCTGTCTGAATGCCGCTAGTGTTTCTTCATCTGCTTGTAAATGGGGTCTTTCGACCCTTTGTAGCAGCCCTTGAAGTCTATCATGACACCATCTCTCGCGGCTTCCTTCAAAACATAAGTAGGGATGATTCATGATCCTTTTGTTCAAACACTCTTAAAAGAACTCTTGAAAAGATGAAAGAAAAATGGAAAAACAAGATGAAAATGAGAGTGGATACGACTTTGCAGACAATAAGGTCGGTATTTATCATGCAAATTGAAGAGGAACAAGACAAAAGGCTGAAATATGTCAGTGGTTCAAGTATTGTTAGGTGGTTTCAGTCTTTTGTTGTTCCATTTTCAGTTTCGCGCATTGTGTAATTTTCCTGGTTAAGTTTTACCACTTTCAAATCATCAGAAAAGATACAAAATTAGTCCTAGAGTAAATCAACACAAGCCAAAATGAAAATTACATTTATTAAGGTCATACGGTTACGTAATACGTTAAAAGCCGAGAATCTGAAACAACAAAACCAGACTCTTTAACGTGCAACATCACACTTAGCACATTAAGAAATGCTTCTAAAAGAAATCTCCACACATTTCGTGTGGAAGGTTCGGGAGGGGATAGTGAGAGGTGCGGTTGCTTAATTCTGCAAGTTGTTGGTCAATGGAAACGAGTTCCTCGCTCATCTGTTGAACTTTTTAGATAAGTTCATCTAAGCGTTGGGTGTAGTGAGGTTCATTTCAGTCAGTGGTTTGATTAGTTCATGCAGCTTGAAGAAATATTCTTGAGTCGTTGGTTCTCGTGTTTCAGAACGTGGTTTCTTCGCAGGATTCCAGTTGGAACTTCTGTGACTTGATTCTTTCATTTTTCAGTTGTTTATAAAAAGAAGTGAGTGTGATGAAAGAATGGAACAAGTGTAGTATTTATATACAGGTCATTGAAAGTGGACACGGGGGCGTGCTTGGCTAGGCACGACCCCGTGCTTGTCAGAATTCATCTTAAATTTGACCTGCAATGTTCCAGAGTCGTCAGCGGAGATTGTGGAAGAAATTTGTCAGAGAAACGGGGGCGTGCTTGATGAGGCACGGCCCCGTGCTTGTGCTTGTGGGATCCTAATAAAAACAAGAAAATTTATGTACAGGTGCCGCGTTTAAGTTTCAGGTCTTCGGCACGACCCTTCCCCATACTTAGTTTTCGTCAGGGCGGAGGTGTAATTCCTCCGAGGGAATTTTGGTTGGTCCATCGTTAGATGGTTTCAAACGATGACCATTTACTTTGAAACTTAAACCTTCGTGCTTATAAATTTCAATGGCACCATTCAAAATATGTTTTTGATCGTATAAGGTCCAGACCAATGTGACTTCAGTTTTCCGGGAAACAAACGTAACGAGAGTTATACAATAAGACACGTTCTCCCATATAAAATCGTTTTGTGTTCTTTAATCGAGTGTTATGGAATTGCCTTGTCTTTTCTTTGTAAACCCTAGCGTTTTCGTATGCTTGTTCTCTCAATTCCTCTAATTCGTGGATTTGCACGAATCGATTCTTTCTTGCAAGGTCTTGGTCCAGGTTTGTTGCTTTAAGTGCCCAAAAAGCCTTGTGCTCTAGTTCCACAGGTAGATGACACGTTCCCATAAACTAGTTTAAACGGTGTGGTGCCAATAGGAGTCTTATAGGCTGTTCGAAAAGCCCATAATGCATCATCTAACTTGATAGACTAGTCCTTGTGTTTTTGACCTACAGTTTTCTCAAGGATTCGTTTGATGCCTCGGTTAGTGACTTCAGCTTGCCCATTCGCTTGTGGATGGTAAGCAGTTGTAAAGCGATGGTGAACTCCATAACGCGCCATTGCTCGTTCGAGCTGTTTGTTACATAAATAAGTTCCTCGTCACTAATTAGAGCTTTGGGGGCACCGAAACGAGAAAATAGTTTTTTAAGAAATTTGACAATGTTTCTGGCATCATTAGTAGGCAGGGCTTGAGCTTTAACCCATTTTGAAATGTAATCAACTGCTACCAAGATGTAACAATTGCCAAATGACACCGGGAATGGCCCCATGAAATCAATACCCCATATATCAAATATCTCGCATACTTGAGCTGGTTTTTGAGGCATCTCATCCCGTGTTGAGATATTGGTTGCTCTTTGACATGCTCATAGGTGCGTACCATGTTGTGAGCATCTTTGAAGATCATGGGCCAGTAAAATCCAGAGTCAAACACTTTCTTAGCTGTTAAGGTTGCTCCATGGTGTCCTCCAGTGGGTCCTTCATGACAGTGCCTTAGAATTTGTTCTGCTTCTCTCCCATATCTTCGAATGAGTTGGTCTGCACCAATTCTAAATAGATACGGGTCTTCCTAATAGTAATGTTTGATATCAGTAAAGAACTTCTTCTTTTGCTGATAAGTCATTCCTTTAAGATGGATTCGGCTTGCTAAGTAATTTGCGAAATCGGCAAACCAAGGATGTTCATCGATTAAGGATTGAACGTACATAAGGAATTCATGAGGAAAGTTGTCGTTTATTATGGCTTCCTCAGTTTGTGAAGGACTTGATTCCTCAAGACGCGAGAGATGATCAGCCGTTAGATTTTCTGCTCCCTTCTTATCATGAATTTTGATGTCAAATTCTTGAAGCAGAAGGATCCAATGAATCAATCTCGGCTTTGCATCTTGTTTGTTGAACAAATAACGAAGGGCTGCATGATCAGTGTAAACAATTGTTTCGAAAGGATGAGATACGAGTGGAACTTGTCAAATGCGAAAACTACCACAAGAAGTTCTTTTTCAGTGGTGGTGTAGTTTTCTTGTGCGTTGTTTAGGATTTTGCTCGCATAATGAATTGGGTGGAATTTCTTGTCTTTCCTTTGTCCAAATACGGCTCCTACCGCGAAATCGCTTGCGTCGCACATGAGTTTTAAATGGTAGCGTCCAATCTGGGGAAACCATGATTGGAGTGATTACCAGCCTCTCTTTAAGCAATTTGAATGCATTAATGCATTTGTTAGAAAATACGAATTGAGCGTCTTTCTCAAGAAGTTGAGTCATTGGTCGAGCGATTTTTGAGAAATCTTTGATGAAACGACGGTAAAATCCTGCATGACCTAGGAAACTTCTGATATCTTTCACGGTTGTGGGGTGTGGAAGTTTAGAAATAGTGTCGACTTTGGCTGATCGACTTCAAGCCCTGCTCGAGAGATTTTGTGTCCTACACTATTCCTTCCATAACCATGAAGTGGCAATTTTCCCAGTTTAAAACAAGGTTAGAATCTTCACATCTAACCAGCATTTTTTCCAGATTTTCAAGACATTGCTCTAATGAGTTACCAAAGATGGAAAAATCATCCATGAAAACCTCCATTGAGTGTTCAATCATGTCATGAAAAAGTGCTACCATGCATCTTTGAAATGTAGCAGGAGCATTACACAATCCAAAGGGCATTCGCCGATATGAAAATGTGCCATATGGACAGGTGAATGTCGTCTTCTCTTGATCTTCGGGAGCAATAGGGATTTGAAAATATCCTGTGAAACCATCCAGGAAACAATAGAACATTTTTGCAGATAATCGCTCAAGCATTTGGTCAATGAAAGGAAGAGGGAAGTGATCTTTCCTAGTGGCGTCATTAAGTTTGCGATAGTCTATGCAAAGTCTCCATCCGGTAACCGTACGAGTGGGAATAAGCTCATTCTTCTCATTAGTTACAACAGTCATTCCACCTTTCTTTGGAACAACTTGGATGGGACTGACCCAAGGTGAATCAGAAATAGGGTAAATCAAACCGACATCTAGCAGTTTGATTACTTCTTTCTTCACCACCTCTTGCATGCTCGGGTTTAAACGTCTTTGAGGTTGAATGACGGATTTGAAGTTCTCCTCCATCAATATTTTATGAGTGCAAAAGGATGGATTGATTCCCTTGATGTCCATGATTTTCCATGCAATTGCTCGTTTGTGTGCCTTGAGCACATTGAGCAACTTGTTCTTCTCATCAATTGATAAGGCGGATGAAATTATGACAGGAAGTTGAGTTGTGTTTTCAATAAAAGTGTATTCGAGATGAGATGCAAGTTCTTTGAGCTCTAAAACTGGAGGAACTTCTATAGAAGGTTTGGCTTTTGGTTCTAGGTCTTGCTCAATGATCTCAAATGCTTCTTGATGAAGTGTTGTTTCATCAACTTCAAGTTCTTGAATGATTTGGTTCTCACAATGGGTTCGGTGATTTGGACTTCTATTAGTTGAGTGTTGCAAGATTCATTTTGAAGAGTTTTCTCCAAATGACAACTTATGATCGAATCGCAAGCATCAACGTAATAGAGTGAGTCATCATGATGTTGAGGGTGTTTCATGGATTGGCCTATGTCGAAAGTTACTTCCTCCTCGTCTACTCTAAGCGTGAGTTGGCCTATATCGAAAGTTACTTCCTGGCACTCTAGATCATCAAAGCAATACTGATGATTACCAAAGTACCCACTTCTTGAGACAAAGGCACAACTATCCTAAAAAGAACCTTGCAGAGCCTATTGAGATCTTGGAGTCTCAGGGAATATGATGTAAGGTCCTGAAGAACAGGATGCTTACTGAGAATATGTCCAGGTAGTGCTGAGGTTGGGGGTCCTGAGCCTTCAGCAACCATTAAAGCGTTGCTAGCAGGAAGGCTTGAAGGTCTGCTCATCTGATGGCCTTTCTTGTTGTCCTCTCTACATGATATCCGTCAAGGATTTCATATAGTTTATTCATGGTGAGGGAGTTCAAGTTTTCAGTCCTTTTGATAGAGACACGGTAGAACATCCATTTATTGGGAGTGCACTCATGAATTTTTGAGTGAGATCTCTTAATACAAAGGCAATTCCCACGGACTGAAGGGAAAAGATAAGATCCATGTACCTGAAGTATTGCTAGCTAAGGGTCTCTCAAGCAATGTAAATGAAGTTTTCGAACTGCTACTTTAGTGAATCTTTATTCGAGTCATTGGAGCTAGTGTACCTTTGAGATAATGCATCAAATAGTTCTTTAGCTGACTTGTGGTGCTTAAACCCCCACCATAATGGAGTTGGGTATAGCAGTCATAAGAACAGTCATAACATTACTATCAATGTCCATCTTCTTCCGGTCTTCATCAGAGTAGTCTTCATGGCCTTTTCTATCATGGCACCGTTTCCACCTGGTGCAACCACCTTTGGTTTGTAAGGACCATTGACAATAAATTGCCACATTTTTCCATTTTAATACCTAATGAAGCCTTCTATGTGTCTGCTCCATGATCTAAAGTTTTCAAGGATGATGATAGGTGCTTTAGTCACCGTCCCCATCTCAACTTCAGACTTTTGGTTGAAGGCCATTTTTGAGCGTAGTAAAAGGAGGAGTTAAAATAGGTTGCTTTGGATGGTAAGATATCACCATCAAGAGCCTAAAAAGCTCTGATACCAATTGCAGAATCACAATTTGTCACTTAACACTTAGGTTTTCTTTCAAACTCACTTAATCACACATATTGTTTTAAATGAAGCAGGATCTTTTCTAAGAGTTGATAATAATATACTAAGTAACAAAGTACACATGGAAATAATTTTCAAGGTACTTGTATATATTACTTCTCAACTCCACGTATTACAAGACTCTTATAGCATATAAGAAGAGATACAATGAGAAACTATATATAGTATCACCTACATCCAGATATACTTTGATACCAGTTGGTAAACCTATAATTAAAGAAAACTACTACAGAGAAAGTTAAGGTATCTTAGATAATGTCTTATCTAAGATTTGGTGGTCATGACATATCCATGACTTACCTATCGTCACCAACTAAAGTCGGTAACTACAGTAACGGATAAAGGTGAACAGTGGAATAAAGTATGGTCAACTACATGGGCTTTTGAGAAAGCGCCATGCAGTATATTAGAGGTCTGCAGCGGAGTGTCAAAAGGACCATACTTATGTCCACTGGTTCATAGCAGTGTCTTCTGAAGGTTAATTGGCTTCAGAAAACAAGTTCTTCCGAGGCTTGGGGACTTCTACTTCAGAAGTCATTGTCTTTGAATCTTCTAAGTCTTGAACTTTAGAAGAGAAGACTTTATCTTTGGAAGTTGGAGTTTTCCTTCGGAAGTTGTTCTTGAACTTTGTCTTTGGAAGAACTCCATTTGCCTTCGAAAGTTCCACACTTAGCTTTGGAAGTTCTTTGTTAGCAGCATCAAAATTCTATAATTGTTTAGTTTCGGTTGCACCAGCCTTTCTAGATCCAACATCAATTTATCCCCCTCTCTCTGTTGGTTTTAAAAGTTCACTCATACCTTAGTAATCTTGTTTTTTTTCAAGCTACACATATCACCTCCCTGCTCTCTATGTCACATACACCACCACCAAACTTTTATTGCTCCAAGTTCTATAAAGAAATTCAAGTATTCAAGTGAAGTACAAGTGTTTTCAAAGTTCATCCATCATTTCATCCTTCTCCTTACTGTGTTTAGTGAGCATTTTTTACTCTCTTGTGTTTAGTTCTTAATATATTTTGTTTGTTATGTGTAGGTTTCACCCAAGGTGTTTGTATTGTCTAAAAACTTGGTAAAAAAGGAAAAGACTTACATTTTTCACTATAACTTGACTTTTCTTAAAGACTAGTAAGGTTACTTGATGATTTTGAGTAAAGTAAATACGTTTATTTAAAACTAGAAGTACAAGAAACATATGAATATTGAAAGAACTTGAACACATGTAAGTGTAATATAATAAAAAGATATCATTAATATTGTCATAAGTACTTTATGTTTTAAGTTTGTATATTGTTCCTTTACTAACTTGATAACATTTTGGTTTAAATAGCAATTTTGTATGTATTTTGAGAAAATTTAAATTGTATACCTATTAGTGACTTGATATATTTCTTAGTGCATAAATATTTTGCCACTAATCTTGAAAATCACCAATAAATTGTTAGACCTAGAAATCTATAACTTTTTAGAATTTTACTTTACATATTTTACAAAAATACATTATTTCATAAGGATAAAATCCTAATATGCGATTTAAAATTTATGGATATTATATGGTTTCATTCTATATACGTACATGTTAAACTATGAGAACTTCTTGAAGAAACAATAATAACATTTGTCTTAAAAGTAGACATACATATATGTGGGAAAATATACATTTTATTATTACAAAATTTCATGAGATGTCTATATATATATATATATAAACAAAAATAATTATATAAAAAATACTTAATAATGTAGTAATACAAATTATGGCATGATTTGAATCACTAATAAGGCTTGCAAATTGGAATACAATGTCATACATGAAATCATGACATCGAGTACTCATGACAAATTAATGACCCGTATAAATTATGTAAATTGTATGAGTATATTCTTTGAGAATTCATTACACATCACCAATGGTCGTTGAGTCAAAACTTTTAAAACTTAATGAGCCATCAAAGCGTCATATTGCGTGCTAGTGCGAGTGGGAGTTACACCCTTCGCGAATCCACTTAGTGTGACACTTAGGAAATAATATAGACAAGAGGTTATAAAATATAAACCATTTTATATTCTTTCTTTTCTCCAATGTGGGACAACTTTCCACACTATTAATTCCTAATGTCATTAACCATATTAATTTTCATTCAACACATTAATTTATTGATTAAATATTAATAACCATATTGATATTATCAATAAATTTCCAACGATCCCCCACATGAATGAAAACACTTCTCTAAAAAATTCAGCAGTCAAGTGTTGTAGGATAGGTAGGTCTTCCCTTTGAACCTTCCTTTGTGATGTATACTTAGTCTCCTAGTGGTGTGTAGACATGATGTCTTTGAAAAGACCATGTTTTATGTAGATGACAATATACAATCACACAACACTCTTCCTGGTTTGATCAACCCCTTATTATCGTGTCCGTTAATGGTCATGGAAAACTTTTCTGGTTCTGCGGTAGCTCTAGGATTTCTGCCTCCCTACAAATCCATACGAAGCGACCCCACTTCTCTCTAACATAGTTGATTCGATGAATCATTAAAAGCATCATAGTTATATTGATTCTCATGAATCATCTAACCTTAATATGCTTAACCTCACTTTGGTCACTTGTTCGGGGTACTCCCCGGAGTGAATGGACTAGGAAGTTCGTCACTCCCTTTAAGTTTTAGGGTACTCCCCTATAGTGACTCCGTTGTTCATATGATTAAGTTGTCCTATTGAACCTAGATCTTGGGATCTCCAGTCAACTAGGTTAGGCTTCCCTTATATTCCCCTTTTTCGGGGCTTTACTCACATTCCTCTTGACAACTTATAAAC
This sequence comes from Flaveria trinervia, assembly GCA_025506515.1. NCBI lineage: Eukaryota > Viridiplantae > Streptophyta > Magnoliopsida > Asterales > Asteraceae > Flaveria > Flaveria trinervia. The sequence goes on from CM046449.1 coordinate 47,957,413, forward strand.
TATTTCTATGCTTAACCCTTTTGTTAATGGGTCTACAATGTTATCTTTTGACTTGACATGGTCAATCGTGATAACACCCGTTGATATTAGTTGTCATATTGTGTTATTTCTACGTCTGATGTGCCTTGATTTGCCATTGTACATTGAGCTTTTGGCTTTACCAATTGCCGACCCACTATCACAATGTATGCAAATAGCCGATAACGGCTTTGGCCATCTTGGAATGTCTTCCACAAATTGATGTAGCCATTCAGCCTCTTCTCCGGCTTTATCCAAAGCGATAAAATCTGATTCCATTGTGGATCTAGCTATAATGGTTTGCTTGGATGATCTCCAAGATATGGTTTGCTTGGAATCTTTTATATCTAATATCTTGTTTGCATCAGTATTGTCAAGACCGTGTACGTACGGAGTACTAACTGATTATGCGTGAAACCGAATCAAATAGTGTGGAATCCTATTTGATTGGCGATCCAATTAGTGAGAACGCAAACCCGATCGATCTAACGATTAAAGAAACGTTAAGATTGAGTAGAAAACGATCATATGCGAACTATGAAGTTGGAATATACGTTCTGGACGGCTAGGTTATGAGTGTATATGATATAAGTGTCAAAATTCTAGTTTCTTCACAAATTAAGTGGTATTTATCGGTTTGCAGTCTTCATTCGTGCGACTAAACCATTAGCATGTTTCAGTCGTGCGACTGACCCATGCGACTGATTCATACTCATGATTGAAGGTTCAGTCGTGCGACTAAGTCATTCTCATGTCTCAATCATATGACTGATCTAATCTCCTGGTTCAGTCGTGCGACTGGTTCATTAGCATGATGTATTCATGCGTATGGTCCATAAGTATGGCCCATTAGCATGAATAATCATGCAACAACATCAAAGTTATATAATTAGTTCATATATATGAATTAAAGATACATTAACATCAAAGAACAAATCATATATCATTACATCATTTCATTACACATATGTAAGCCATGACAGACTTTTACATTAAGGTCATAAACTAGGGACATATGTATCAACAAACTCCCCCTTGGACCTAGTTTACTCTATTGACTGACATCCTTCATATGCTTTTCAAACTTCTTGTACTTCTCCTCTCTTGTGACTCCTGCGTGCATTTCAAATTCAAAGCAGAGCTATATCACATTTTGGAATTGCAGGGCTTGTACAATATCCTGCGTGTCATAGAACAGTGGCCACTTGTATAGAGTGTAGACAGTAAGCCACATTGGGTCAAATACCCTGATAGTTTCCATTTTGCTCTCTCTGTTTAGAATTATGACCGCTTCACCCGTCCTCCAGTCATAATACCACCATTTGAAATATGGAGTAAAGTCTTGCGGCATTTCCCGTAAGGGAATCTTTGACATCGTTTGCGGAGGACTCCACTTCAGCACTACTTTCGGCTTCCCAGATATAGGGTCCACTTTAGATATACGGATGTACCTCTTCGGTTGTTCAGGTCTGAAGTTTACCCACCTGGTGTGGTATTCTTTCTTCGACGCAGCTTCAAACCAACCTGAGATCTTCCTTGGATTAGCATACAGTAGATGTAAGCACGCCAGTCGGTTGAGCTCAAAACCAGGAAGAGTCTTCAGATCATGTGGATATCTGAAGTACTTAATTCCATTTTCTCTCTTTACAGCATAGACATTCAAGTCTTCAAAATAAGCCCACGCTATTATCTTACCAGACACCTTCTGATGTTTCTTGACTTTGTAGAGTTTGGTGTAGGCATTTTGCTTTGGATTTGCACGCTAGGCTTTTATTTCAGCAAAACAAGCTGCCCATTCAGCTTTCTTAAGATCAACATTAGCATCTGAAGCTTGGGCTTGGTTTCATCCTTTTCTTTTTCCTTCTCCATTTCATCCAGCTTCTCAAAAGTACTATTGTCAAAGGTTTCACCCAAGTTGGGGATAACATGTCCGTCCAGATCAGTGTACTGAGGATAATGATCAGCAGTGATGTCCTTTATCTCGATTTCATCGACATCATTAAACTCATCATCCCTTGCCACATCAACTGTAGGAGAATTTTTAACCAAGTCATCTGGATTCAGCCTGAATATTTCAGCCAGCTACTCATCCATTAGGTCGTGTATGATCTCTCCCTCCTCTGGTGTGTAGCTAACAGATCGACTAACTATCCTTTGCAAGTCAAGAATCATGGTTACTTGAGTCTTGACCTGCTGAAGGGGTTGGACATCAAATTCATCGGTCTATAGAGCTTCATCTGTTTGATTAAACATTAAGCATATCACACATAAGTCATTTTATAAAACGTTAAGACATAAACAGACATAAATGATCAATAATTACAATAATGTAATACATAATTCAAGTACAAAAGTTTTAAATACAAAACATCTAGCAATTACTTTTATCTTGAATCATAGGTTCTTCAGCAGGAGGAGCAGAGGATGAGGCTCATTGATCTTGGCTACGTTTGGTACGTCTCTCTTGAGCTTGAGGAGAGGTTGATGCAGCAGCATCACCTTCCTGGTCATCCTCATCCTCTCAATCTTTCCCGCTCGTTCCACCTTCTCCAACATCTTCCTCATTGTCATCTTCATCCTCTTCATCATCATCATCATCACCATCTTTGATCTTTAATGGCTCAAACTTTGATCCTTTAAGCTTTAGAAGTATCCTTTTGTTCTTCTTCTCTAGCTCCTCAATCCTCATTACAAAATGGGCATTCTGGTTTTTAAGCTGTGTGATCTGCTCTGCCTGAGCTGTATTGATCTCCATTAGCTGGTTGAGCTGCGCAGCACTTTGCTCATCCGTGGCAAGTAGCTTTAGCACAATTCGGTTGAGGTTGGCTTGATGTTCCTTTAACCCGATATTGGGTAGAGTGGATCCATGGGTCATCGGGACTTGAGAAGATGTCCGGCTCGTTGGGTGGTAGTTGTGGTGGTGGATGTGGTGTATATGGGAGGTGGAGTGGGGAAGGATCGTGATGGAGTGGTTTTAATAGTGGTGGTAGGAGGTGTGGTAGTGGTGGTAGGATGTGTGGTAGTGGTGGGAGCTGTGGTAGAGGTGGTGGTAGCTGTGGTAATAAGGGTGATCCTCCGTCTCTTGCTCTTTAAGCCCTGGGGTTGAGCCATTCGCTTCTTCCTCAAGCCTTTAGAATAAGATGCTCCCCCTAGGTTGACGAGCTGGACAGGGGTGTATGTAGGGTCAGTAACATCAGTAGTGACACACCTTGTCTCACCCTAGCATCCACCAACCACCACGAATCCTCTCTTAGTAGCCACAACCCGGCTTCCCATTATCCTGACCAATGGCTCATCATTTGAGTCTTCCTCTTCGTTAGGGATGTAGTCTTGATGAAAAGAAGCCCTCTCTGTTTCACCATCTATGGATGGTGGAGATGAAATAGCAATGTCAGTGGCCCTAGATGGCGTGGGGCTAGTATCTTGACCATCTTCACTGTCATCGTCATCATGGTCGTCTTCATTAGTGGGTACTACTATCGGCTCAGTATGAGAATCGTTGTCATCGTGACGCCACTTCTTGTGAGTAGGCGCCCCATAGTCTTCTCGGGCCAGATGCCCAAACAATCTCCTCACCGGGGGCTTCACTGCTTGCCCGGTAAACCTTCATCCGACCTAGAGTCGTATCATCCATCACCTCGAGAGTAACCACTTCGTCTTTCCCCTTCGGTAGCAAAGGAAGCTTTTGATCAATGATCATCTGTAAAAATTGTGGGTACATACAGAAGCCTTCCTTGCCCTTGGCCTCGATGTTCTCTACCATGTATGTGAAGAGCATGCGGGAGAAACTGAACGGATGGTTCAGCACCAGAGCAACATATGCGTTCTGGATTTGGTCCGACATCTCGTCAAAGCCTCCTTTCCTTGAAGCTATACACATAAGGATGACGTGGGCCAAGTACTTGAACTGGGGGCACATGTTGCTCTTGTTAAGCACACCAGCATTGATGTCCCCAACGTACTTGATCCAAAGAAAACATCCCTAAACAGTTAGGGGATGCAGCTTCGTTGGGTAGGCTCCATCCTCACCCAAGTCCAAGACCCTCCTCAGATCGTCTTCGCTAATTTCAATCTCTTGTCCGAAGATAGAGCTCCAGATACAGTGGGGCTCAACGGACCTGTCAACTACAGCACTTTCCCAGAAATCCTATTGAATAGATCTATACGGTATGCATGGTGTATATATGGCCTTGAAAATCCTCGATTTGCGCAAAAAGGCAATAATCCCAGTGAACTCAGAAGCATTTTGGGATGTAGCATCAAGATCAGCACAGATGTTGTGCTTGGTGCTCATAGTCCTTCTGTTAGCCATGTTTCTGTAACACAAGACACATATACGTTAGATTTGTGTAAATGATGACATTTGACTCTTAAAGACATGGTTCATTTTGTTTAGTCGTACGAATGGACAATACGACTGAGTCGTAGTCGTACAATTGAGCTCAGTCATATGATTGAGCCTGCGACTGAGCTTAGTCGTATGCTATGCCATGCGGTTGAGCCAATCGTGCGATTGAACTCATACGCATGGTTCATTCGTGCGATTAAGTCATACGCCCAGCTCAGTTGTGCGATTGAAGTTCATCAGCACGTCCATTTGCATAGAGCTCTATTCAACACTTTAAATTCAAATCTTGGTCAAAACTTGATGTTAAACATTGTGATTAGACTCATTAGACTCGCAGAAACTCAAGATAACACCTAATGTTCTTTAAATCATCGATTATGTCCATTTAAGTGTCTGTAGGGTTTGATTAAATCGAGCATTATTATCGATTTCGGTCTCACGTTACCTGTATATGAAGAGAGTAATAGTTAGTATCACAATCAATCAGTAAAATCAATCAAATGAAATTTGGGCAGAGTATCAGTATGTTCCTGCGTATGAAGGCTGAGCGATTGAAGGGTGTTACAAATGTGACCGACTCCCCTCTATTTATACTGAATTAACATTTAGTCGTGCGACTGGGCCCATTCGCATGCTTCATTCTTGCGACTAGGGTTCAGTCGTACGACTGGCTCATACGGCCTCATCCATTTGTGTGATTGGTTCATTCTTGTGATTCAATCGCATGGATTGCTCCATGCTTATGATCCAATCGTGCGACTGGTCCATACTTATAGTTCAATCATACGAATGGCTCATACTTATGATTCAATCGTGCGATTAGCCCATACTTATTGTTCAATCGTGTGATTGGCCCATACTTATGATCTAATCATGTGAATGGTTCATACTTATGATTTTGACCTCGTACACTTTCAAAGATACACGTTTAACTACTGATAAGACGTTATGATCAATGATCATCTCAGACATGACCTTTTTAATTGAAAAACTATTTGATCATCTTAGACGTGACCCTTTTAATTCTAGCTCAATGGATTGGTCAACCCTAGCACTTTCCCAAAAGGCCTGTTGGATGGATTTGTAAGGTGTGCATGGTGTTGAAACAGCTTTGAAGATCCTCGATCTCTTAAGAAAAGCAATAATCCCATCAAACTCGGTAGCATTCCGAGTGGTCACATCCAAGTGAGCACATATGTTGTGCCTGGTATTGATAGTCCACCTATCAGCCATGTTGCTATAACACAAGACATATAAACATTAGATTTGTGCAAAATAGAGGACAGTTCAAACTTATACTGTTTTGGATCAGTCTGATTCAATCATGTGATTGAACCATACGACTGAGTTCAGTCATGCAATTGAGCATGCGGCTGAGTTCAGTCATGTGATTGAGCATGCGGCTGAACTTAGTCGTGTGTTAGGCCATGCAGTTGAGTCAGTCATGCGACTGAGTCACCGAATGATTCATTCGTGCGATTGAATCATATGCCCAGCTCAGTCGTGCGATTGAACTTCATCAGCACGTCCATTCGCATACACCTCTGTTCGACACTTTACATTCAAATCTTGGTCAAAACTTGATGTTAAACGTTGTGATTAGACTGATTTGACTCGCGGAAACTCAAAATAACACCTAATGTTCTTTCAATCAACGATTATGTCCATTTAAGTGGTTTATTTTGAGAAGTTTTTCAAAGTTCTTGTTTTGAGTGATTTCGGTCCTTTGGGTTTGATTAAACTGGGCATTGTTGTCGATTTCAGTCTCACATCACCTGTATATGAAGACAGTAAAAGTTAGTATCACAATCAATCGATAAAATCAATCAAATGAACTTTGGGCAGAGTAACGGTATGTTCGTGAGAATGAGGGGTGAGCGATTGAAGGTGTTACAAATGCGACTGACTCCCCTCTATTTATACTGAATTAACCTTCAGTCGTGCGACTGGGCCCATTCGCATGCTTTATTCGTGCGACTGGGGTTCTGGCGTGCGACTGGCTCATACGGCCTCATCCATTCGTTTGATTGTTCCATACTTATGGTTCAATCATACGGTTGGCCCATACTAATGGTTCAATCGAGCGATTGACCCATACTTATGCTTCAATCGTGTGATTGGTCCATACTTATGATCCAATCATGCGAATGGTTCATACTTATGAGTTTGACCTCGTACACTTTCAAACATACACATTTAACTATTGATAAGATGTTATGACCGATGATCATCTCCGACATGACCTTTTTAATTGAAAAACTATTTGATCACCTTAGACGTGATCCTTTTAAAAACCCGATTGGTGACATCAGACGTGACCACTTTTATTTAGTGATTCACAATTAAATCTAGATGTATAGTCTGACTTTTACCTAACAAATGACTAAAATTTAAATAAAACAACTTCAAATTAAAAACAAACACGATATATTTTTGTATTTTTGATTGGAGATGAATTGAAATCTTTAGAAGAGCGTCTAACCGATTTATCTTCCTGGACAGCACAACTTCAAGTTAATTTGATCATTTCTAGAGAGATTCATTATGGAATCATATAGGTTTGTCAAAATCATTTGGGACACTTTAACAAAACATTTCAATGCTTGATTCTTGTTTTGACTGAGAGTCAACAACAAGTTTAGGAAATCATACTAGAGCTATAAGATGTACACACTGATTTTGACTGTCAAGAGTTGCAGCCACAATGATTGTCAGTATTATTTTCCTCTTAAATCCATACACAGATTTTTGACACAGATTGGTGATACATTATGTTTTATTATTTCAACAAGCATTTGTGGATCCCACACTTATATGGTAATCAACATACCTGAGGAGACTTTTTAGCTATCTACAGGTATTTGACAAGAAGAAACTATTCTAAGAGCTTTCAAAGAGATGCCAAGCCTTAGGTCAGTGCCACCGCATAGAAGAGAGGCGCAAACAACAATGAATTCTAGAATATTTAGGTTATGCTTATCCTCAGGTCAGTGCCACCGCATAGTAGAGAGGCACACAACCTATTTTCTTGTTAGAGCATTTATTTTTCTTTTTGCACATAACTCACCAACAACATTTGTCATTAGCTTGATTGCGCTTAACAATTTTTTTCATGCTTTGCTCTTTTTATGGTCATCCGCACATATTTGTGGCTTTTATTTTCTCGTCACCCCTTATTGGAAATGCGTTGATTGTGTTAACCAGGGATAAGATAGGAACCCATAGGAAGTTAAACAACTTAGTTTGAACTTAAATCAGCAATGAGGTCTCCCATCTATTGTGTTGAATCTACTGACACATCATATAACGGTCTAGCAACCTCTAGGTCTACTTTCTCTGTGTTACCTCAGTAGCATACTAGTTTTACTATCATTTTTCCTTTTATTTTGCTTAGACTTCTCAAACGTATACTTTGAATTTTGCATCTTAATCATTTAATTCTTTTGATGTCCCAAACAATTTGTTCCCTGTGTACTATCATTTTCCATAAGCGTTGAATCAAAATCATAGATTTGATCTCATTTCTACTAGCTAGGCTGCCCTCGTCCCTCGGTTTTTTTTAATTTAATACTAAACTAACCTATTCTCCCCATAAAATTCTAAAACCAAAATTTTTTGTGTTTTTGGATTTTAATAGATAGGAAAATAAACAAAATGAAAGAAAACATGTCGGACTACGCACTTTCTTCCTCCAGAATCAACTCACTTTTCTTTTTCATGCCATTAACCTCTAAAAGATATAAAAACCTCGGTTTATCAAATGCTTTTGTGTAAAAGTCAGCGCGTTGAAAATCCGTATTAATTTCAACCACATCAATTAATTGCTTTTCAAACAGTCACGTATAAAGTAATATTTAATACCAATGTGTTTAGTTTTAGGATGTTGGACTGGATTTTTGGTGACAACAATAGCAGTAGAGTTATCAACAAAAATAGGAGTGTTAGAAAATTGCAAACTATAGTCGCGCATTTGTTGTTGAATCCAAATGATTTGCGAATAGCAACTTATAGCAGCAATGTATTTAGCTTCAGAAGTTGACAGGGCAACTAATGTCTGCTTCTTACACTGCCAGGTGACTAACCATCTACCAAAAACCTGACATCCTATAGATGTTGACTTGTAGTTCATCTTCCAACCACCATAGTCCGTTTCACACCAATGTGATGATTTACTTTTGATTTTGCCTGATATCTTGAACAAAGACACGTGGCATACATGATATCAGGACGAGACGTTGTGAGATACATAAGGGATCTGATCATTCCTCTATACATTGTAGCATCAACTAGATCACCATTTTTGTTGGGTGCCACATCATGGTTCGTGGCAAGTGGAGTACCAACAGTTGAAGCATTCTCCATGTCAAACCGATTGAGGATGTCCCCTACATATTTAGTTAGATGCAGGAAGATTCCTTTTGGTGTCTGATCACCTGTAATCCTAGGTAGAACTTCATCTCCCCCATTGCACTCATCTCAAACTCTGCTTTCATTACAGATTCAATTTCTTTACATATTTCTTCATTCTTGGAACCGAAGATTATGTCGTCCACATATATCTGTACCAGCATTAAATCACCGTCTTTTTCTTTGATGAATAACATACAATCAATCACTCCTCTGCGAAAACCATGTTTCACAAGATGAGTTAGAGAGTTTCTCATACCAGGCTCTAGGGGCTTGATGGAGCTCGTAGAGAGCCTTGTCCAGTTTGTAAACTCTGTCCCGATGATAAGGATCCTCAAATCCTTCGACGTAGACTATCTCATGGATTTCACCATGAAGGAATGCACTTTTTACATCTAGTTGATAAACTTTAATCTTCATGTAAGATGCATAGGCTAGGAAGATACGGATTGCTTCCATTCTAGCCATAGGTGCAAACACCTCATTGTAGTCCATGCCTTCGACTTGTCTAAAACTTTGTACAACAAGTCGAGCCTTGTTTTTTATTATGACCCCTTGGTCATCTTTCTTGCACTTCAAAACCCATTTAGTGCCAATCACCTTAGCACCTTTTGGTCTATCCACCAGTGTCCGTACTCCTAGCTTTTCAAACTGTTGGAGTTCTTCTTGCATGGCACTAACCCATGCCTCATCGTTTAAGGCTTCACTTACATATTTTGGCTCAAATTGAGACACAAAACATCGATAAGCACCATTGTGAAGATAGCCTTTTTCCATGATAGAGGCATAATCAGCTGAGTATAGCTAATTTCATGTCTGTACTCCCGATAGTACATCCCCTATGACATTATCCAGCGAATCATAAACATTTATTCAAGACCCGAGAGTGGTGGTAACAACTACTTCCTGATCCAGATTTTGAATTCTAGATTTAGTAGCTGTTGGAGTATGAGGTTCAGAAGTGTGAGAGGCATCAACATCCAATGCTTGTGTACTTTCAGTAGTAGGAACCTATTCCCCCTAGTCCACTGTTCAGTCTCCACTTCTTCATCATCAGAGGAGAAATCGCTTACATCAAGTGCTCCCCCTAAAAGATTAGAAGATTCACCTTGTCGAGTTGATGCTGTCGAGTCTAGTGGCGGTGTGTCTAGGACATCGTACATCATTCTGGTCGTTAACTCATCATCAGGAAGGGAAGGAGATATGTTGAAGGACTTAAAGAATCCATCATAGTCGAAGAAGAATAAAGGTCCCTTTTCCAGCAGGGGTGGTGTATCTTTAAACATCAACGTTGCACCACACTTCTACCTTACCCGTTGAGTTGTTATAGACTCTCTTGGCCGGTATATTGTATCCGAGAAAGATCCCTTCTTCAGCCTTCTCACTGAACTTCCCAGACTAAGTTTTCTTCAGCAGCATACATGGTGCACCAAATGGTTCGAGATACTCCAGGTTAGGTTTACGTCACTGGAGCAACTCATAACATGTTTTTTTCCATGATGTTTGACCACCAAGACCCGATTGAGGGTCTAGCATGCATTGGCCACTGCCTCGTTCCAAAATTGGTAGGCAGTTTCGAGTCAGCTAGCATCGTTCTTGCTGTCTCTATCAAGCTCCGATTCTTTCGCTCAGCAACTCCATTCAACTATGGGGTGTACATAGACGTAAATTGATGTACAATCCCTTTTTCTTTACAAAACGCCTCCATCCACTGGTTCTTGAACTGTGTGCCGTTTTCTGATCGAATCTGTCTAACTTTCAGCTTGTAGAGTGATTCCAATGTAGTTACCGGATGTTTGAATGATTCAAAAGTTTCTAATTTGGCTTTCAAAAACATCACCCAAGAGAATCTTGAGTGATCATTTGTTACTACATAGCAGTACAAATCACCAGCAATACTTTTAGTGCTAACGGGACCAAACAGATCCATGTGTAGAAGCTCGAGAGGCAGGTCAATGGAATTAACTTTCTTTACCTTGTGAGACTTCTTGGTTTGTTTGCCTTTCTTACATGCTACGCAAAATCCAGAAACTGGAAGTTCTTGACATTTACTCCATTCAGTAGATCATGTTGTATCAATTGATTCATCTTTCATGGATTTATGTGTCCCATTCTCCTATGCCAGGAGATTGAGTCTCTCTCAGTTGCCTTTGACAAGAAGCATTGAACTATGTGATCAGTTGTGGATGCTTTTGATAGATCCAAGACATACAAATCGTTATATCTTGAAGCTAACATTAAGATTTTCTCTTCCTCAATCACATAGTCTTTCTTAAGCACGTAGCACTTCTTGTTGTCGAAAACAACTTTGAATCCTTTATCACAGATCTGGGAAACTGAAAGCAAGTTGTTCTGTAGTTGTTGAACATATTTGACCTTGTCAAACTTGACTTTCTCGTTTCTCACTTCACCTTGAGTGGTGATGTATCCTCCTTTGTTTCCAGCAAATGAAACATGTCTGTAACACCCGGTTATTTTTAAAAGACAAGATATAAAGAATAAAAGAAAGAAAGGCAATTAAGTCCAAGTGGAGGGACTAAAAGTGTAAAAATGACAAAAATCTTTGAAAAGTTGGTGTAAAGGTGGGCATGGCCGCCCACCCTCACTTCACATCAACATATCTTCGGTTCTAGAGAGAGAGCAGGAGAGAACTTCGGCTAGTGAAAGAAGAAGAAGAAGTGAATGAATTCAAGGTAAGAATTCGTGGTTTTTATGTGTTTATGACGGGTTTAATCCCGGTTATGTGTTTATGTGCTTATGGGTTGTGTTTGTGCTCGGGTGGGTGTGTTTTTGGATGTTGTTTCTAGGTGTTTTGAACTTTTTGCAAGCGGTTAAAAAGGAAGAACACCCAAGTTGTACCAGGTGAGTTCTAGACCCCAGTTTTTACTTGTTTTCAAACATCTTTAGGGCTGAAAATGTATTTAAATGATTTTCCAATGTTTGAGTATGTATGCCCGTATGTATTGTGCATGATTGAATGTGATTCTTGAATGCTCATAGGTTGTTCATGTTTAGAATAGCCACATTAAGCTTAGAACAAATGGGTTTGATGATTGGGTTTGAAAACATACTGGAAACATGTTGAACAGAAGGTCCATGCGCCTAGATAAGGCTCATGCGCCTGAAAATGCCTTAGAAAGAATTAAGTGTAATCCATGCGCCCAAACAGTAGCTCATGCGCCTAAGATTATCTTAGAAATGTCCAAGTACAGCTCATGCGCCTGAACAGTGGCCCATGCGCCTGAACAATGGCCCATGCGCCTAGAAATGTTAGCCAGACGACTAAGTATAGGGCCATGTGCCCCAATAGTGCCCATGCCCCCAAGTGGCTCATGCGCCTAAGTGTCCATGCGTCCGAATTACTCATGCGTCTAAGTTTTCATACGCACAAATAGTGCCCATGCGCCTGAATAGTTCATGCGCCTAAAGTGAAAATGTTTAAGTGTTGGCTGATGCGCCTATATAGTGATGAAACGCCCGAACAGGGCTCATGCGCCCAAATAGTTCCCATGCGCCTAAGCACTTTGAAATTTTTACAGAATTTTTCTGGGAGTCTGTGCTTTAGGGTATTGACCAAGGTTGACTAAGGGCTTATTAATGATGATGTTTCATGCACAATATGATTACTTATGATTGTTCCTTATTATTGTTATTGCTATTATTATTATTACTTATAGTATGTGACTTTACGTGGTATGTTATTATCGTAACGTAAAGTATATCATAATAATAAGTGAAAGAGAACTAAAGAAAAGAAGAGGAACATTAATGAAAATGTTAACAAGTCTTGCAAGCTTACAGAAGGTACACGACCATATTGTCGTTAGCTCAACTGTGTTGCGGGTTAGCTACCCTATTATGCACACAGGGTCAATCAATTGAGATTGGCAGGACCTTTGTAGCGTGCCCTGGGTGATTAGGTTGGCCTTGTACATAGTACACAGAACCCTTTCGAGGGATACAGTTGACCCTTTCGAGGGATACAGTTGACCCTTTCGGGGGATATAGTTGACCCTTTCGAGGGATACAGTTGACCCTTTCGAGGGATATAGAAGGCCCATCACCCGTTTTCCATCACGCATATAGTTGGGTTATTGCTCACTAGTCCATACAGAAAGTGAAACATAAAGATAAAAGTTTACAGAACAGACAAGGCATACAGTAAAGAGAATGAACAATATTTGTTCATATAGTTGATGTGTGCTCGCATATACAGTACAGAGTTGTATTTTACAGAAAAGGGTATTTACATATACAACATATAGAAAGTATTTTATTACTTATAAAACTAGAGCTCACTCAGCAACGCTGACTTTTATACATTTTCAGTTGGCAGGAAATTATTGCTGAGGATGGCACGAGGGTGAAGCTACTTGGCAGGGAAAGTCTGACGTCCATTCGTACTCTATGTTGTTGTTTTGTAATGCATATAAACAATTCTTTTGTAAACAGTTAATGATGATGCATTGTTTAACAACAGTGTTTTGAATGAAATGAATGGTTTTTGATAAATCATTTCCGTTGCTTAAGATTGTATAATTATAATGTTTAATGTTTTAATTGCTATGATTGACCAAGTGTGAGGTTTCCGGGAACGGGGCCTTACAAGTTGGTAGCAGAGCCAAGTTTAAGAGAATTGGGTTAAAAAAAATTTTAAAACCTAAACTTAAACTAAAAATAAGACAAATGGAGGGATGTCAGCCTGAGTAGCTACGTGTCATCAGGTATGTCTTTTCTTAATGTTAATCGGTATTATGTGCGCATGCTATTTGATTATGTGCTCTTAGTAGGTTTAGATACTGATTAAGTCAGGATAGGAGATGCTTGGGGTATGAAGAGTAAAGTAAGTGGCTAATCACAACTGGCCACTGTAATTAGGGACTTACTATACTTGACATAAACTGAGTATTACCTTGAATGACCGCATTAGTGTTTGAATCTTATAGTGTGCTTTTAGAGGATGGCTGGCGGTAGATCTTCAAAAGCCTCTCGTGGTGGAGGTCACGGTGTTGCTCTGCTACCCAAGAGAGGGAGACCCAGAGTAGAGAAAATGGTTCATGAAGAACCATAGACCCCTCATCCGGAGGGTGGCGATGAGAGTGCCAATCTGAGAGCCTCAGTAAAGGAGGCTGTAGTGGAAGAGGTTCACCAGGTCATGCGGACGATTCTACCATCTGTGGTGACCGAAGTGATCAAGGCCGTAAGTGATAGGGAAAGAAAGGAAAGAAACCGATCCTCGGGAGGATGGAATCAACCAGAGCCGGAAATGGTTCTCTCTGATGATGAGAAGGAGGAAGAAAAGGAGCCTGCGCTGGAGGCAACCCCAGGCTGTAACTATGGGGCGTTTATGAGATGCAAGCCCCCTACTTTCAATGGAAATGGCACTGCGGCAGCTGCTCACCGATGGGTAAGGGAGATGGAGGCTATCCTCGATATCAGTGAATGTCGTGAGGATCAGAAGGTGAAATTCGCTACCCACTCCTTTGTGGAATCGGCTTTGTGCTGGTGGGACAACATTGTCCAAGCCGAGGGTAGCAGGGCCATTGGAAGAATGAGATGGCTTGAATTGAAGAAGCTAGTGATCGAGGAATTCTGTCCTCACAGAGAGATGGACAAGGTAGAAAGAGACTTCCTGTAGCTGGAGGCGGGAACGATGACACACCAGCAGTACACCACCAAATTCAATGAAATGGCGCGGTTGGTGCCCGATCAAGTGACACCATTGTCACGAAAGATTAAAAGATACATCCAGGGGCTGCTGGCGGATATCCGTAGGCATATGATTGTTGCCCGGCCGAGCACTTTCAGGTTGGCAGTTGACTTGGCTGGCAAATTATACAATGAGCGCGATGTGGTGGTGGCTGAGGTGGATAAGAAGGATGGTGGTAGTCGGAACTAGAATAGGAATCGGTTTGGACGTGGTAGAACTGCTCCAAACAAGAAGGTGGCAAAGGTGGGTGATCGACGGGTCACATCTGGATCAGGGCTGAGGAGGTGTGACAAATGTGGAAGGGAGCATACTGGTGAGCGCAGAATGGGGATGAACGTATGCTTCAGGTGTGGTCAGCCTGGCCACATCGCTAGAGACTGCAAGAAGCTGAGGGCAGAGAGCTCTGGGGCAGAGAAGAAGAAACCGGAGGAAGGAGGGCAGAGGGCAGGTGCTAGAGCTTACCCCATGACCCGGGAGGAAGCCAGAGCTAATCCTGATGTTATGTCAGGTATGTTTCTGGTAAACCAACTTGTGCCTCTATATTGTTTGATTCTGGTGCCTCTATATTGTATGATTCTGGTGCTAGTAGGAGTTTTATTTCTACTACCTTCTGCGCTACGTTGCCTGTTATCAGTAGAAAGGTCAGTGAGCCATTTGATGTAGAAACTGCTATCGATAAGTCCACTAGAATTACTGATGTGATAGAGGACTGTGCCATAAAACTAGAAGGCCATAGGTTTGCTGCTAGGTTACACGTGATACCCCTAGGTGGATTTTATGTAGTACTAGGGATGGACTGGCTAGCAACCTATGAAGCAAATATTGTGTGCCGCAATAAGATGATTCAATTAGTTGCGTCCGATGGGAGTTCGGTTACGATTTATGGAGATTGCGTCATGACGATCCCGAAAATGATTTCGATGGCGGTGGCGGGAATGTGCATAAGGCGTGGATGTAGTGCCTATTTGGCGTACGTAAAGGATGTGGACACGCCAACACCGCAACTATCTGATGTACCAGTAGTGTGTGACTTTCCAGACGTATTCCCGGAAGACTTACTCGATCGCGAGATTGAGTTCCAAATTGACTTGATACCCGGTGCTCAACCCGTTGCCAAAGCACCATATCGATTAGCTCCCACATAAATGAAGGAACTCATGGAACAGTTGCAAGAGCTGCTTGATAAGGGGTTCATTAGACCAAGTATCTCTCCTTGGGGTGCTCCGGTCCTGTTTGTGAAGAAGAAAGACAGTAGTATGAGGATGTGCATCGATTACCATGAGCTTAACAAGTTGACAGTGAAGAACCGATACCCCCTACCAAGAATAGATGATCTGTTTGATCAGCTCCAAGGTGCCAGTTGGTTTTCAAGGATAGATCTTTGATCTGGTTACCATCAGCTGAAGGTGAAGGAGCAGGATATCCCTAAGACAGCTTTTCGCACGTGCTACGGTCACTATGAATTCCTTGTTATGTCATTTGGTCTGACCAATGCTCCAGCTGCTTTTATGGATTTGATGAATCGAGTGTGTCGGCCAATGTTAGATAAATCAGTGATTGTGTTTATTGATGATATCCTGATTTACTCAAAGAGCAAGGAGGAGCACGCCAATCACATTCGGGAGGTGCTAGAGACCTTAAGAAGGGAGAAGTTGTATGCCAAATTCTCCAAGTGCGCGTTTTGGTTACGCGAAGTTCAATTTAGGTCACGTGATAAATCCAAAGGGGATTATGGTAGACCCTGCTAAGGTGGAGGCTGTGATGCAATGGAAGTCTCCAAGGACGCCATCCGCGATTCGTAGTTTCTTGGGGTTGGCAGGGTATTATCGAAGGTTCATTCAGGACTTTTCCAAGATCGCTTCTCCCCTGACCAAGTTGACCCGGAAGGATGTAAAGTTTATATGGGGTCAAGCCCAAGAACAGGCGTTCGAGGAGTTAAAGGTGAGGTTGACTCAAGCTCCTGTCTTGTCATTACCCAAAGGAAGCGAGGATTTGGTGGTATATTCTGATGCTTCTTACTCATGGTTGGGGTGTGTATTAATGCAAAGAGGGAAGGTTATAGCCTATGCATCCTGACAATTGAAAGTTCATGAGGTCAACTACCCTACTCATGACCTGGAGCTAGCAGTCGTGGTCTTTGCACTAAAGATTTGGAGGCACTATCTGTACGGGACGAAGTGCACCATTTTCACGGACCACAAGAGCCTGAAGTACTTCTTCGAGCAAAAAGATCTAAACATGAGGCAGAGGCAATGGTTGGAGCCTGAAGTACTTCTTCGAGCAAAAAGATCTGAATAGCCGTGGTCTTTGCATTAAAGATTTGGAAGCACTATTTTATAGAAAAGAGTATTTTCATATACAACATATAGAAAGTATTTTATTACTAATAAAACTAGAGCTCACTTAGCAACGCTGACTTTTATACATTTTCAGTTGGCAGGTAATTATTGCTGAGAATGGCACGAGGGTGAAGCTACTCGGCAGGGAAAGTCTGACGTCCATTCGTACTCTGTGTTGCTGTTGTTTTGTAATGCATATAAACAATTCTTTTGTAAACAGTTAATGACGATGCATTATTTAACAACAGTGTTTTGAATGAAATGAATGGTTTTTGATAAATCATTTCTGCTGCTTAATATTGTATAATTATAATGTTTAATGTTTTAATTGCTATGATTGACCAACTGTGAGCTTTCCAAGAACGGGGCCTTACAATGTCCCCCTTTAATTTCTCTAACGTTGAAAAGGATAGACGAGTTCTTGGTCATGTGGCTGGATGCCCCACTATCAATAATACATGTGTTTGTGACGTGCTATATCGAACACCCTGCACATTCAAAGATACTTATAAGTTCAGATTCGGGACCCAAGCCTTAATTGGCTTTGGTGACCCAGAGGAATCACACATCATAAACTTAACCCATTGTCCATTAGAGGGTGAGGGCATATCTATCTTCTTATTCTCTCACTATCAGACACTATATATGCTTTTTCTTTCCATAAGCCAGTTTTATGTAAGCCTGTTTATGATAAACAGATGACTAACTTACAGTTTGAACTTTCGGTGCACTAACACTCTTAGGAGGAGTATTAGATCTCATTTTAGAAGCACTTGATTTTGCATAATAAAGTTCAATTTTTTTTTGGGAGTTTGATAATAAGGACAATTTGTAGAAACATGTCCTCATCTCCACAACTGTAGCAAGATCTCGCTTCTACAGCTTGAGGAAACCGTTTATATGGGGATGAGTTATGTAAAGGTATGAACTTTTTCTAGTTGGGGTTTATCATTTCTCACTTAGATGTCTCAGCTTTATTAACAAAATTAGTTGTTTTAACGTTTTGAACATCTTTAACCTTTAGTTTATTTGGACTTTGACGTGGAGCGCGTGATTGGTAACTGGTTTATTCATTATCGGTTCAGAAGTAGACATGTGTGAACCTGACCTTACATTTATGTTTTCAAATTTATTATCCAAATTTTCTATAGGAATCTTTCCTTTTGATTTCAAGGTAGACTCCTTCTGTTTAGTGCTTTCTGTCGTAGGTTTACTTGTCAAATCGGGATCACTAACTAGAGGAGTGGACACCACATGATCCTTCATGGGTTGTTATTATAGGTCTACATTTATCATTCAACAAGATCTCATGTGGTGGTGGAACTACCTTGTAACCAAAACCTTCCCCACTATTGCATTCTTTCACTAAGTTTTGAACTATGTGAGAAGAACTAGCCCAACTGTGCAGTTTTTGTTTTAAAGAATTGACCTCGACTTGTAAAACTGCTTTTTCCTTCTTGGTTTCTAAAGAATTTAGATAAAACTTAATATCATTACCTTGATTTAAAGAAACAACTTCGGTTTCCCTTAGTTGTTTGCTCAAAAGTTCTATCTTTTCTTTGAAACTGCACTCATTTTGTTTTAATATACGATTATCCTTAATGCAGAGTTGTAAATCATTTACTAAATTATCATTATGTTCTAATAACCTAGCAAATTTCAGATCAATGCTTTCTCTAAATTTATCACATTTAAGACAAGCTTGTTTTTCAAATAACTGGTCTAGAAAACTTACCTGTGATCAATCAGTTGTGTTAGCCATCAAAGCAGAATTAGATCCCTCGATGGCCTGAGATTCTGAACTTGTAGCTCTAAGTTCTTCTTCAACTAGATGATTTACCACGTTTGTAGCTTCTTTAGTAACCGACATCATGTGTTCAGCTGCAATCTTACCTTCACTGGCAGACCCATCATCCAATGCTTCGACATAAGCAATGTTTGATACTCCAGGAGAGACAAATCAGAAAGACCAGTCTTGTCCTTCATCACCTTGGGTAGTTAGTGCCTTTGTCTCTTTGCTTGAAGAAGCAGTTCCAGTCGCGCCCTTGTCTTGACGGTTGAATGTGGGAAATGGATTTCCATTTCTAGTCTTCTTGGGCTTTACACATTCCCTCTTAAAGTGTCCATTTTCCTCACAATTAAAGCAAGTGACTTTGGTTTTATCAAAGCCAAACATTATGACCTTTGTGGCTACAAGATTCTACCCTGTCTTCTTGACAAACTTTTTAGCTCGTCTAACTGCACTTGCTAGGGCCCACATGATATCCATTCTCTCCAGCTCGTTCTCATCAACTTGCTCGTAATCTTCATCAACAAGATGACAATTACCAATCTTCCCGGCAACTAAACCATCATAGGATTGAACAACAGCTGCAAGAAGATCCATGTGCTCCTTCGCAACCTCCACTGTGACATTACTGAGATTCTCAGTCTTAAACTTCGTAGTGTTGGCTTCAGGAACTATATATTGGGTTCCAGATGACCCTGACATTTCTAGTCTTGAAGCACTGGTTTGGGTAGGAGCTGCGGAACTGGACACGAAAGCAGTTTGCCTGGGGCTCCTGAGACAGCTGGAGTAAGAACAGAGTTGTAGAGTGAAGGATTCTGTACGTAGGATCATCTCTTCGACTTGTACTTCATTCTCAGTTCCTCTTCTCTTAATTTAAGGATGAAGTCATTTATGTCTAATGTCACAAGAATGCTGTTCTGTCTTAGGTTAGACACAAATGAGTCCCGTTTCTCAGGCAAACCATCTGCAAAGCTTGAGACTTTATCTTCCATAGACGTACTGACACCATGAGTGTGTAGCTCACTCATTAGATGGTAGAACCTATCAATGACATCGTCTAAGCTCTCATTCCTTATTCAGGAGAAATTATCAAACTCCTTCTTGAGAGCCTTAGCCTTCAGCGCCTTTAACATTGCATTCCCCTCGTATCTCTTCTCTAATGCTTCCCATAGCTTTTTGGCCTGCTTGTTCTCAGAAAACTGATGAAAGATGTCTCTCGGTATTGACTTAGTCAATAAGGCGTAAACTTTCTTCTCAGCATTGAAGAGTATCTTCTGAGTGTCATTCATCCCTCCCAATGTTAACTTCACACCATTAGCACTGATTGGTGTTGTGTAACTAGCCTCAACAGATGCCCAATGATTGGGATCAACACCATTAAAATAAATCTCAAACTGTTATTTCCATTGTGGATAGTCATCCAAGGTTATTAGCTTCAGCGGTTTGTTATGGTTTCCTATCTCATTCTCCAGAAGCAGAAGATTCTGGATGCGTGAGTCCTTCCCGGCCGTAAATGCAAAAACTGATCTTCCATTTGTAAAACTTTGTACTTGGAGAATAGGCAGTTTCAGTCGTGCGAATGAACTATACGTATGGATCACTTGTGCGATCGAAGAGTGCGAATGAATTCAATCTTGCGATTGGATTCAGTTGTGCGTATGAACAAGGCGAATGGGCTCAAACTACTGGAGTTATTCGGTCATACGAATAGACAATGCGGATGAGTCAATCGTGCGGATGGACAATGCGGATGACTCAATCGTGCGGATGGACAATGCGGATGACTCAATCGTGCAGATGGACAATGTGGATGACTCAATCGTACGAATGAGCTACTCGTGCGACTGAAGGTTGCTGTGTTTGAAAATTCTTGAATTTTGACTCTTTGACCCAAAACATGATTTTTCCAAAAACCCTAATCTACCGTATATTGAAAAATGTAAAATTTTAGGACTGGAAACGTCGAAAACACCATTTTGCTTAAGAAGATGATTTTTTTGAACGAAAACCGTGAGTTTAAGACCAAAACTAATCGAATCACACGCAAAATCAAGAGCCAATGCTCTAATACCACTTGCCGGGAGGTGTATCTACAGAGTACTAACTGATTATATGTGAAACCGAATCAAATAGTGCAGAATCCTATTTGATTGGTGATCCAATCAGTGAGAACGCAAACCCGATCGATCTAACGATTAAAGAAACGTTAAAATTGAGTAGAAAACGATCAGATGCGAACTATGAAGTTGGAATATGTGTTTTGGACGCTCTGGACGGCTAGGTTATGAGTGTATACAATATAAGTGTCAAAAGTCTAGTTTTTCTATGAATTATGTGGTATTTATATGTAAGGCCCCGTTCCCGGGATGCTCACAGCTGGTCAATCATCGCACATAAATATATATTTCCATTAACTTAAAGAAACCATTGCAGCGGAAACATTTAATCGTCCATTTCATTATAATCACTTTTGCAAAATAATACATTGTTGACTGGTTATAAAACATCATTATTTACATTACATCACAAAAAACGTCATAGTTTTATCAAATGGATGTCATCCAAAAATGACAAGTAGCTACCCTGTGCCATCTTTAGCAATGCTCACCTGCCAACTGGAAAATGCATAAAAAGTCACCGTTGCTGAGTGAGTCCTAGTTTTATAAAAGCATTGCATTACCATCCATTCGTTAAAACATTTTCATTACTATCGCACGTGATCACACATCATACGCATATCAAGTTAATCATTATTATCTTCATCATCATTCGCTTCGTACCTTTCGCACATTTCGTACTTTTAGTACATTTATTATTTTTCACTTCTATCTAGGTCCTGTCAAGTACTTAACCTTCCCCTCTAGAGCACCAAGCAATTTGTCCAGGGTTAAGAGACAAGGACCCCATAACGCACATACGGAGTGGTCACTAGGACAGACTCCTCCTGTGTGTGTGAACTCTTATGGGTTTGCCAAAATCGAACGCTGTATAACACACAGTAATTAAGAAAATGCACGGGTTGGGCAGTCACCAAGTATGAACTCTTACTATGTGTATGAACCCTTATGAGTTAGCCAAAACGCATGCTCTAGACACACACAGTTGAGCTAACAACTCTCAATGAGTTGTGAACCTCATCCTAGTTGCTTGCAAGGCTTATTACTCCTTCATTCTTTATGTTCCATTTTCGTTATCTTAAATCTTTCACTTTGTTAAGATAATACTTTAAGTTCATTAAGAATATCACACCACGTAAAATCACATCGTACATACGTAATAAGGAACATAAGAAAACAGATCATACATAATTGTAACATCATCATGCATCATCATACATAGCATACACCATCACATAAGCATCAACCACACATCACATCACACATACCATCATGCATAAACACCAACCATACATCATCAATCATGCCCATCATATCATCGATGACCTCAAAAGTCAGCTTACATAAACCCCGGGAAACTCCCAAGTCAAAACCTACATATGCACTTTCCCCCGAAAATCAGGACATCAACTAAGTTCTTTCGGGCGTATGAGCCCTATTCAATCGCATTGCCTTCCATGAGCATGAGAACACTTGGGCGTATGGACACTATGCGGCGAATGGACACTTAGGCGTATCGACTTCTAGTCGCATAACTTTCATGCATATGACCCTCAGTCGCATGGCATTCGGGCGTATGGGCTTCAGTCGCATGACTTTTATACACATTTCCCTTAAGTCACTTGACTTTCATCCGCATTTCCTTTAGTCACATGACTTTCATCCGTATTTCCTTCAGTCGCATGACTTTCATCCGCATTTCTTATTGTTCATCCACATTTCTTATTGTTCATCCGCATTTCTTATTGTTCATCCGCATTTCTTATTGTTCATCCGCATTTCTTATTGTTCATTCGCATTTATCCATGCGAAAGAACACCAACTCTCCTCCAGCAGACTCTTCATCCGCATTGACTTCTGGTCTTCCGTATTTGCCAATGCAGAAGAACAATCAGTTCACCAATCATTCTCGACTTATTCTAAGCTTAAATCATGCATTCTAAGCCGTAAAAACACAACCATAACATCATAAGACCCATACCTAGACCAAAATCAAACCCCACCCGTATCATACACACAAATATACACACGGGTATAAAATCCATTTTAATAAAAACATTCATACATGCATTTCCAGCTCCAAAGAAGTTAAAACAAGTAAAAAAAGAGGGGTTCTAGAACTCACCTTTGTAGCTCTTTGGGTAAGACTTCTTCAAACCCATTTGCAAATCAAGTTCAAACACCTAAAACCCACCAAACACACACCCAAACAACATATTATATGCGTATAAGCAAATACCCAAGGCCTAAACCCTTTAAGAACACCATAAACACACGAATTCTTACCTTGAATTCGCACTTCCTGCTCTTGTTCTTCTTCAAACCGAGAGTTTTCAGCTCTCCATTCTCTCTCTAAAGAAAAATCCGATGTTGAGTGTGAGAGAGAGTAATGGGCGGCCATGCCACCTTTATCACCAACTGGTAAACCTTTTTGTTCTTTTGACACTTTTTACCCTAACTTGGGTAATATGTCTTTTCTTTCTTTTTCTTCACTTTATTCTTTTGTCTGAGTCTTCTAAAAATAACCGAGTGTTACAGTCCACCCCCTTATATAGGTTTCATCCCTGAAACCTGTTATTCTTCAAACAATCATGGGTAATGTTGTCTAATTTCCTCCTCTGTCTCCCATGTAGACTCAGATCCTTTCCTGTGCTTCCACTATACATGCACAAGAGGAACCACTTTATTCCTTAACCTCTTCTATTTACGATCAATGATCGCCACTAGTTGCTCCACATAATTGAGCCGTTCATCTACCTCGATATCCTCTAGTGGTACTATCATATCTTCGTCTGCTAAACACTTTCTCAGATGAGATACATGGAATGTTGGATGAATTCCACTTAACACTTCTGGTAACTCCAATCTATAGGCCACCTCTCCTACTTGAGCAATAATTCAGAAAGGCCCTATGTATTTTGGCTAAATATGGTGCACTTCATCCCGTATAGATAGTGCCTCCATATCTTTAACGTAAAGACCACGGCTGCTAGCTCCAAGTCGAGAGTGGGATAATTGACCTCATGAACTTTCAACTGTCGGGATGCATAGTCTATAACCTTTCCTCTCTGCATTAACACACATCACATCCCCGAGTAGGAAGCATCGGAATAACCACCAAATCTTCGCTTCCGTCGGGTAACAACAAGACAGGAGCTTGAGTCAACCTCGCCTTTAACTCCTCAAATGCCTTCTCTTGAGCTTGATCCCATACAAACTTCACATCTTTGCGGGTCAACTTGGCTAGTGGAGAAGCTATCTTAGAGAAGTCTTGAATGAATCTTTTGTAATAGCCCACCAAACCCAAGAAGCTACAGATCTCGGATGACGCCTTTGGTGACTTCCATTGCATCATTGCCTCCACCTTTGCCGGGTCCACCATAATCCCTTCGGGATTCACTACATGACCCAAAAACTGAACCTCGCGTAACCAGAATGCACACTTCGAGAATTTAGCATACGGCTTCTCCCTTCTCAGCGTCTCCAACACCTCTCGAGTGTGATCGGCATGCTCCTCCTCGCTCTTCGAATAGATCAGGATATCATCAATAAACACAATCACTGGTTTATCTAACATCGGCCGACACACTCGATTCCTTAAGTCCATAAAAGTAGCTGGCGTGTTGGTCAAACCAAAAGAGATAATGAGAAACTCATAGTGCCCATAACGCATGCTAAAAGCTGTTTTAGGAATATCTTGCTCCTTAACCTTCAGCTGATGGTAGCCAGATCGAAGATCTATCCTCGAGAACCAACTGGCACCTTGGTGTTGATCAAACAAGTCATCAATCATCGTTAATGGATACCGATTCTTCATTGTTAACTTGTTCAACTCCCAATAGTCAATACACTTCCACATACTACCATCCTTCTTCTTCATGAATAAGACCGGACAACCCCAAGGAGAGATACTCAACCGGATGAACCCCTTATCAAGCAACTCCTATAGTTGCTCCATCAGTTCCTTAATCTCGCTCGGAGCCAACCGCTACGGTGCCTTAGCAATAGGTTGGGCACTCGATATCAAGTCAATCTGGAACTCAATCCCGCGGTCTGGTGGCACTCCTGGTAAGTCTTTGGGAAACACATCTGAAAAGTCGCACACAACCAGTACATCGGTCAGTTGTGGTGTTGGCGTATCCACATCCTTTATGTAGGCCAAGTAGGCACTACATCCACGCCTCATGCACTTTCCCGCCACCGCCATCGAAATCTCCTTCGGAATCGTTGTGACTCGATCACCGTAAACCGTCACCAAATTCCCGCCAGGCGCAGTTAGTCTAATCATCTTCTTGCGACACACAATGTTCGCGTTGTAACCTGCCAACCAATCCATTCCAAGGACTACATCGAAACCACCTAAGGTCATCACGAATGGTCTAACAGGAAACTTAAGACCTTCTAGTTCAATGTCACAACCTTCTATTACCTCAGAAATCCTTGTAGACTTACCTATGGTAGTTTTACATCGAAGGGCTCATCAATACTTCTATTCCTAATGGGCAACTTAGCACAAAAGGCAGCAGAAATGAAACTCCTACTAGCACCAAAATCAAATAACACAGATGCAAGAGTTTGGTTTACCAGAAACGTACCTGGCACCACCTCGGGGTCCGTCCTAGCCTCCTCCCGAGTCATTGTGAAAGCTCGGGCACTCGCCTTATGCCCTTCAGTTCCGGTCTTCTTCCCTGCCCCGGAACTCTCCGCCCTCGGCTTCTTGCAATCTCTGCTCAGATGGCCATTTTCTCCACAATTGTAGCACCTCATTACCCCCATAATCTCTAGCCATATGAGCAGACTTCACACACTTGAAGCAGATGTTGGATCCCCATTTGCATTCCCTCGAATGCTCCTTCCCGCATTTACCACATTTCTTCGACCCTGCACCAGACGTGACCACACGCCGGTCACCCACCTTCGCCACCTTATAGTTTGGAGCGGCTCCGCCGTGTCCAAATTGTTTCCCATTCTAGTTTCGACCACCACCACCCTTCTTGCTCACCTCAGCTACCACCACCTCTCGCTCGTCATATAGTCTTCCCGCCAGATCGACCGCCGACCTAAACATACTCGGTCGAGCATCGATCATGTGCCTGCGAATATCCCTGGCAAGCCCTGAATATACCTCTTGATTTTTCACGACAGAGGTGTCCCCTGATCCGGCACCAGCCGTGCCATTTTGTTGAATTTGGTGGTGTACTGCTGATGCGTCATGATTCCCGCCTCCAGCTGCAGGAACTCTCTCTCTACCTTATCCATTTCCCTATGAGGACAAAACTCCTCAATCACCAAGTTCTTTAACTCTGCCCATCTCATCCTCCCGATAGCCCTGCTATCCTCAGCTTGGACAATATTGTCCCACCAACATAAGGTTGAGTCCACAAAGGAGTGGGCGGCAAACTTCACCTTCTGATCCTCTCGGCACTCGCTGATATCAAGTACAACCTCCATCTCTCTCACCCATCGGTGAGTAGTAGCAGTAGTGCCATTTTCATAAAAATGGGGCTTGCATCTCATAATGCCCCATAGTTGTAGCCTCATGCCACTGCCGGCGCAGGCTCTTCTTCCTCCTCCTCATCATCAGAGAGAACCGTCTGAGTCTCCCGGTCGCTCCCATCCTCCTAAGGACCTATTCCTCTCCCTTCTATCTCCTTCCCTTACGGCCTTTATCACCTCGGTCACCACAAACGGTAGGATTGTCTGCAGGACCTGATGCACTTCCTCCACAACAGCCTCATTCACTGAGGCCCTCAAGTTAGCACTCTCATCTCCGCCCTCTGGATGAGGGGTCTCGGGCTCTTCATGAGCCACCTTCTCGGCCCTAGGCCTTCCTCTCATGACACGTGGTTCAGCACCACATCCACCACGACCTCCACCATGAGAAGCCTTCGATGATCTACCACTAACCATCCTCTAACACGCTATAAGATTCAAACACCAATACAGTCATTCAAGGTAATAGCTCAGTTTATGTCAAGTATAGTAAGTTCCTAATTACAGTGGTCATTTGTGATTAGCCACTTACTTTACTCTTTATACCTCAAGCATTTCCTATCCTGACTACGTCAGTATCTAAATCTTCTAAATGCACAAAAACCACATAACATGCGCACATAATGTCAGTTAACATTAGGAAAATACCTGATGGCACGTAGCTACTTGGACTGACATCCCTTTCCTTTGTCCCATTTTCAATTTAAATTTAGGTTTCTTTTGAAAATTTACCCGTTTCACTTAAACTTTGGCTCTGATACCAACTTGTAAGGCCCCGTTCCCGGAACGCTCACAACTGGTCAATCATCGCACATAAAACATATATTTTCATTAACTTAAAGAAACCATTGCGGCGGAAATATTTAATCATCCATTTCATTATAATCACTTTTGCAAAATAATACATTGTTGACTAGTTACAAAACATCATTATTTGCATTACATCATAAAAACATCATATTTCTATCAAATGGATGCCATCCAAAAATGCAAAGTAGCTACCCCGTGCCATCCTCAACAATGCTCACCTACCAACTGGAAAATGCATAAAAAGTCAGCGTTGCTGAGTGAGTCCTAGTTTTATAAACACATTGCATTACCATCCATTCATTAAAACATTTTTATTACTATCGCACGTGATCACACATCATACGCACCTCAAGGTAATCATTATTATCTTCATCATCATTCGCTTCGTACCTTTCGCACATTTCGTACTTTTAGTACATTTATTATTTTTCACTTCTATCTAGGTCCTGTCATGTACTTAACACTCCCCTCTAGAGCACCAAGAAATTTGTCCAGGGTTAAGTGACAAGGACCCCGTAACGCACATACGGAGTGGTCACTAGGACAGACTCCTCCTGTGTGTGTGAACTCTTATGGGTTCGCCAAGATCGAACGTTGTATAACACACAGTAATTAGGAAAACACACGTGTTGGAGCAGTCACCAAGACTGAACTCTTACTGTGTGTATGAACCCTTATGTGTTAGCCAAAACGCATGTTGTAGACACACACAGTTGAGCTAACAACTCTCAATAAGTTGTGAACCTCCTCCCAGTTGCTTGCAAGGCTTTTTATTTGTTCATTCATTATGTTCCACTTTCGTTATCTTAAATCTTTTGCTTTGTTAAGATAATAATTTATGTTCATTAACAATATCACACCACGTAAAGTCACATCGTACATACGTAATAAGGAACATAAGAAAACATATCATACATAAATGTACCATCATCATGCATCATCATACATAGCATACACCATCACATAAGCATCAACCATACATTACATCACACATACCATCATGCATAAACACCAAGCATACATCATCAATCATGCCCAACATATCATCTATGACCTCAAAAGTCAGCTTACATGAACCCCTGGGAACCTCCCAAATCAAAACCTACATATGCACTTTCCCCCGAAAATCAGGACGTCAACTAAGTTCTTTTGGGCGTATGTGCCTTATTCAGTCACATTGCCTTCCATGCGCATGAGAACACTTAGGCGTATGGACACTATGGGACGAATGGACACTTAGGCGTATGGACTTCCAGTCACATAGAACACCATAAACACACGAATTCTTACCTTGAATTCACACTTCCTGCTCTTGTTCTTCTTCAAACCGAGATTTTTCAGCTTTCCATTATCTCTCTAAATAAAAATCCGAATGTTGAGTGTGAAGAGAGATTAATGGACGGCCATGCCACCTTTGTCACCAACTTTTAAACCTTTTTGTCCTTTTGACACTTTTTACCCCTTAACTTGGGTAATATGTCTTTTCTTTATTTTTCTTCACTTTATTCTTTTGTTTGAGTCTTCTAAACATAACTGGGTGTTACATTATAGGTTTGCAGTCTTCAGTCGTGTGACTGAACCATTAGCATGGTTCAGTTGTGCGACTGACCCATGCGATTGATGTGCGACTGGGTCATTCTCATGTCTTAATCGTACGACTGATCCAGTCTCCTGGTTCAGTCGTGCGACTAGTTCATTAGCATGATATCTTCATGTGTATGGTCCATAAGTATGGTCCATTAGCATGAATAATCATACAACAACTTCAGACCTATATAATAAGTTCATATATATGAATTACAGATACACTAACATCAAACCACAAATCATATATAATTACATGGTTTCATTACACATATGTAAGCCATGACAGGCTTTTACATTAAGCACATAAACTAGGGACATATGTATAAACAAGTATACCCTTCAATCACAACTGGATGACGGGTATAATGTAATCCATAGTCTATTGTGTATCTTATCTATCTAAGCACCCTCATTCTACTCTTCCAATGTTCTGAGGTTGGATTATAAGTATATCTGCTTAGCCTACTCATCGCGTATGCTAAGTCAGGTCTAGTACATGTCATTAGATACATTAAACTACCAATGATTCTTGAATACTCTAACTAAGCAACACCCTCGCCTCTATTTTCTTTAGATGTTAGGTGGTATCAACAGGAGAACATGCTACACGCGTGTCTCCTTAGTTGAATTTTTCAAGAATCTTGTCCACATAATGAGCTTGACTTAACACAAGAACATCTTGGGTTTGAACGATTTTCACTCCTAAAATTACATCCGCTAAACCCATATCTTTCATGTCAAATCTTCCTTTCAGCATGTCTTTAGTAGATTTTATTATTTTATCATTACTCCCAATGATAAGTATATCATCTACATAAAGACATAAAATTACATAACCTCCCATTGTATCTTTCACATATACACATTTGTCACACTCATTATTTTGAAACTGTTGTCAATCATGACACGATCAAACTTAAGGTGCGACTATTTTGGAGCTTGCTTTAAGCCATACAATGACTTGACCAATTTACATACTTTACCCTCTTGACCATGGGCAGAGAAACCCTCAGGTTGCTCCATATAAATCTCTTCTTCTAAATCGCCATTAAGAAATGCAGTATTGACATTCATTTGATGTACTTTCAATTTCTTAATGGCGCAATAGCAAGAACTAATCATATGGAGGTTATGCGAGTCACAAGTGAGTGAGTATCAAAATAGTCTAGACCTTCCTTTTGTATAAAACCTTTGACTACTAGCCTTGCTTTGTATTTATCAATACTTCTGCAGGATCATTGAAGGATGTGAGTTACAACACAACAACACAAAGAGGAGATTAACCAAACTTTTAATCAAACAGTAAACTGGATTAACCAACATAAGACACTAGGAACACGAGTAATGTAAAATACAGAACACAAAGAACGCAAGTGTATGGTTTTCAAGAATGCAGTATATTGCTTTCTCTATGTTCTATTACAAGTGTTACAAAGCATAAATAAAAGATACAAGAACATGAGATACTTATACTACATCCTACAGCTGGCTATACTTTGAAAGCCAGCTGGATACAATTGACTAGACACAAACAAAATCAATTGTAGAGTCAAAAGGCAGATTGCCTTTTGACTTGTGACTATGACATGCCATAGCTCACATCCTTATCTATTATAAAAAGGATAAAGTACATAAAGTAGAAAGTTTACAGACTCAAGACCTCAATGTACAGTTACCAAAAGCAAGGACCTTTTCACCAACTCATGTAAGTTGGTGACTTGTAGAGGTGCAGCGGAAAGGTGTCCAGCTTTACAGAAAAGTACATCAGAAAAAGCATATCTTAAAAGTCTTCGGAAGAAATCTGTTTTCATAACTTGAAGCTTTGGAAGACTTTGTCTCTGAGGCTTCGGAAGACTTCATCTTTGGCTTCGGAAGATATTGGTCTTGGCTTCGGAAGATTTCACACTTAGAATATTTCTGTTGAGTGTGTGAAACTTCTGAAGCATTCTACTTCAGAACTTGTGCAGCAGAATAAGCCTTGGATGTTTGGGTTGCATCAGCCTCTTCATTAGTCTCTACAAACTCCCCCTAGGCTGATGCTACCAAAACACTAAGAAGACTTCAAATATCAACAGTCCTCATTAAATGATACCCATTCCTTTTTTCAAGGGATGATCAGGATTCTTCAAATTGTCAAAGTATCTTCTCATGTCAAAGAGATCATGCAGAGGCAATTGAAACATGTCTTGCCATGTATAAGTGTCTTCAAAGCTTGATCTCTAATGACATGCCACCTTTCTGGATTTGTGGTGTATGTCCAAGATAAGATGGGTCTTCCTGATGCAAGAGGAGCTACTAAAGTTGGAGTTGGTTGAGCATCCTCTGGCTGCACATCCTCAGGATCTGACTCTTCCTGAGGTTTAGAAGAGGATGCAGTCTTTCTTTTCTTTGGCTTTGGTTTAGAAGCCATCCTCTTCTTTCTTTTTCCAAATTTTAACTGAGAAGACTGGCCTGCAGCACCAGATTGATCTTTGTTGTCTGTCTCAGTTGGGACTTCCTCTCTCTTAGGCTCAGAAGGAGAAGGAGGTTGACCCTGCTGTGGATCAGAAGATGAAGCTTGCTGAGTCTCAGCAGGAGGTCCAGGTTGTGTTGTCTTTGGTTGTTCAACCTTAACCTCCACTTCAGGTGGAGCTTGACTTGGAGTGGAGTGTAATCAGTGAGCTCTCCCTTTTAATCTTCTGCTTGATCACCCTAATATGCTCATCCATAGTGGATAGAGACATGGGACCAAGTCTCCTTCGAGAATCCATACAGCTTCAAGAAGCTCATCATCCTTTGCCTATCAGCAGACTTCTTCATACTCTTTTGGATGATGGCTCTTGATTTTGCAGCTTCTTCCCTAAGCTTCTTCTTTGTTGTCTTTCTATCCTTGACTATCTCAAGCTCAAGTTGTTTTAAATACTCAAACTCAACATAGTCATAGGGCAGGGGAAGAAGTGCATCTGCCTGGTAGAAGCCTGTGGCACTCAGGTAGTTGATCATCTTGATTCTATCTTCTTCTCTGTCTACCTGAGGTTCTTGTTGAACCACATCCTCTTGCACAGGACTTTCTTGAACTGGGGAGAAGGCAGGCATATCTTTGTACAGTCTTTTTCTTCTTCTCTCTTTTGACTTGTACTAGGAGTTCTGCATCTTCTGCCTCCTTCTTCTCTCTTGACCTTTCTAGGTCAACCAGTTCATTTAGCTCATCCAAGGGGAGAGAGATGACACTGTCTATGTCATAGTTCCTAGTCTGCAGATAGTTAATCCTGACTGCCCTTAACTTCATTCTGAGTGTCTGGTCTGGGGGCAGCCCTGATTGCAGACTCCATGAGTCTTGAAGACCCAGAAGAGGAACCTTCTCCCCTCAGATTCCTTTTCCTCTCTCTCTCATCCTCCTCCTCTCCTCAGATGTCATCTTTCTTTTCCTTTGTCACTCACAGACTTTTGTGACTCAGGGTGGAGAGAGCTTTGGCCTTCATTGCTTGTTGCAGCATCTGAGCTCAGGCCAGAGAGAGGTTGAGAAGCACCTTCACCAGCAGGTGTCTCAGAAGGAATATGGATCTCTGCAGTTTGAGATGATGAGACAGGGCTCTCAGGTTCTGTCACTGGGCCTTCAGTCAAGGTTTCCCCTATGAAGCTAATCTTAGGGTCTGCCTCAACATCCAGTTGACCGATGACATTGCCTGATTGCCTTAGTCTCCTTCTTAGGCTGAACTCTGCAATGATCCTGTCTTGGATTCTTTTAGCCAGTCTGTCAGCTTGTCTTGATTGGTTTGGGTTGACAAGTGGCATGTTGACTAGATCCAGACCTTCATAGTAGTTCAAGGTCTGAAAGTTGAAGACTTCTTGCTGTCCTTGAACTCTTATGATGATGAGGGCCTTCCAGTTGTTGTCATACCTCCATCGAATGATGTGATTGAAGGATGATGGAGGTGACTAGCCCTTGGTATCCCATCCTCAAACAGACTCTGTATGAAGGAGTCTGTGTAGTCCACATCAATGTGAACTAGAGGAGATTGCTGAGAATGCACAGTTGCAAGTGAGGATGGTGAGTCCTCAATGTCCATTCTCTCAGAGGAACTCCTAGGTTCTATGGCTGTAAAGACTTTCTCCCCCTTTTTGGTAGCATCACCCACTTGCATAGGTGAGCTGGAGGATAGATCAATCACATCCATAGGTTCTTGTGTTCCTGGTTGAGCTTGCCTTAAGGGTCTCCCAGCTAGTTTTTCCTTAAGATATGAAATCTCAAGTTGCTGATCATTAATCCTATTGTGTAAGGTAGTCACCTGAGATTCAAGATGACTGACCTTTGAGACTAAATAGGTGCATGTTTTGGATAGTTGTTGCACTTTTAGTCTCAGATCCCCCTCATCTTCATCAGAAGAATCACTGGGGTGGAGAAGATTGGACAGAGTCCTTTCTCTCATGACCAGTTCTGAGTTCTTGGCCACTGGATTTCCTCTGCTTACTGGCAGTCTCAGTTGAGATGTCAGTAGGCTGAGTTGCCATGGTTGAGGTCTTAATGATGTAATCACTTGCAGAAGTGAGAGCCTCTTCCATATGGACATCCTGAACAGGTTCAGGAGTGTCCACCTCAGTTGTAGGTGACTGATGTGGGATAGATATAGGAGACTCAGGAGTATTCATCTCTCTTTGAGTAGGGGAAAAGAGAGAGACTCATTATACTCACTGAAACCTAGATCTTCATCAGTATAGAAGTCAAGGTTGGGAATTGGTTGGTTGAGTCTATAGGCTGGGGATGGTAACTGTCCCCTGAAAGTTGATCACTTGAGTGTTGAGACTCAGAGTGATGGCTTAAGGCAGTAGGGCTAATGATCTCATCAGGCTGAGCATGAGGAACCTCAGCACTGATTCTTGAAAAGATGGGAGTGGTCTGCTCCTCAGGAGAAGTGGGAGCTCTAGTATCCACTTCTTCTTTATGGGTGAGTATATGGGAGCCTCCACAGACTGAATAGTCTGAGCAGGGGTTCGTTTGGATTTTCTTTGGTAGGTGATGGATATTTGAGGTTGTGTTGGTGGTTGGAAAGCAGCAGGTGTGGGTTCAACACTAGCTTGTACTGCTAGGTTGTCACCTTGAGCAATGAGCTCTAACATTTTTGGGACTAGGGCTGTTTCTACCCTAGAGAATCCAACAGTGGACTTTCTCAGTATTTTAAAGATGCCAGGCTTCATCTGTCCCAATTTAAGAGTGTTACCTGTTTCCCTTAACTGTGAGCCCAGTTCACAGTTAAGAATGTACTGGTATCTAGGAAACATGTAGTACTCTAAGGAGTCTAAATTAGCAAGAAAATTTGTATAAACAAATTGAGAGTACCTGAATTTGACCCCTTGAACCATTCCATGGACTATAAGGAGAGATCTTCAGGAATCTGGTCCCATCCACCATGCTTGTTTGATAAGCTGTGAATGACCACATGGAGCAGGAATCTCCATTTGGATAAGACCTTCCCTTTCCTGAAGGTTTTACAGAGAAATCTCCCTCGTACCCTATCTGCTCAAAGGAATGATTTACAGCTTCCTTTGGGAAGAACACCTCACCTTCTTCATCATCCAGCTGAAGATGTCGGTTGATGATGGCCGGAGTGATGAAGATTGTTCTCCCCTGCACTGTGGCAGACAGTGCCTTCTCCCGTCCATAATGACCTCTTGGCAGGTCTTCCAGAATTCAAGCAACTGATCCTCATAGAGTGGAGGATCAATGGTTAGGGAGGTGAAGTAGTGGGACAGAGACAAGAAACGGCAAACCTCTGAGAAATGAGGATCTTTCTCAGAGCATAACAGAGCAACTTGATTGTGTTGTTTGTGTAGCTGCATGGTGAAGTTGGGATCATTTCTGTGAGCAAGGTTAGCCATTGTGAGGTAACTCAGAGATGAAGAAAAAGAAAGAAAGAAATTTCAGAGAGAAAATTTGGGCTTTAGGTTTGGAGGAAGAGCAGATGATAGAAGAGGGGGAAACCGTTGGGTTTTATAGAGAGAGGAATTCAGATAAAGTTTAATGAAAGAGGATAAACTTTGAAATCCGGATGTCGGTCCCACCTCTGAAAAAGTAGTTTACTTTTTGCTCAAAAAGTAGTTTTCTTGGAAATCAAAAAGCTTCCGAAGGTAAATTATCTTCGGAAGTTTTAATGAAAAAGCTTCCGAAGCTAAAATGACTTCGGAAGAATTTCCTGAGAGTATTTGATGATTTTGCTTCGGAAGAAAAAATTAAGACTTGAGTGCTTTGTATAGAGATCAACAAAGCTTCCGAGAGTTAATTATTGCTTCGGAAGGAAAAGGTCCTTGAAAATAAGTAAGTGTCTAAGAAACTATTTAAGCTTCGGAAGATAAAATTGGAATTTCTTCCGAAGGTAAATTTCTTAGACAGTTAATATTTTGAAGGTGTGATTTTCTTCCGAAGTTAAAATGCATAACTTCCGAAGTATAAAATCATCAATTAATCTAAGGAAAGTCTTCCAATCCAAGGAAAACATGAGCTTATGAAGATGATAGACTAGACAACTTAGAACACACATTTTTTAAGAAATAATAAGAATTAGTTTTAAGAAAAATTTACTCAAGGTTGATCATCCCAATAGCTGATATTAGATATTTAAATCTTTGTTCATCAAAGGCCTTTGTAAAACAAATCAGCATATTGTTCATCTGTGTGAACCTTGACTAGTTTAATTAATCCTTTTCATAATTATCTCTTATTAGATGATACTGATATTGATGTGCTTTGTCCTTGAGTGCTGCACAGGATTCTCTGTAATTGAGATAGCACTGTTGTTGTCTATGTGGATTGGAGTCTCCTTGAAATTTAACCCATAGTCTAGCATTTGATTCTGAATCCAAAGCACTTGAGCACAACAGCTAGCGGTAGCAATGTATTCAGCTTCAGCAGTTGATGCAGAGACACAGGATTGCTTCTTGCATCGCCATGAGACAACCCTTCCACCAGGAAATTGACATCCCCCAGATGTAGACTTTGCGTCATATTGCAACCACCATAATCACTATCTGTATAAGCATACAGATTAAAGTCAGAATTCTTGGGATACCATAGACCAAGTGTTGATGCACCTTTGAGGTATCTTAAAATCCTTTTGACAGTGATAAGGTGAGACATCTTAGGGTTGGCTTGATATCTTGCACAGATGCATGTAGCAAACATGATATCAAGCCTGCTAACAGTAAGATACATAAGCGAACCAATCATAGCCCTGTATAAGTGTTCATCTACACACTCCCCCTCAAGATCAGGACCAAGGGAGTGGTTTCTGGCTATAGGTGTCTTAGCAATCTTACAGTCAGTCATATTGAATCTTTTGAGTATGTCTTGAACATACTTTGACTGACTTATGAAGATGCCATCTTCAACTTGCTTCACTTGAATTCCCAGAAAGAAATTGAGTTTCCCCATGGCACTCATTTCAAATCTGTCTTTCATCAGCTTCTCAAAGTCTTTGCAGAGCTTTGGATTAGTTGAACCAAAGATGATGTCATCCACATATACTTGAACTAGCAATATGTCTTTTCCTTGTCCTTTGATGAAGAGAGTTCCATCTATAGTACCTCTCCTGTATCCATGTTTACAGAGATACTCAGACAGTGTTTCATACCACTTCCTGGTGCCTGATGTAACCCATAGAGAGCTTTATCAAGCTTGCAGACATAATCAGGATGATCAGGATCTATGAAACCAGGTGGCTTTTAATAAACCTCTTCATCTATCACTCCATATAAAAAGGCACATTTCACATCAAGTTGAAAGACCTTGAAGTTCTTGGATGCAGCAAATGCCAGGATATCCTAACAGCTTCTAATCTTGCCACTGGAGCAAAGACATCAGTGTAGTCAATCCCTTCTTCTTGTGTGTATCCTTGAACAACCAGTCTAGCTTTGTTTTTGATGATAATGCCTCTATCATCTTTCTTGTTCCTAAACACCCATTTGGTTCCTATGGTAGTCTTCCCAAAAGGAAGAGGACAAAGGTTCCAAACTTTCTGCTTTTTGAATTGAAGCAGCTCTTGTTGCATAGCTTCAACCCAACTTCCATCCTTTAGAGCCTCCTCAACTTTCTTTGGCTCTATCTGAGATAGAAAACAAGAGTGAAGACAAACATTTGCTTCATGGGTTTGTCCTCTTGTCTTTACCCCGGAGACAACATCTCCAATGATGTTTGTGGTAGGATGAGACTTGTGGATCCTAAGCTGAGGAATCACAGCAAGTTGTTGAGAAAGATCTAAATTAGAAAAATTTAGATCTGGCATAGATGTTTCTCCCACCACATCAGCATACTTTTCAAGTGAAACTTTATCCAAGCAGTGTGTGATATCATTGATGTTCTCATCTATGGTGTGGTTAGTGGCATCAAGAAACTCTTGACCACTGTCAACATCACCATTGTTGTCTTCCACAGTTGAGGTGTTCTTATCTGGTTGTAGAGCCTCTAAGCTGGAATTTGAAGGCATACCAGATGTATCAGCTGAATTTATCATTGTTGTGTTGATAGAAACCTCATTTGCAGAAGTAGTTCCAACTGGAGCTGAAGATGTATGACTTGAAGATCTTCCTAGCTCAAATCTTGGGTCAGGATCACCTGTATTTAAATTTTCTGCAGATCCTGAAACATTCTCACAAGATTTGTTAAAACAGTTGGTAACCAAATCAAGATCAAATAGCCAATCTGGACCAGAACCAGCAACACATGGTGTGTGTTCATTGAAGGTCACATTGGCTGACTCCTCAACTATTCTAGTTCTGAGATTGTACACTCTATAAGCCTTAGCTTGGGAAGAATATCCAATAAAGTGTCTATCATCTGATTTCTCAGCAAATTTGGCAATTTGATCTTTGGTATTCAAAATGGTGCAAGGACATCCAAATGACCTGAGAAAACCAATGAAAGGTTTTCTCTTGTGCCAAAGTTCATAAGGAGTCTTTCCATGAGTCTTAACTACTAAAACTTTGTTCTGCACATAGCAGGCAGTGTTGACTGCCTCTGCCCAGAAGGTGATGGGCAGTTTAGAGTCAGACAACATGGTTCTTGCAGCTTCAATCAGTGTCCTGTTTCTCCTCTCAGCAACACCATTTTGCTAAGGAGTCCTGGGGGCACTAAATTGCCTTGCAATACCTTTTTCATCACAAAATGTATCAAGGGTTTGGTTCTTGAATTCTGTTCCTTGATCACATCTTATGATTTTGACCTTGTGATCAGACTGATTCTCAATCTTTAAGATGAAATTCTTTAGAATCTCAGGAGTCTCATCCTTAGTTCTAAGGAAGAAGACCCAAGTGAATCTTGTAAAATCATCTGTGATCACTAGACAGTATAAGGTCCTTCCTAAACTCATTACACTGGTGGGGCCAAAGAGATCCATATGTAACAAGTGTAGGGTGTAGTGATGGAGTTCATTTCCTTAGGCTTATGAGATACCTTATGTTTCTTCCCTTTCAGGCATGCAACACAGTGATCATCGCTTGTAAACTCTTTCTTTGGCATTCCAGTACCAATCATGCTTAATCAATTTATTCATGTTCTTAAAGTTTACATGGCACATTCTTTTATGCCATAGGAAAGACTCATCACTATTGGCTTTAGATAGAAAGCATGAAATTTCTCCGGAGGGAGAGGTTTCTTGTAAATCCATCTTGTACATGTTTCCTTTCCTGGGGGCTCTAAGCAGGATATGCTCATGAGGAATGACCACACCAGGCTTAAGAACAATGCACTCATGCTCAGTAAAGAGCATGTTATGACTCTGATCACAAAGTTGAGATACACTCAGAAGATTGTATCCAAGCTCTTTAACAAGTTTACCTTTTCAATGTGAGCTTACCATTTGTGACCTTGCCCCTTCCAGAAATGTAACCACCTTCATCTCCTCCAAAAGCAACTGGTCCTCTATCAATCCTTTCAAAGTTCTAGAGTAGTGACCTATTGCCTGTCATGTCCCTGGAACAGCCACTGTCTATGATCCAGACATTTTTGTCTGTCTTCCGCTGTCCCTGCACAAAGGAAAATTTTATTAGTTACATTTGGAAACCCAAGCCTTGCTTGTCTTGGGTTTATTTACAGAAGGTAATTCAATAGTGATAGATCCTATGGTTGTACTAAGAGGATCTTGAGCTGTTGTTGATGGAGAAATCTCAGTCACTTGGTCTTTCTTAGACATCCACACCACCTTTGGAGTCTTGGACTTGACCTTCAAAACTTCGGAAGTTTTTGGAACTTCAGAGTTTTGATGACTGGTACTTCGGAAGATTCTGCAGACACTGCAGCAGACTTCAGTGCTTCGGAAGAATTCCTTTCTTCCGAGACTAATTTTTCTTCCGAAGGTAATTTTCCACTTGCGTTCTTCTTAGATTTTGAGCTTTCGAAGGAAATAGTTTTCCTTCAAATTTGAATCTTCTTCAAACTCTTTGAAGTCTTTGTTTTGGTCATATGGACAGTACCTTTAGGATTGAAAGGACAATCCTTGGCAATATGAGTAGTGCTATCACACATAACACAATTCATCTTCTTCTTCACAAGAGCCTTTTCTTGAGAATAGGACTGTTTTAGTCACATCCCTTCTCCACCTTCATCTTTATTGATGCTGAGACAGTCCTCTTGGGCTGAGGACTGTGCTTGGAATTTGATGGTCCAGGCTGTGCAGCAGTGGTACACAGCAAATCAGTCTTCTTCTTGCTACTGAGATGAGTTAAACAAAAACCAAAACTCTTAGCAGAAGAGTTTTGGTTGATGTCTTCAGTCCCTACCACTTTAAACCCTCCAGAAATAAAAACTTGTTTCTGCTTAGAGTCAAAAGTAGCCTTGATCTCTTGAGCCTTCCTTGCCTTTCTTTTGCTCTTTCTGATCAAGTTCTTTCTCATGGACTTGGTAATCACAGCCTTCACTTTCTCCTCAGAAGGATAGTGGCCCTTCTTGGAATCCTCCTCTTTACTCTTAGTAGAGGGATTCTTCACTATCTTTTCTTTATCCTCCTCACTCGTAGGATCTATGAGAGGAAGCTCATCTTCACAAGTTCCACACCTAGGGGGTCTTACAGACAAGATTATGTGTGGAGGAGCTATCTCATTTGATCCCAGTCCCTGTCTGTTTCGATAGCACACTTTGTTGTGCAGGGATGAGGATATCATGTTCTTGAAGGTCTCTTCTTCAAGAACACTCTTTTCTGCCCTGGCTTTGCTGATCACAAGCTTAGCCTGGCACTCAGTTAGCTTGGTTATGAGATCTTGAATTTGAGTTCTAAAATCTGTGTGTTCATGTTTTAGAACTGAAATGGTTTTCTCTAAGTCCTCTATTTTCAGCTTATAATCATTTTTAGACTTTCTAAAATCAGATTTTAAAATGTTTAAGGACTCAACATCAGATCTCAGTTCCAAGTTATAGAACCTGTACCTATTAACTTTAGCAATGCATTCAGGAGTACAGAGATGTTCCAATACCTTGGCTTCATCATGATCTGTCATCAGTGCTTGGTTTGGAGAAGCATCTTCCACCTGAAAGCTCCAGTCAAAGCCTCCTTCTTCAACAGCAACAGCAACTTGCTGCTTTGACTTCTCATTATGAAGAGCTTTGTCAGTGTAGTTTGGTCTGGACTGTGTTTGGCCACCATTGGTTCTAGGTGCCTTACACTCTCTGGCAAAGTGGCCCATCAAGTTACAGTTGTAACACTTGACTTTGCCTTTGTCCAGTCCAAACTTTCCACTGGTTGCATTGCTTGGGAACTTCCTTCCAGTCCTCTTGTAGAATTTCTTGGCTCTGTGAGTGAGAAGAGCCATCTGCTAGACTATTTCCATGTATTCCAGATCATCTGGATGAATACAGTCCAGGTCTTCAAGAGTGAAAAGAGAGTTGCCACAGCTTTCATCAGAAGACACAAATGCTTGAGAAGAGCTTGTCTCTTGGAATGGGCTTCCTTGAGTGTAGTTCTCCTTTGGTGTCTCTAGGAAGGTGATGAAAGGACCCTTGGGTGAGTTGTCAGGGTAGCATATAAGATGATGTTTGGGCTCTATGCTATCCCTTTCAACCACATGTAGGGCTGAACCCATTTGATTGTTGGAGTTACTAGATGAACCCTGCATGTTCATCTCCATCTGGTAGCCACTGAGAATCCCATATAACTCTGTCAGAGTGAGAGTTTTGAGATTTTTAGTTCTCTTGATCACCACACAGTAGTGTGTCCATTGCCTAGGAAGTGAGGACATGAACTTCCTTACAATGTCTCTATTCTCAAGAGAAACTCCTCCATCCACTAGGGTATCCACAATCTCAACATACCTGAAGTATTGCTGAGTCATGGTCTCACCTGCTTTGAAGGTGAAGTTTTCAAACTGCTGCTTCAGGAGATCCTTCTTGTTCTCCTTGGCTTCAGAAGAACCCTCATACATCAGTTTCAGTGCATCCCATAGCTATTTAGCCGTTTTGCACTTCTTGAAACCTCTGTACACAGAGTTTGGAAGGGCAGTTTGAAGAGCTGTCATGGCTTTCCTATCTATCTCTACTCTCTTCCTATCTTCATCAGAATAGTTAGCCACATCCTTGGGGATCATACCAGCACCAGTAGCAGAGGGTGTGCTGGGTATGAAAGGTCCATTCTTAATAGACTCCCACATTCTTGAATTGAGAGACCTAATGAAACCTTCCATTCTTAAACACCAGGTATCAAACTCATCAAGAGTGATCAGTGGGGACTTGTTCATGGTTCCA
Source organism: Flaveria trinervia (assembly GCA_025506515.1). Lineage (NCBI taxonomy): Eukaryota > Viridiplantae > Streptophyta > Magnoliopsida > Asterales > Asteraceae > Flaveria > Flaveria trinervia. The sequence continues at coordinate 47,998,731 of CM046449.1, forward strand.
GTTTCCATATCAGTTTTGGAAATGGCTGCCATTTGAAAAGTTTGGTATTTGTGTGTGTGAGGGATCTTAAGATGGTGAGATCTTATATCAAGAGCCTGAATGCTCTGATACCAAATGCAGGATCGTTGAAGGGTGTGAGTTACAACACAACAACACAAAGAGGAGATTAACCAATTTTTAATCAAACAGTAAACTGGATTAACCAACATAAGACACTAGAACACGAGTAATGTAAGAGACAGAACACAAAGAACGCAAGTGTATGGTTTTCAAGAATGCAGTATATTGCTTTCTCTACGTTCTATTACAAGTGTTACAAAGCATAAATAAAAGATACAAGAACATGAGATACTTATACTACATCCTACAGCTGGCTATACTTTGAAAGCCAGCTGGATACAATTGACTAGACACAAACAAAATCAATTGTAGAGTCAAAAGGCAGATTGCCTTTTGACTTGTGACTATGACATGCCATAGCTCACATCCTTATATATTATAAAAAGGATAAAGTACATAAAGTAGAAAGTTTACAGACTCAAGACCTCAATGTACAGTTACCAAAAGCATGGAGCTTTTCACCAACTCATGTAAGTTGGTGACTTGTAGAGGTAGTGGAAAGGTGTCCAGCTTTACAGAAAAGTACATCAGAAAAAGCATATCTTAAAAGTCTTCGGAAGAAATCTATCTTCATAACTTGAAGCTTCGGAAAAATTTGTCTTTGAGGCTTCGGAAGACTTCATCTTTGGCTTCGGAAGATATTGGTCTTGGCTTCGGAAGATTTCACACTTAGAATATTTCTGTTGAGTGTGTGAAACTTCTGAAGCATTCTACTTCAGAACTTGTGCAGCAGAATAAGCCTTAGATGTTTGGGTTGCATCAGCCTCTTCATTAGTCTCTACAACTTCTATTGGCTTTGATCTTCTTTTTATATATCCAATGATATCCAAACGGTTTACAACCAGGAGGAAGATCTACTAGCTCCCAAGTATGGTTGTGAAGAAATGAATCAATTTCATTCTTGATTGCCTCTTTCTATTGAGGTCCTTCCGAAGAAGATACCGCTTCACAGTAGGTATTAGGCTCAACCTCAACCATATACTTATGAAGTCTGGACCAAAGGATTTCTCAACCTTGCCCTTTTACTTCATCTAATTTCTCCCTCTTTAACCTCCAGTCGTTCATGTTGACTATCATGAACTATGTCATCAATTTGTGTTGATGAACTTGCACCTCCATCATTAAACCGCGATGATTAAGATGCATGTGTTTGTCCTCACATTGGAAATGCATTTTCAAAATATGAAGCATTCCCCGACCTTATCTCTATGATAGTGTCTTTTGTACATCGGGATTCTTGGACTTATGTATAAGAATCGATGTGCATTGCTGTTTTGAGCATATCCAATGAATATGCAATCAACAGTATTGGGTCCTAGTTTTTGAGCTTTAGGCGGTGGTACAATCACCTTAGCTAGGCACGCCTACACTTTGAGATAATTATATGATGGTTTTCTTTTCATCCATAATCCATAAGGGGTTACATCCCTTTTCTTTGGTGGTATTTTATTTAAAAGATAATTGGCCGAGAGGATAGCTTCCCCCCACATATCATGGCTCATCCTAGAGCTTATCAACATGGCATTCATAATCTCTTTTAAAGTACGGTTTTTCCATTCCGCAATGCCATTTGATTGTGGTGAGTAAGGTGTCGTACATTCATGTATTATACCACTTTTTGCACATAAATCGGCAAACAATGCAACATATTCACCACATCTATCACTTTGCACAACTTTAATTTTCTTGTTTAGTTGATTCTCAACTTTATTTTTATATAAGATAAATTTGTCGATTGCCTCATCCTTACTTTTAAGTAAGTATACACAACAATATCTAGTGTAATCATCATTAAAAGTGATGAAATATTTGTTGCACCTCTTGTTAGGTGTTCTTTTAAATCACATATGTCGGTGTGAATTAAACCAAAGGTTTCGGTTATTCTTTCAACCGATTTAAATGATGATCTTGTAAGTTTTACCTCAATGCATGTGTCACATTTAAAGTTTGTGTCAATGTGGAAGGTAGTTTATTAAATGACGAATAGAATTATAATTTACATGTCCTAGTCTACCATGCCAAACATTTGAAGACTCATGCATATAAATAGAAGTAGTAGTCTTATTCATTTCACTTTTGACAATGATTACATTCATCTTAACATATCATTAAAGGCATAACCCTTTCTTACATACATTCCACGGTTAGTGTTACTGTTAGTTCATAAGACTTGTAAGTCAAAGACTTGTAGTGTTCACTTTTGACAATGTAAATATGACTTATGGGGGCAATCTTTGAGTGATTTTATATAGTGTTAGTCCATAAGACTTGTAAGTCAAATATATACAAGTAATATGGGTATCATAATTGGGTGTCTGAATAATTTGTTAGGGTGTAAATATAACTCACCTTTAATTTTATTATCAATATAAGATATTATATGAGTATTTATAAAGGGTTGGGTTATACAAACACTCATTTATGTTATTAGAACATTTTATTGTCACTATCTCTTTCTATGTATCTTTATGTATGTAAGAGATATAGAGAATAAAATAAATTGAGTGTATCAGTAAAATATCTCTTTATAAATTAATATATTTACATAAACTATCATCAACTATAACTAATTCTAGCGTGATTTTATTAGTCTAAGGCCTACATGTAGGAGTGTCAGTCGTATCTTCCATTTGTGATTTAATTCTAATATATTTGCATAACCTATCATCAACTATAACATACCCCTTTATAAATAAGCTTGAATGTTTTATATTTTAATCACAACAATTTGCTAGTTTTATATTATAACCACTAAAGTTCATCAAATAAAAACACAAGCCTGAGATCATTAAATTTTGCGAAATCTTCCATTTCTTTCTCTTCGAATGTCTTCTTTGAGCCCCATAAGTTTTTTAAATTTTTTCGAAAATGCATTGTATTGTTATAATTTTGCTATATATCACAAAAGGCATCTACCAGAATTGGTTAGTTTAGTATGTTTCTACAAGAGTGGTTCATGGTTTGAATCTCTCAAGCATTTTTTTTTTCTCAACAATTACATATAAATTGAACTAAAACCAATAACATGTATCACATGTAGTAGCGTCAAAAGACGGCTTGAAGTCAATAACAATTATTTGGTAGTGTTATAATTGGGCACCAAGAAAATACATTTTTAGAAATCTTTTTTGAAGATAAATTACAAAGTTAAATAAACTACAATTTAATTTTTAAGAATAGACATATATGTTTTAGTTCAATTGTTGGTCGGTATATCACGTAATTGTATGTACCGGAGAAAGGAAAATGTAGAGGTCACTAGAAGCCCACGTCGCAACCCCAAATGATTTTGCAATTAACGAACCCATTTTATTTCTTGATTTAGAACTAGAGCTAAACAATTCCCACGTATGATTATCGTTTTCACAATTCACAGAGCTCATCCATGGCTACCCTCAACAATCATGTCATATTCCCCACCCCCAAACTCTCTCCACCCACGAAACCCATCTCATACCCAATCGCCTTCTCAGCTAAACTCTTTTCTCAATCGAAAAACAATCATACACTCATCAGATCAATCGCAGAGGACAAAGAGGTGGTCACGGAAGAAGTTAGTGTCTCCAATTTCAAACCAGATGAACAAAGTGGAAGTGAATTAGAGACCGGTGACGATGAGTTTGCTGGTAGAAATGGCTCTGAAGGAATTGACAGGTTCGCGGGTAAAGCGATCAATGCTTCAATTGTTCTTGGGTTTGGTACTCTTGCTGTCACTAGGTTGCTCACCATTGATCATGAGTATTGGCATGTGAGTTGCGCTTCACTTTGTTGTTGTTATTCTTATTGCGTGTTTATCTTTGTCAAACTTCCCACTTTTGTTTGCAATTTGGTCACACATGGTTTCAAATTTGGGGATAATTCTCGTACTTATTGTGTCAAGTGCCTGTAAGTAGTTTTCTCTAAATAGAGTAACAAAGAAAAAGAAACCGGTTATTGGATTACATAACCAGACGAATATATTAGAGTTAAACAACAGATTCAAGGGTTTTTGCATTGCTCTACTTAAAAATAGTTTTGTATTTAACCGTGTTGATTTCTCCGAAAGCATCAAAACTGATTTTATGGCACATAATGACTTCAAAGAGTCCACATTTGCCTTTCATGAGTAAGAAATGACAACAGTACATTAATGTAAGAGAACAGGCCACAAAAGAATATAGTTTCAGACCAAGGGTTCCTTAAGAATGCTTGGATTTGTATATGTTGTTTCAGGGTATTCTCATAGAATGTGATTTAAGCTAAAGTATTAACAAAATCATAAAATTTGAGCTAAATTATTACATGAATTATGAATTCACGTCAGATGGACTAGGAATAATCAACAGTCATACATGGGTTTTCTTGAAGATTCAAACTTTACATACATGTAACTATGATCAAAATGATTCTTTTTAGCTGTTTCCTGGTGGACTAATTATCATTTTCTCTTTCTATCATATAGGGATGGACCCTTTATGAAGTACTTAGATATGCTCCCGAGCACAATTGGATTGCATATGAAGAAGCTCTTAAACAAAATCCCGTTTTGGCTAAGATGGTGATTAGTGGGATCGTTTATTCTTTGGGAGATTGGATTGCACAAGCAAGTTCTCTACTTCCAAACTTCTGGAAATCTTGTTTTTCAACATATTATTTCCACTTTTAGTTACTTATATGTGGTTTTGTTGATGAATTTGTAGTGTTATGAAGGGAAGCCACTATTTGAGTTTGATAGGACTCGCTTGTTTCGATCAGGCCTTGTTGGGTTCACTCTACATGGATCCCTTTCTCATTACTATTACCAGTTATGTGAGGTAAAACCCAATTTTTTTTTCAAATTACATCAAATTTGGTATATTACCAAAGATGCATTACACTTTGCAATGTTTCTTCTAGGCTCTTATTCCCTTTAAAGCTTGGTGGGTAGTTCCTGCAAAAATCGCATTCGACCAAACAGTGTGGTCAGCAGTGTGGAACAGCATCTATTATGTGGTTTTGGGGTTGCTGCGCTTTGAGTCCCCAGCAAATATATTCAATGAACTCAAAACAACATTCTTGCCATTGTTGATGGTAAGAGCCCAGTTTGGAGTTAAACTGGATTGTAGATGGCGTAACTTAATCTATCTTAGTATTTATATTCATGACACTGTGTCGTGGTCTTTGGATTTCCAAGGTGGGTAGGTTATCGAAACAGATCAAGACCCAAATTCCATTATTAAATGTACAGTTTAGGATCAAGAAATGCTCATAATCGTAATAACGTATATAATGTCCTGATTTAGTTGATGGGTGCAAAAGAAATTTAGACTCACCCATTTCTCTTTCTTTTGGGCTTATAATGTGGTCATTTAAAAATATGTGATGTCCTGATCTATATATATGCAATGTCACTCGTATATTATATGCACGCAAATTCTTTTTACCATGTCACATTACATCAAACTCACCATGTAGATCCTTTCTAAGATTCAGTTTTACCATTTAAACTGTATGAAATTTGATATGTTGTTTAATAGGCGGGGTGGAAACTATGGCCGTTTGCACACTTAATAACCTACGGTTTGATTCCGGTTGAGCAAAGACTTCTTTGGGTGGATTGTGTGGAGCTCGTATGGGTAACTATACTCTCGACGTAAGCATCTTGTTCCAAAAATCTTTGTCTTTCTGCATTCAGTAGTACAATGCACCTGTTCTGATACAAAACAATTTCTGTCACTTATTTAAAACATGCCCATTACTTTATCGTTTCTTTTGTTAGGTACTCAAATGAGAAATCCGAAGCACGGATTTCAGACACAAGCTCAGAAGCAGACTCAAAGAAACAATAAATTATCTGCATAATCACAGGTGATATAGCTATACTAAGATGCTAACTTGTATGCACTGTGTCTTGTGTGTTATATTATCCGTAGTATACGACTAAGATATCTGGAATCAACCGTTATATTTATATTTATATATGTTATCTGGTTTTTTTAATGCTTAAATCTGATGTAAAGCAAACCTGATGACGAATATAACTTTTAAACAACATAAAACATGCCTTTGGTTATTTACTACTGTATTATAAAACGATTAAAAAGTTATAAGGAATTCATCAAAGACTTTAACACATTGATCTGTAATTGAATGGTATCAGTAACTTAATAAAACAATCAAACGGTGGGTTTTATATCAAGTTATTAGTACAATTTGAAATATTCATAATACATAATTTTATAACCTTCAACTCTCAAATATGAAACGATACTAAACTATCCGTGTTATGTCAATTTAAAAGCACTATTGAAGCAATTTTTATATTGGAAGCTTAAACGCTTAAAGAATCGTCATTGACAAAATTAAATCACTATAATAATTTGAAGTTTGATCTACACTTAGGCACTCCCTGCAATTTTGTAACCCTACCGGTTAAGTAATGAGACAAAAAGAAGAAGGGAGTCGCGGCTCACCTGCAACCCTGCCGTGGCTGGAACACATGGGCTACAAGACAACGGAACTGAAGGGGACAAATATCAAGTAGACATACAACAAATTCAAGCCAAGGGTAACCACGTGTCCTTCGGCACAATAATTAGGTGTTTAGCACATTGAAGTAGTTAAGCCGCAACTAAGTGTGAATGAATGCATTGTTGAATGAAACTAGCAACAGCATGATGTGATTGAGTTAGAAAGTAGGATGTGAGTAAGCTAAGTCAATGATAGTCACCTGTGAGTGACTCGAGGTGAGTAAGTAGGATGCAAACTCTACACTTACCACAAGAAAATATTTTCATTCAAGATGCAAGAAGTCAAATGACAATAGTCAAACTCAAAGGTAAACAATGAAATAACAAAAGAACAGATTTAGTAGCAGCAGAAATCAAGGTCAAATATTAGGACAATAAGCATTAACGTCGACGGGTAGATATCTTTATTCTTTACGCTAAAAAGGATAGGACTCCATACCCAAAGAACCTAGACTAAGACGCTCATATGCTTAAGAGTAGAATACATACAATTGAATGTTTTGTCTTTATGCCCATGGTAGCACACCATAATACATATACAATTCTATACTCATACGCTCAATGAGTAAGATTCCATTTATCTTGATTTCTCCACTCTCACTTAGTATACTTTGCTTATGTTTATTTTTATATATTTATGCTTATGTTTAATCCATCTCAGAAACATACTAATTTGGCTGATAATAATCTGGTCGATGATAATTTATACGATTAATTTGGTTGATAATAATACCAACTTTTATTTTTGTTACCAATGATAATGATAATAGTATAGTTATTATACATTTACACTAAATTTGTATTTATTTTAAACTTGATTTAGCTCATATGTCTTTCAATTTTGTTCATAATCATTGTTGTTAATGAAATCTTGTGCAAATCAAATGTATATAGTTAATATTATGTTAATAAAACAATTGTTGGTAACAAAAGTAAAAGTTGAAATTATTAGCGGTTAAATTAATAGTATGGATTATTTTTTAAGGAATATAAGATTTTAAAAAATGTAATTTTAATAACATAATTTTATGAAATATGTAGTGTTTAACGCAATGAACATTTTTTGAGAATGACATTTTAGTTGAAGAAAGTTTGAAAAATATATTTAGTTTTTTATTACTTATTACAGTTAAGTATATGTAGTTCAATCATATAATTATCTCAAAAGAATATTTTATAATTTTTAAATATTAATTAATAAATGTTAATTTAAGTTTGAGTTAATTACCCAAATGGTCTTTGTGGTTTATAGAAAATAATAAGTTTGGGTACTAAAAGTTTTTGTCACAAGTTAGGGTATTGTGTTTTTAAATTGTAACGAGTTAAAGTATTAACACTAACAACCATTAACTATTCTGTTAAACCTAAGGGTATTTTTGTCTTTTCACTTGAGAAGGATTACTAATGTAACTTAAGAGACTCTTTGTGTCATTCAATGTATATATAAGAGAGTGTTTTTGTAATTTATTATATATACACACAACGCATACTATATATACACACACAGTGTATATATATTCAATATTTGATCACCACCGCCAACCGCCACCATCAGGCCCCATCGCTGACCACCACCACCACCAGCCCCACCGTCGATCACCACCACCAGACACCACCGTCGGCCGCACCTCGTCACATTGTCCTATTCACAACCATCTTCTCTTTAAATCAAACAACATCATCACTACCATCTTCATTATCGCATCACGACACCATCTCACCATCATCAACATCTCATCATCATTGCCATGGCACCCTCCACCACCGATTCATCCCGCATTTACCACCACTATTGCCAAGAATGTCTAATTAGATAAATCTTAATTTGGGTTTTAGGGTTTCAAACAAGTCGTGGGAGATGAGGGGGAACCACTGATGTGTTTGGATCTGGTTGTGGTGGTGTGTTAATGATTAAGAGGTGGTGTGTTAATGATTAAGAGGGGACACCGTTTGTTATTCTTTTAATAGTTATTAAGATACTTTTTTAATTGCTTATAGTATGTCAATGATTAAGAGGGGACATTAAATCTAAATGGTTAAAATGTAACATCTAAATATAATAGACTAATGAATATTCTAGAAATACAACTTGTTATGTAAATCAATAATGAAACTATACCAAGATATATATGTTTTGAAAAAGATAAAAAAAGTAATATAACATACAATTTTGATTTGAATATAACTATTACCTAAAATACCAAGATAATAATAAGAGTTAAATGTTTTTAGTCACTGCTTTTATGTCGTTTTTTATCATTTCAGTACTTATGTTTTAGTTTTCGTGGTTTCAATACCCGTGCTTAAAAAAGTAATCGAAACAACCATTTCGTCCAAATCCCTAGATAGTGTCGGTTACCACTAGGGGTAAAACCATCATTTCCTTTATTAAATTGCTATTTTTGTCCTTGATTTTGTATCATTTTTATTATTTCAATACTCGTGATCAAATACACTATAATGTTACGATATAGTTTTATGATGTTTTTATCATTTCAGTACTCGCGATCAAATACACTTAAATAGCAAAAATAATATAAAATCGGAGATGAAAATAGCAATTTAATAAAGAAAATAATGGTTTTACCCTTGCTGGTAACAAATGTTATCTAGGGATTTGAACGAAATGACTGTTTCGTTGATTTTTTTTTTAAATATGGGTACTGAAACCGCAAAAAAACTAAAACAGAAGTACTGAAATGACAAAAACGACATAAAACCAGGGACCAGAAAAACATTTAACTCTAATAATAACAAAGTTATATAATATATTGGGTGCATATAAATTTAATGTGGCTAATGATCACTTGATTTAGTGGTTCAAACGAAGGTGGTAGGCTTTACCTCTCTTATAGGTCTAAGGTTCAAACCTTATTATTAACGAATAATTAGTAACTTGATGTTACTAAATTCTAACAACTAACAGAAAAAAATATAGATTCAACGTATGCTTGGCATTAACCGTCAAATTTCATGTGTTTTGTCTACGTTAGAACTTGTTTGGTTCTTACAAACCTTAAAATAAAAAAGTAATTTTACAAACATCTTGTCACTAGTTTTGTAGACTAATAATATTGGTGTTTGCCTTTCTTCCCTTTGTGAGAAGACTTAAATATTTACAAGTGTAAGATTTGCTGGTATTTAAAAACTAAAAATTGTTTTATTTAAAACTAATCTCATATTTTGGTTGTTTAGGAACTATGTTAAGCATATGGTGTGCTATCCATTTCATGAAACTAGGTGTGATGCCTCAACGTGCGTTGCGTGTCTTGAAAATGGGAAAAACCGAGGCTCGGACAACCCATCATCACAACCACAAGCTAATTGCTTCATCACATCACAAACCGAAAGGTTAAGACAGGAGACAACATAATCATCAAAGCACAACTCAAAACTAATTACCGGTTATGAAGCCGACACCAATTTTTGGTTCCTATCAGAGCCCATTTGTTAGATATTTTTGTAATCAAACACCTATCACCAATTATAAACAACATTCAATAAAGCTTTTTGGAGGCTTAGAAACACAACCAGGTTGTCGCTGCAATCTAGAGGATTGCCACACCTATACAATCATAGTTTTTGTTTGTTTAGCATCATTGTCCATTGATACAAAATATAGCAACCGTGTATAGTTTACCTTGGAGTTCAGATATGTTTTAACCAATCAGTACAACCAATAACATTCAACAACAAAACCATCAGATAAGGCAAACATTACTATCACAGAAGGAAATACACAAACCAGATAGTGACAAACCCATAAGCTCTCGGATATGTCAACTGGTATCGTCATTGAGCAAACTTTGAACAACAGACACCCAAACAACTCGGCCATTAGAGTTCGGAAAGAGGGGAAAAAACATACCCGCCAAGTCGAAACATGCAGAGAAGACCAATAACCGTCACCTCAACATCATGGCCTCAAAACACCAAAATCAAGCCTGAGAAGAGGGAAAACCAATAGATCAGTTGATCACAACCTTAGTCGATTTGAGCGGAGACCATCGCCCCAAAACAACTAACACACCTAGTGTCTTTCACCTCAAAGAGCCAAAAATATAATGATAATCACTATCACCACCGCCATGGAGGCATACGCTACCCAAAACCAAAAGGTCACATTAGAAGAAAGCGGCAACGAGGTCGTCCCCCAAATCGGCACACACCCACACACATACTCTAAAACAGCGTGAAACAACCAAATCAAGCCACCGCCTCATCAACTGGTGATACAGAGCCATAATAACCGGTTGTAAGGACATTCGTCGTGTACAACCAGCAACAACCAATACCCAGTCCGTCATCCACATCGACTCACTTCTTAAAACATATCCCTCTGTCTCTCTCAGAAAAAAAAGACCAACCTCTACATACAACTCTTTAAATATAATAAAGACGGGACTCAATGCAAATAATGAAAAGGTTTGTGGCCAAACTAAAAACCACTAAAAACCAACTATTTATGAAGTTGGTTTTTTCATATTATGTAATTAAAGAAGTTAATGCTTTATAAGTCCATTTAATTTTATTTGATTTTCTCGTATGAGAAGTTAACGTAACATTGGCTCCATAGTTTTTTCTTCAAGCTTTCTGTTTACATGAATGTAATTTTAGTTTTTCCTATTTCCTCATTTCTTTCGATTTATTTTCCTTAGAAATTTGTACTTACATTTTAATTTTTTTTATTAAATTACATATTACAAAAATATAATTTCATTAATCCAAATAAAATTACATCGTACAAATAAATCAACATCTAGAATAATAAAGAATACTTAATTAAAAATAACATCTAGTCCAAGAACCCTCATCCCCGATGTTACACATTTTTCCATTTTGGCCCATAATACACTGAGTTATCGTTAATATGAATTCTATGTCCGCTTGTTGATGTTGTTGTTGTTTTATTGTTCTTGCAACGCTTTTTGTTGTTGGCTCATCAATCCTACATGGACTTGTTATTCATCTTACATTAGTCCGAACTTTTTGTTCTGAAAACTGGCTTTATACTCGGCTTCAGTTTTAGTTATAGTGTTGAAACTCCTAATTTTTATAGAAGTTCTTCATGTGACATCGACATTGCGAGGGACTTTTTGCCTTTCTTAGCGGCCTCTCCGGTTCTACATTTTTATCATTGTTGGCGTCGGTGTTCGGAATTTGAGTTTCGATGGCGTAGTGTTTGGATTCATTTGTTTTTTTCTCTTTTACTCGATTGAACCTCATCATCTTTTGTCAAAATGTTTGGCCCATACAAGATAAGAATGAACAACCTTTCATGTCTGTATATATGAAAAATCATTTTTTCTTGCAAACCTCTTTGTAGTTAAAATTGGCTTTTCGAATCATGTCTTCGTCACCGTCACCACTACACCATAAAGCGTCGGCTCTTTTATGGTAAAAAAAAACTCAATTTCTTCATTGCATGGTTTAGGTCTCTCTATTTCAAATAAAGTTTATTTAAACATGGTTCTTCACACTCACATTTTATTTGTGTGTGAAAATAAGCAATACTCAGCACATTAAGCAAAAACTAAATTAAACCAAATAATAAAAGAATAAATTCAAACCAGAAATTTAAATGTTTAAAAATTAACCTTCCAAAAACCGTCTTGATTTTATTCATTACCGATTAACCAGATCTTTTGAACAATATATCTTTTGCCCTATTTTTTGTGCTTTTTGTTGTTTCTAATCTTCTTCTTTGTTCTCATTCACCTTTGGCATCTTTTTTTTCTTGTTTGACGAAGGATGTGTTCCTTCTCTAGAATCAAAAGCTTCACGCAAATATTCTTGAAAACTGTTTGATTACGTTTATGACATCATAAAGTATGACTTGCGACATATTAAAAGATGTGTATTAATTCTTGTATAGTGACAAATGAGATTGCAGATAATACGGTGAAGTGTCAAATGAGTGTGTTTGTTTAGAAAATGGTTGTGAGGTTGTTTTTCTTTTTTATTTTTGATGAAGTTTTCAAAATTGTGTTGTTTCTTAAGATGAGTAGGATGATGAATCCATGATTAAAATTTAAAGATTGGAATTTTAGAGATTGAATTGAAGTTGGGATGGTGTGTAAAAATGTATTTTTTAAATTGTTTTTGTAATGTAAAAAAAGTATTTAAAAATTTTATATTTAAATTTATCCAACGGTCACATTTTTTGGGGTTAAAAGCCGGTGAATCCCGGTGAATTTTTGCAAGTGAAGGACTCCCCGAACTCAGGGATGCGATGTTCCAAGTCAGGGTCATTTTTTTCCGACGCTCCCCATCCAAAACAAAAATGGTTTCTTTGTAGAGTTTGACAAATATTCGGTTTTACAATAATCAGTACTGATCGTTTTAGTTACGGTCAATGTGAACCTAATTGGTTTTGTGTCGGTTTGATCTATATTTAGTTCTATATACAATAATAGGTTACTACATATTTCTTCAAAAATTTATTATTTGTATTAAATTTCATCAATGATTACCGGACCACATATCCTATAGTATCTAGAATCTTGTAACGATCTGGGTACATCAACACTTCATAAACAACCTAAAATTTGAACACATGCAGATCTCTTTCAATTTGTGTATGAGGGCCTGCACAACATAAATTCCTAAATTTAATTAGCTGCCCATGCAGTTGTACGTATAAGTTTTATTATCATTACTTCCCATAATCTTACGTGTAATACTAGTGTGAGTGTGATTGAAAAGTGAGTTTATGTAGATAAATATCTACAGTGATGATCTACCCAAAAAGGCAATGGTATTCATAATTTTTTCTCCAATACATTAAATCAATAATAATTTTTTAGGTAAATTGAATTGATATACGGGGATAGATCAAATTTGTAAAAACTCTAAAAACTAATGTGAACCACTAGTTTCAATAACAAAATTATAAATAATAAAAACATAATAAAAAAATTATAAAACAAAAAATAACATGAAAATAAAAATAATAAATATACAAAAATGTTTCTTTCGCTTCCCTCTTTCATAAAAAATTAAAAAAATTAAAAAATAAAAAAAATCGTTTTTCTTTAAATCGTTTTACATATTTATAAAACCGGATTTACATGTGTATAACAGGATTTATACATGTGTAAATAACAATGGTAGGTGTTGTAAATATAAAAAAAAAACTAAATATACAGGGAAAATTTTTGAAAAAATAATGTTGTAAAATAAAAGTTATGAACGTTTTTAAAAAAGATGGAAATGGTATGTGATTTGCATTTGACCAAAAATATGTAGCTCATATTAGCTCATAGAGTTCTCTTAAAAAAGTGGTTCTCAAAATAACCAAACAATTTTTATATAAAACATTTTTTTGTAGTTAATTAATTTCCTAAAAACACTCTCTTTCTTCTCTCTCTCAACCTACATCATTTTTTCATTCTCTCACTTCTTTATTCTACTAACATTTTTATAAACAAATTAAATGCAAGGCCCCGGGATACTTACAGCTAGTCAATTACTACGCATAAAACATATATTTACATTAACTTTATTAAAACATTGCAGCGGAATCATTAAAACAAACATTTCATTTTATTATAAAAGCTTTTGCAAAATAATACATCGTTAACACATTACAAAATACATGTTGCATTACATCACAAAAGCATTATAAAAATGGATGTCATCCAAAGAGCCAAGTAGCCGCATCGTGACATCCTCAGCAACCTTTACCTGCAAACTGGAAACACATAAAAGTCAGTGTTACTGAGTAAGTTCTAGTTTAAAAATAAAACATACTTTACTTTCATTAAAACCGTTCTTTACTTTCTTTCAATATCATACTATACTTTCGTACATGATCACACATCGTACGTACAGATAGATAATATCATTATTATCTTATTTACTGTTCACACATTTTTTCTTTATCTCTTTATCTCTTTTCGGATCAGTGTCATCAGCTATACCCTAAATGTATGCACAATGCGGGTACTGGGCGAAGATCACAAATGACTTCCATAATGCACAAAGCCTGGCACCAGCACCGAGGCAAGCGACAAAGATCCCAACTGTATACTACACCCCAAACGTATGCACAAAGTGGGTACTGGGCCGAAGATCATAATTGACTTCCATAACGCACATAGCCTGGCACCAGCACCAGGGTGAGTAATCACTATAAACCATGTACTATATCATTGGTCAGTCACAAAGACTAGACCCCTACGTGTATCCTTAAGGGCTAGCTAAACCACACACAGTTGAGCTTATGGCATTTTAGAGCCGTGTACCTCCGTATATTTTGCTTGCAAGCCTTTCATTACTTTCTCTTTCATTAATGCATGCATTCTATCATTATGTTCCTCTTTTCATTATCTTTCACTTTACGTTACATTATACTTTATCATTTCTTTCACAACTATAACACGTAAAGCCACAGGAAAGATAAACATACATACCAGGAACATAAACATAATCATACAAACATCGCCATACAAGGCACCATCCTACATGCATAACATACCATCATGCATAAGCATCAATCATACATCATCATCACCCATCACATCATCTTTGACTTCAAAAAGTCAACTTACTATGCCCCCGGGAACCTCCCAAGTTAAAGCCCACAGTACACTTTTTTCCCCAAAAATCAGAAAAATATTCTAAGTTTTTAGGCGCATGGGCACTATGCAGGCGCATGAGCACTATGCAAGTGCATGGCCTTTCAGACGCATGAGGAACACTTAGGCGTATGGAGAACTTTCAGGCGCATTGTAACTATTGGGGCGCATGAGCAACACTAGTCTATTCTAGGCAATTCTAGGCGCATGAGCACTATGCAGGCGCATGAGTGCCTAGGCGCATGAGCTATCTGAGCGTATGAACACTTAGTCAATTTCAGCCTATTTCTAGGCGCATGAGTACTATTCGGGCGCATGAGGTTTTGGGCGCATGGGACACTTAGGCAGTTATTTTTGTTAGGCGCATGAGCTACAGTTTGGGCGCATGAGCAGTCTAAGTCATCCTAAACATCATAATTCAGTCCCCAAATATCGCCTATCATGTTTAAAGCTCAAATCATACATTCTAAGCCTTAGAAACATAATCATAACCACATGAAACACATACATAGCCCAAAATTAAACCCCACCCACAACATACACACATAAACACATATGGGTATGAAACTCAACTTTATAAAAACGTTCATACATGCATTTCCAGCCCCAAAGCAGTTTAAACAAGTAAAAAGGGGGGTTCTAGAACTCACTTTTACAGCCTTTAGTTATGACTTCTTCAAAAACCCGTTTGCAATAGAGTTCAACCACCTAGAGAAACCCACCAAAACACACACCCGAACACATACAACATACATAAGCATACAACCGAGGATAAAACCAGTTAAGAACATCATAAACTCATGTATTCTTACCTTGAATTCGAACTTTTCTTCTTGTTCTTCTTCAAACCCGAGCTCTGCTCTTTCTCGCTCTAAAAATATCCGAGATATGTGTGAGGAGAGGGTGATGGGCGGCCATGCCATCTTTAATCACCAACTTTCAAACTTCTTGTCATTTTGATAGTTTTAACCCTTCAACTTAGGTTAAATGGCTTTTTTTCTTTTTCTTCACTTTATTCTTTTTTTACTAACTTTAAAAGAATAACCGGGTGTTATATTAAAACAAAAAATCATAGTGAATCTTGTATATGTTGGATGAATCAATAAGAACAGGGTACGTATACGTAACAATGGTGTTATGTACACGTAATAATAGGGTTTCGTATACGAACAATGGACACTAGTGTTACATAACAGCCTTCTTACGTATACGTAGCAATAATGTTACGTATATGTAACAATAGTCTAACGTGTATGTAAAATTGATGTTTAATCTTGTTGGATCAGAAGAAGGCTGGTGCAACCAAAACCAAATCACTTAGACAAATTTTGGTGTTGCATACAAAGGCTTCCGAAGCCAAGTAAGGAACTTCCGAAGGAAGTAAAGTTCTTTCGAAGACAAAGCAAAAGTTCCACTTCCGAAGCCAAAGCTCTACTTCCGAAGATAAAATATTCACTTCCGAAGATGAAGTCTCAAAGGAAGAAATCAGAAGACAACTTCCGAAGTATGAAGAAAACAGAAGTTCTCAAGCCTCGGAAGAAGCAGCCTCTTTCGAAGTTAAGTGGCTTCGGAAGTACTTGTTCTTTCGAAGCCATTTAACCTTCGGAAGAACAATGCTGTGAACCAATGGACATAAGTATGGTCTCTGACACTCCGCTGCAGACCTCTGATATTGTATGGTGTTTTCTCAAAGAGCCATGTAGTTGACCATACTTTATTCCACTGTTCACCTTTTTATGTTAGTATAAGTTACAAACTTTAGTTGGTGACAAAAGGTAAGTCAGGGACATGTCCAGACTTCCATATCTCAGATAAAGTCTTATCTGAGATACCTTAAACTATAGCTTTGTAGTATTTGCTTTAGTTAGAGAATTCCAGCTGGTATCAAAGTATATCCGGCTGTAGGTAGTATTATATATAATTTCTCATTGTAACTCATAAGAACATGCTTGTAAGAGTCTTGTAATATTTGAGTTGAGAAGCAATATATGCAAGTACCTTGAAAATTACCTCTTGTGTTCTTTATTACTTATTATATTGTGATCAACTCTTACTGACTCTATCTTCATCCGAGTTTTGTTCAAGTGAGTTGGAGAGAAAAACAAAGTGTTAGTGACATAAACCGATCCTGTAATTGCTATCAGAGCTTTTTAGGCTCTGATTGCGTGATCTAACCATCCAATCAACCTGTTTTTCACTCCTCCTTTCAACTCTCACAAAAATGGCCCGTAACAAATCCGAAGTAGAGATGGGAACCATGACCAAAGCTCCCATCATTACTCCTGAAAACTTCAGGTCTTGGAGCAGAAGAATGGAAGGCTTCATTAGATACCAAGACAACAAATGTGGAACTCCATTGTCAACGGCCCGTACAAACCCAAGGTGGCTTCACCTGGTGGAAACGGTGCCATGATAGAAAAAGCTGTTGAAGATTATTTTGATGAGGACCGAAAGAAGATAGACATCAACAGCAATGCTATGACCATTCTTATGACTGCAATACCTAACTCTATCATGGTGGGGTTTGAGCATTGTAAGTCTGCTAAAGAATTGTTTGATGCACTTGCTCAGATGTATTCAAGCTCCAACGACTCAAAGAAGGACTCACTGAAGCAGTAGTTTGAGAACTTCACTTATATTGCTAGAGAGACCCTCAACTAGCATATTTCAGGTACATGGATCTTATTTCTTCACTACATTCTGTGAAGATCACTCCGAACTCAGAGATATCACAAGAAAGTTCATGAGTGCTCTTCCAAATGAGTGGAAATTCTACTGTGTCTCTATCAAGAGGATAGGGAACTTGAACACTCTTACCATGACTGAACTCTACGACATCCTTGATGGATACCGATTGGAGATGGAGAGTAAGAAGGGCCACCAAACAAGCAGACCTCTGAGTCTTCCTGCTAGCAACGCTTTAATGGTTGCTGAAGGCTCAGTACCCCCACAACCTTAGCAATACCTGACATACAACCAACAGCCATCCTGCTCTTCTGGACCTTACATCACTTTTCTTGAGACTCCAAGGTCTCAACAGACTCAGCACAACTCCTTTCAGGACATCTGTGCTTTTGTCTCAAGAAGTGGGCGCACTTGTGATTTTCAATATTGTTTTGATGATCTAGAGTGTTTAAGTCCAAACGATGTGGAGTACGTGGACATCGTCCAACAGATGGATCTTCTAACCTATAGAGCAAAGAAGTTCTTTAAGAGAACTGGAAGGCAATTCCCTCAAAACCCCATTACCAGCAAGTTTGGGTTTGACAAGACCAAAGCCAAATGTTACAACTGTAACCAACTTGGTCACTTTGCTAGGATGCAAGGCTCCCAAGACCAATCCGGGAACCCCACAGGCCTCCACACCTCCCTCTCAACCACAAAGCCCACTAGAAAGTCAACTGAAACAGCTGCAATGGCTCAAGAAGTTGATTGGAGCTTCATGGTACAGGATTGACTCCTGCTCAAGCTCTCATGGCCGGAACAGATGACAACCAGTATATGAATATCTCTGTATTCCTGCCTGTATAGCTAAGGTTAAATTATATCACGATTATAATATGGAAATTAGATCTAATATTAAGTCTTTGAATATCCTAAAATCTGATTTTAAAATGGCTGAATCTGACTATCAAAAGAAAATTGAGGAGTTAGAGAAAACTATGTCCCTATTAAAACATGAACATACCAACTACAAGACTCAAATAAAGGATCTGATATCCAAATTGTCTGAGGCTCAAGCCAAGCTTGTCACTACTGAGGCTCAAGCCAGGAGAATGCTATTTCTGAGCAAAACTTCTAAGCTATTATTGTATCATCCTCCCACTCCAAAATCTGCTATCAGAATAAAGGAGCGTTGGGGACTAATGAAATTGCTCCACCACATTCTTATGAGTCAATAAGACAACCTAGATGTGGAATTGAAGAGCAAGAGGTTCCAACTATTGATCCTTCCTCACTAGAGTTGAAGGATGAAGCAATAATAGTGGCCACCACAGGGAAGGAACATGTAAATGTATCCACCTCTCCCAGTGAAGATCAAACCCTAACCACCAAAGCCAGAAGAAGCAGAGCTAAAGCTGCTAGAAAAACTACCAAGAAAGTGGGTGAGTCTAAACTGAAGATTGATCCAAAACAGAAAGGCGTCTTTATCTCAACTGGATTCCAGTGATAGGTACTTCTAATTCAGGAAAGAATTGTAATACCATCACTGCTGTCCAAGCAAAGGATCAGAAGTTGAATGGAAAGGTTGCTGACCAAGAGAAAAAGACTAAGAAACCCAACCTAAAGCTCCCAAAAGACTAACATTACATACATCATGTGCGGTCAGCAAAACCACATGGCTAAAGATTGTTACTACAATCCTGCTAGCACTATTATGCAAATAATGTTAGAAAAGGAGTCAGGGAGGGTTTCTTGTTTGGACCTATTAGATGGTTCCAAGTGATGAAAACGGGAAAGCGTAGTTTCTAAAGCCAGGTTGTTCGGGAGAAACTCCTTCTTCCGAAGGAAAAATGGCTTTGGAAACAAAAGCTACTAAGTTCGAAAGAACAAGAAAGCTCCCTTGAAACCATCCCAGAAGAAGACTGCTTCGAAAGAAAATGTGGTGAAGGTTTCTTCCGAAAAGAAGAAGCTTCGGAAGAATGCCAAGCTGCAAAGCTTTAACAACTCATCATCTATGATCAACAAAGGATGGATTGGAAGATCAAAGAAGATGCTGCAGCCCAACCTCTTCTTCAAAGACATCCATTGAACCCCCATGTTTAACTTTTGGTTCAATTATGTCATTATCATTAGAAGAGCCCAAGACCAACAAGGCTTGGGTTTCCAATCAAAACTAACAATCTTATCTTATGTGCAGGGACATTCATATGACAAGAACACAATGTCTGGATTGTGGACAGCGGATGCTCCAGGCATATGGGGAACAGATCTATCCTTCAATAGTTTCAACACTATGATGAAGGTCCTGTCCAATTTGGAGGTGAGGCCGGAGGATATATTTCTGGAAGAGGGAGTATATCCAATGGTAAGTTAAAAGTTGACAAAGTTAACTTTGTTAACAGCTTGAACACAATCTATAAGTGTTTCTTAGTTCTGTGATCAAAAGCACCAGATGCTTTTCACAGAGCATGAGTGCATATCCTCAAACCAGGGATGACAATTCCTTCAAAATTGGTGCTTCTTAATCTCCCAGGAATGGGGATATGTACAAGCTGGATATGAACAATGCTTCCCCAATGGGTGAAGTATCATGCTTTCTTTCAAAAGCTGATAGTGATGAGTCAACACTTTGGCATAAACGTATGTGTCATGTAAATTTTAAGACAATAAATAAATTGGTTAAAAATAACTTGGTATATGGTTTGCCTAAAAAGGAATTTTTCTGCAAAGACAATTGTGTTGCATGCCTGAAAGGGAAGCAACACAGGACCTCTCATAAATCCAAAAGTGTTAACTCTATCACTACTCCATTACACTTCTTGCACATGGATCTCTTTGGTCCCATAAGTATAATGATCATTGGAAGGAAATCATACTGCCTTGTGATAGTTGATGATTTTACAAGATTTACATGGGTATTATTTTTAAGAACTAAAGATGAAACTGAAACATTAAAATCTTTATTCTTAAAATAGTAAAACAAATTAATCACAAGGTTAAGATTATTAGAAGTGATCAAGGGACTGAGTTTAAGAACTTCGTTCTTGACTTATTCTGTAACTCAAAAGGGATTGACAGACAATATAGGGCTCCCAGAACTCCTCAACAGAATGGTGTTGCTGAGAGGAGGAACATGACACTTATTGAGGCTGCTCGAACTATGTTAGTTGATTCCAAACTACCTCTAACATTTTGGGCAGAGGCAGTCAACACTGCATGCTATGTGCAGAACAGAGTTCTTATAGCTAAGCCACATGGAAAAATACCTTATGAGCTATGGAACAAGAGGCCACCGTTCATTGGCTTTCTGAGGTCCTTTGGTAGCAGGTGTACCATACTTAACACAAACGACAATTTAGCAAAATTGCTGAAAAAAGTCGGATGATGCTATCTTTGTTGGACACTCTTCTAGCTCCAAAGCTTAAAGAGTATACAACATTAAGTAAACAATTTGATGAGTCATCCAATAGTTGTTAATAAGCACACTCTTTGTGTTAGGGGGAATGGCCCTAATCATATCTTTGATTTAGAATTGTTTCCAAACTATTCTAAACCTTCTTGCGAGAATGTTTCAGTTAGAACAGGTGCTCAAAATGATGTTGATGCTGCTGCTGATGATCAACTGTTTGAGCTACCCAGACCTCTTTTAAGTTCTCCAAGAGCTGCAACAAATCAACCTTCCACTATTCACAGTTCAGACAACATATCCATATCCAGGAATAGTGAAGCTTCAACCAGTGAATCACCCGTTGATCCTCAAAACTCATCAGGTGATCCTACACACACCTAGCTGACGGATGTAGCATCTTGAAGGAACAGACAACTGTTGATGCTACTCTACAGCCATTGATGATGTTTCTCATTTATTCAATCAGTCCTCATTGAATGACTTTGAAACAATAGTTGGACAAAGTGTTCTAGCTCCTGAGCAAAATATGTCCAACCTGGATCTATCTCTGCAAGTGGAAGTGATTCTTCATCTTTGGATTCATAACACTCATCCAGCTAAGAACATCATAGGAGATATCTCTGAAGGTGTGAGAACAAGAGGGCAGACTCATCATGGGAATGTCTGCTTGTATTTATGCTTCTTATCCCAGATGGAACCCAAGAAGGTGGAAGATGCCTTGAAGGATAGTAGCTAGGTTGAATCGATGCAAGAGGAGCAGCTTCAATTCAAAAGACAGAAGGTTTGGAACCTATGTCCGCTACCATCTGGTCAAGTACCATAGGCACTAAATGGGTGTTCAGAAACAAAAGAGATGACAGAGGCTTGATTATCAAGAACAAGGCAAGACTGGTAGTTCAAGGATACACTAAAGAGGAAGGAATTGATTATACTGATATCTTTGCACTTGTTGCAAGACTTGAGGCAGTTAGGATCTTCCTTGCTTATGCTGCTTCCAAGAACTTTACTGTCTACCAGCTTGATGTCAAGTGTGCCTTTCTATATAGGAATTTAGATAGGGAAGTGTATGTGTGCCAACCTCCAGGATTTGAAGACCCACAACATCCTCATTATGTGTGCAAATTGAGTAAAGCACTATATGGCTGCACCTAGCACTAAGGCTGTGGTATGAGACTTTGTCTTAGTTTCTCCTAAGAATGGCTACACCAGAGGAACCATTGATAAGACTTTATTCATAAGGAGTCTCGTAAGGACATTTTGCTTGTTCAAGTCTATATTGATGACTTCATATTTGGTTCTTCAAATGACCAAATGCGTAAGGACTTTGAAAGCATTATGAAAAAGAAGTTTGAGATGAGTTCCATGGGAAAATGGACTTTTCCTTGGAATTAAGGTAAAGCAATTAAAGGAAGGCTTCTTTATTAATCAATCCAAGTATGTCAATGACATCTTAGAAAGATTTGAGATGAAGATTGCAAGCCAGCCAAGATACCCATACCCAGAAACCATAATCTTTGTCGTGACCTTGAGGGGGAGGATACTGATCAACATCAGTATAGGGCGATTATTGGTTCTCTGATGTATCTTACAGCCAGTAGAACTGATATTATGTTTGCAACTTGCATCTGTGCAAGATATGAGGCTGCTCCAAAGGTGTCTCACCTAGTTGCTGCAAAAAGAATCCTCAGATACCTCAAAGGAGCACCTAAATTAGGTCTCTTGTATCCAAGAAATAGTGATTTTAATCTCTATGGATATTCTGACAGTGACTATGGTGGCTGCAACATTGACAAGAAATCAACATCAGGAGGATGTTAATTTCTTGGTGGAAGGATCATCTCATGGAAATGCAAGAAACAATCTTGTGTCTCTACATCAACTGCTGAAGCTGAATACATTGCTACTGCTAGCTGCTATGCTCTGTTGTTGTGGATTCAGAACCAGATGTTAGACTATGGATTCAACTTTATGAGCACTCCTATCCATATTGACAACAACAGTGCTATCTCCATTACTGAAAATCTGGTGAAGCACTCGAAGACAAAGCACATTGATATCAGGTACCATTTCATTAGAGATATTCATGAGAAAAATCTAATTAAACTAATCAAAGTTGATTCAAATGAACAATATGCTGATCTGTTCACCAAGCTTTGATGAACAAAGATTTAAGTATCTTATAACAGCTAGTAGGATGATAACATTGATTAACTTACCTCTTTTGAAAACCTTTTAATATGTAATGTCTTATGTCAATACAACTTAAGCCTTGTTACAAAAGATCTTTCTGAAATTTTCTAAGTATAAATTTCTTCCAAAGAGAAATTAACCCTCGGAAGTTATCTTCATATTTTCCGAAGCAAAATTTCTCCAAAGATAATTTTCTTCTTCGGAAGTTTTAGTCTCGGAAGAAGCGATTGATTTCATATCAGATCTACTTCCGAAGCTTACAAAATCTCTCCCTTTGGAAAGCAATCTTTACTCTCGGAAGTTACTTTTTACCTCGAAGTAGGAATTGCCTTAGGAAGACAATTACCTTCGGAAATGTTTTATATTCGGAAGGGGTTTTATTGTATAACGGAAATCTCTTGGGCCCCACACTGTAAAAAGCAAAGATTTTGTTAATGATGTCAGATTATTTAACTGAATTAAACCTTATCACCCCTGTCACTTCATCCACTAAACCGTCATTTCACCTTATCCTAATACTTTACCGCCATTCCACCCTCCTTTAAATAATCCCGACTGTTCACTCTCATCTTCTTACTATAAATTTTACAGCCCTAAAAGTTTCCCTGCTTTCAAATTCACCCAAACTCAAACTGCTTTACCTTCACTTTTTACAATGGCCCTAAATCCTCAACACAACCAAGTCGCACATCTTGATTCTTCAAGAGCTGCGGACTTCTCTGAAATCATCTCCTTCCTCACCCAATCATCCTACTACACAGCCTTGACCGTTAATCCCACAGTTTACCTCGACCACATGATTGAATTTTGGAAACAGTCAGGTCGAAACCCTAAATGGGGTTCATGTAATACGATCCCGCATTTATGGCCAAGAGTTGGTCATCTCTGAACAACTCATCAGGGATCATCTGGAGCTTCATGATGAAGGTGCCGCTACTAATTCCCCAAGGCAGATTTAGACAGCACATACATCCTCATGGGATATGGTAGAGACGTGAGCAGGTCGACTGTCTACAATACAACTTCTCCTACAACTGGAAGTTCCTCCTGCACATTGTCCTTCACTGCTTGTCACAAATCTGGGGGATTGGATCATATCCCATATGAACTAGGGTGCATAGTTCATGGATTGGTGAGAGGCCTGCGCTTCAACTACTCAAGATTTGTGCTGCTCAATCTCATTGGAAATCTTCAGAGGGAAACATTCTTTATGTATCCCATATTTCTTCAGCACATTATTAACTATGAGTTGGACCAGAGTCGGCTTGTCTGTGCAGCCACTCTGTCTGTCCCTTACATGAGGCCAATCATCTTCAAGATATTAAGAGGTATCCACCAACTTCACTGGCATGTACACTTCTTACCTACTAGTTTGACTGAGCACATCGCTCCTAGTGACATCCCTGTTCACCCCATAGGTGATGAACCCACACCAGCAACTGTAACCACAATGCAAACACTACCTTCTCCTCCCATCACCATTACCTAACAAGACGCCCCAAATGACCCTTGTTCAATCTACTCTGATTGAACAAGCTCCTCCTGTTCAACCCAAAACGCTAGAGTGGAACATTGGGCTCCCACTTAGTCTGAGGTCTCACCTTCCTTCACAATTGACCTCAATAGGGTCTTGAGTCTTCTCAGTCTCAAACCATGAGCCCATTACCCAATCTAAAAGCTCTCAGAGTGAGTCTTTACACTCCTTTGAGCAGCCACAAGGAACAGCCCCACTAGAGGCTCAATGCCTGTAGACATTGACCAAGGTCCCGGGTCAGTAGTTTTAACCTCCTTATCTTTCACTGACCTTCTCTTCAAAACTGATGAAGATAATATCTCTCCATGTCAATGATGTTGATCTACAACACCCTCTTCAAGATCAATAGAGCCTAGAGATATCCCTTATTCTAGCCCCCATCAGCACCCATAACTAAGTGAGTCCCACTGATGTGGAGGGGACTCAAGCAGATTCAGCTGCCACTATAGAAGGTGCCTTAATTGACCTTATGGACAGTGGTAACATCTCTAAGACTGAATTTGTGGCAACCATGCCTTTTGATGACTTTGCAAGAGACATCACTAAGCAAGGGAAACCAGGGTGCTAAGAAACCACATCTGGTGGTGAGGCTGAACATACTAGGTATGTTACCTCATCTCCCCATGATTTTTCAAAAAAAATGAGGGAAGCATGAAAATCTTCACTACAGACATACTATCTAAAGTCTCAAACCTTGAATCCAAGGTTAGGACTTTAGAAGGAAGGTCCGCCACTCAGCAACGTGAGATTGACAATCTCAAGGCTCAACTAGCTGAGAAACAGATTGAGAAATCTGTTAGGCATGTACCTATTCAGGTCTCCTTGACCTCTTCCTCCAGCTCATCTACCTCTCAAGATGATGCTACCAAAAATGGGGAGAGTGTTCAGAGACAAACATAAGAGGACCCACAGAGCCAATCTTCAACTTCTAAATATTTGGCTCCTATCAAAACTTTTTGAGCTATCTCAAGTCACTCTAACAATTGATTCAAGGATGATCATAGATCTCTATAGCTTCTTTTCTCAGTTCTTGTTGAGATCTGCTCATGATCAGCCAAGTCTTGATGCTGCCATGATTTACTTTGGAGCTGAAGAGCTTCAGAGGCTTACTGCACCTTCTACCACTATGGAAGAAGTTGGTCAACCTAAGGTCCACATGGAACCTGAGATTCAATTCAAAGGGGAAATAGGGACTGATGGCCCAGCAACTGAAACAGTTGGGATAGAATCTGCATTCCTCTTACTTCCGAAGCCAAAGTTAAAACCTCAAAAGAACAAGCTGAATCTTCCGAAGCTGAAATGGAAGCTGCGGAAGGACTGTTCAAAATGTTCGAAGAAATGATCATCATAGATGAATCCTTGAAATGGCATCTAAGGTGAACAGTGAGGACTTTCTGGATCAACCTCCTATCCAGACACCATCTCTACCTCTCGCACAATCAGTATCCACTGTCGAAGAACCACCAAAGTCTACCTCCTCAAAAGATACCAAAGGAAAAAGGAAGATGACTGCGGAAGAGCTTCAGGAAGAGGAGAAGATTGAAAAGGTGAAAAGAAAAGGGGCACCTCCAACTGGAAAGCTATTGGCTGCTAGTACAAAAGCAACTGCAGCCAACCAGGAGGCTGTCAACAACAAAAGGAGAGAAGAGATCATTGACCGGCTCATCCAGCTCGGAGACGCCAATGAAGAAAAACTCCTACTACCATTAGAGGAGTTGGTGAAACTAGAAAAGGCATCCAAGCTACAACAAAAAGCAACAAGGTTGGCCTTAGAGGAAGAGAAGGAAAAGGAACAGAGGGAAGTTGACATGCAGCTCAGGAGGGAAATGATAGATTTCCTAACCTCTAGAGGCTTCTCTCTTCAAGAACTTTCTTCACACAATGATGAAACGATCCTTTGGATCTTCAACAAAGAGTAGGATCAAATGGAGTAAGAAAGAAAAAGAGCTGCCAGAGAAAAGTTGAAGGAAAAGAAGAAGAAAGAGGAAGAAGCAAGGGCATCTGCAACCAGGAAGATTGGTGACAAAGCCTGGATGAAAGACTATCTCCAGGCTCATGGCTTCTCTGGAAGGCAGGTGGGTCCTATGTTACAAAGGACACTCCAACGAATTGTTAGTGAGATCAAAGCTGACATTCGTCCGGGAAAAGGAGAGATGTACAGAAGAATACAGGGGTAAAACCTTCACTCCAACCACACTACCCCAACCTGAACCAATTCCCTCTCCCTTCACCATCAAAACTGAACCTTACACTCCTGAACCCACACCTTTACCTTCATCTACCTCTTCACCTTAACCACAAAACTATCCATCCTTCAACCCAAAACTCTAGCCTAAACCACCTCACCACATCCTACCCCACAACCTTCTCAACCATCCCCTCAGCCTTCTAAACATCTCTCTCTGGAAGAGTTTAAAAGCATCAAGAATAGGCTCATCAATTGCATAACCCTGAGTGATATCTCCTATGAGGAAGACTCCATCAAACTAACTTATGTGGATGGATCTTCACGTTCCCTCACAAGAGATCAATTTCTTGATCTAACCAGAGGAAAACTGGACCATGCTGCAGTACTCTAGGAATCAACTCAGAATCATTAAACGATGAAGCGAAGAAACTAAGAAGGAAGCTGGTGACTCTACTGGATACAAAGAAAGAGGACAAGATTCCTAGTAAGTCTCTTGTGCCTAGAAAGAATATACTCCGGTGGAGGTTCGATGAAGCTACTCAAAACTTTGTTTTGGAAAGAGAGAACGGTGAAGTTAATAGTCTGAATGCCACCTCTCCGCAACACTCCAGCAGTTTTGATATTGCTGAGTTAGCAGAGAACCATTCTCTAACCCCTCCAACTCTGAAACTGCTGCTCACATCAAGAATCATCTCAGCAGTCTTCATCTGGCTGAGTTAACAGGAAAGCCAGGATTGAAGAAGTTTAAGATTAAGAAGAAAGAAAAAAGGATAAATCTCCCACCAAGGGCACAACCTTTCTACAGATGGTGGAAGGTCCTGAATTGGAGCCTATAGTTCAATGGAAATATGATAATAGCTCCCATCAACTAACTCTTTTAGAGGGCCACAGCAAAGGTACATATCATTTAGGGAGATAGACTGGAGATCCTGTCAACCAAAGATTTGTACAAACTTCTCAGCACCACATCAGGGAAGAACAAGAGACTGATAAATATTTACTCTCCATGGTGCTGAAAGTTTTGAGGAGCAGAAACAAGTGAGGTTTTGGTAGCATCAGCCTAGGGGGAGTTTGTTGGATCAAGAAGAAGGCTGTTGCAACCAAAACCAAATCACTTAGACAAATTTTGGTGTTGCATACAAAGGCTTCCGAAGCCAAGTAAGGAACTTTTGAAGGAAGTAGAGTTCTTCCGAAGACAAAGCAAAAGTTCCACTTCCGAAGCCAAAGATAAAATATTCATTCCGAAGATGAAGTCTCAAAGGAAGAAATCAGAAGACTACTTCCAAACTATGAAAAAAGCCGAAGTTCTCAAGCCTCGGAAGAAGCAGCCTCTTCCGAAGTTTTAGTGGCTTCAGAAGTACTTGTTCTTTGGAAGCCATTTAACCTTCGGAAAAACACCGCTGTGAACCAGTGGACATAAGTATGGTCTCTGACACTCCGCTGCAGACCTTTGATACTGCATGGCATTTTCTTAAAGAGCCATGTAGTTGACCATA
This sequence comes from Flaveria trinervia, assembly GCA_025506515.1. Classification (NCBI taxonomy): domain Eukaryota; kingdom Viridiplantae; phylum Streptophyta; class Magnoliopsida; order Asterales; family Asteraceae; genus Flaveria; species Flaveria trinervia. Next base: position 48,027,399 of record CM046449.1, read on the forward strand.
CTTTATTCCACTGTTCACCTTTTTATGTTAGTACAAGTTACCAACTTTAGTTGGTGACAAAAGGTAAGTCAGGGACCTGTCCTGACTACCATATCTCAGATAAGTCTTATCTGAGATACCTTAAACTATAGCTTTGTAGTATTTGCTTTAGTTAGAGAATTCTAGCTGGTATCAAAGTATATCCGGCTGTAGGTAGTATTATATATAATTTCTCATTGTAACTCATAAGAACATGCTTGTAAGAGTCTTGTAATATTTGAGTTGAGAAGCAATATATGCAAGTACCTTGAAAATTACTTCTTGTGTTCTTTATTACTTATTATATTGTGATCAACTCTTACTGACTCTATCTTCATCCAAGTGTTGTTCAAGTGAGTTTGAGAGAAAAATAAAGTGTTAGTGACATAAATCGATCCTGCAAATCTTCATCTTCTTCATCTTGAATACCAAGAACACAAACCAGTGTGTATATTTATGTATACAAAGATTTCATCAAATTTTCATTTGATTTGTTTGAAAATCATGATGAAAACAAATAAGGAATCATAAAAATCATGATCATGAAGTCATATATCATCAACCTGACACTCACGAAAAGAGTGATCTGATTTTTCTTCAATTGGACTTCTAAACAAACATACCATCTTCATGAGTTACGTACCGTATGTAACGCTAGTGAACTTTTTATATTAGTTAATGATTAAGATAATAAAGTGTGATCGATTGTAACAAGGCTTTAAATAATTGAATCAAAATGACAATGTAGAAAGTTAGAATCTTATTAAAATCGTAATAACATAATTATTTTTGGTTCATAATTGTAGATGCAATGAAAATGTGAATTATATCTATATATATGGTTATAATTTTTGTTTTAAATTCATATGATAATACATGGTAATAATTAATATTTATGGTGATAATAAATATTATAAGAGAAAAAGAATCAGTGACTTATGTTAGATCTAGGAACAATAGGTCTAGATCCTTTTGTTTAGGCTTAGAACTTTAATCCAAACTTGTAATGAATATTTGTAATTCATTATTTGGATGTATGGTTTTTGTATATAGGTTAACCCCTATGTGTGTTGATTTATATGTATGATGACAGGTAAAATATTATAGTTAGTCAATTTGTGAAATTGACCAAGTGTAAGACACTCTACGGATGAACATTTTTGTTCTTCCGTAGATATGTTTCTTACAAAAACTTCTAGATCTTCTTTAGTTCTTTCTACGGATGAACCTCCAGCTTTGGAGTTCAAGAGAGGATTCAAGTAAAGAGTTCAAGTGAAACTCCTACAGATGTTCATCATCTGCGAAGACAATCCAGCTGTGGAGTCCACACACTGGTATTTAAGCAATACAAGTATTACAAGTCACAAGACAATTTCAAATACCAAGAGATCCGGTGTTCCTAGCAGAATCATAATTGTCTATAAATATGAGTCCTAGGTGTTTGAACCAAACGAACCATGAGTCGGATCAAAAAAACCTTAAGTCCCACAGACGTCACAACCATGCTGAAGACACAGTGCTGAAGGCACAGTGCTGAAGACAAGTCTTGAAGACCACAAGTTTGAAGACACAAGTGCTGAGACAAAGTCTGAAGACACAGGCTGAAGACACAAGTGCTGAAGACACAAGTGCTGAAGACAAATTCTGAATCACAAGTGCTGAAGACCATTGCTGAAGACACAGTGCTGAAGACAAAGTCTGAGACAAGTGCTGAAGACAAAGTCTGAAGACACAATGCTGAAGACAAAGTCTGAAGACACAAGTGCTGAAGACAAAGTCTGAAGACACAAGTGCTGAAGACAGTCTGGAGACACAAGTGCTGAAGACAAAGTCTGAAGACACAAGTGCCGAAGACAAAGTCTGAAGACAAGTGCTGAAGACAAAGTCTGAAGACACAAGTGCTGAAGACACAGTGCTGAAGACAAAGTCTGAAGACAAGTACTGAAGACAGTCTGAAGACAAGTGCTGAAGACAAGTACTGAAGACCAAGTATCAGACGTTGTCACAACAGCTGAAGAGGTCTTCTTCAGTAGTTGTGACGGTTTTCTTTCAGTAGTTTTTATATTTTCCCTTTTCAGTAGTTTTGTAATCAGTAGTTTAGTTCAGTAGTTTACTTTCAGTAGTTTAGCATCAGTAGTTTTATATTTTGTGCTTAGCACTCTCTGATATGTTCTCAGTAGTTGGAACATTTCAGTAGTTTGTTAAGTGTTAGTATTTTTGTAATAAATCTGCCAGATGTCACTGTCCCGTGATATCAGCAGTGATTGCACTCTATATAAGGAGTGTCAACCTAATTGTAATCGGTGAATGATTGAGGAAACATTTGATATAATTGAAACATTCCTTTTCACAGAAATATATTCTCTCGTTATAACCGTATTTGTTCTTAATGCATACGAATATCAAATTCTTGCTATAATTTGTCTAATTCTTGATCTTATTCCGCTGCGTTAACACTCTAATCCATCAAACTTGAGATCACTGATCCTGTCAAATGGTATCAGAGCAGGTTAATCATTGATCGATCTAATAATTGATCATGAAACTGCTATCAAAGATCCAGTTTGATTGAATTAGCATTTTTGCAAAAACGGTTATAGAGATTGAATTTTCTGTGTTTTTGGCCATCATCCTGAGATTTATTCTTGGTTTTCATTGAGTCTGTTGTGGTCTATGTAAAATCTTTTAAAAGCTTGAATTAAATTGTATTTGGACCTAAAATGACTACTCCTACCAATGATCCTCACAATACTGTTCCTCAACCAAGCCTCCAATGCTGGTTAGGAGTGAGTATAACATATGGCAACGACGAATGCTCCATCACCTGTCTGTTAACAGCTCAGTTGTTGGACATCAGTGGTACATGGTCCACACAAGCCTATGGTGAATAACCCGGAAACCAATCAAATGGTTCCGAAGAGGAGGGAGCAATACTCAGATGAGGATAAGAAATTGTTTGAGATTGATGCAAAAGCCCATGGAATTCTGGCCATGGCACTGCCCAATGAAATCTATTCTGGGCTAATGCATTATGAAACTGCCCATGACCTCTGGAATGCCTTGAAAGAACAATTTGGAGGAACATGAGTCTTGGCAAATAATAGAGAAATCCTTGCCCAACAATATGAGACATTCTCTCATAGGAAGGGTGAGACACTGACTCAACAGTTTGAGCGGTTCTCTTGTTTGATCTCTGAATTAAAAATGGTCAAACATGAGTACACCAATAGCCAGATGAATAACAGATTTCTCAGATCACTGCCTGAGAGATGGGACACATATACTATTGTCCTACGCTCCAGTGCAAATTTGGACAAACTATCTCTCACCCAACTCCATGGGAAATTGCTCACATTTGAGAGAGAGAGATAGAACAGAAACGAAAACTGTCATCATCTGGAAAGCTCACTGATGACTTTGTACCAGGAAACACTGCCTTGGTAAGTCATGAGTCAGAGTATGCAGGATCAGAATGCCTATGATGAGCATATTGATTTCACCTCAAACAATTCTAATCATGCCTTTGTGAGTGTTGATTGTCATTCTGGTATAATAGTGACAATCTATGCTTTATCATGGATGATTTGAAGGGCATTGCTGATGATGATTTAGAAGAGATGGATATTTTGAGCCAAATGGCCTTGATCAATATCAGATCTCAGAAATTCTACAAGAGAACTGGCAGGAAATTTCCTGGACTCTCTGACAAAACCAAAGTCGGTTTTGACAAGAGCAAGTTGAAGTGTCACAAATGCCACAGGCTTGGACACTTTGCAAGCGAGTGTAGATCAACTGGATCTAACACCTCTACACCCTTTTTGACTTTTCCAAAAAATTCACAATCCAAAGGGCAACATCTGCTGGTTCTAGTCATTCATCACACCCTCAATCTCCTGCATATTTTGTTCCTCAGGGTCAAATGCCATATCCTTATCCCCTATTATATGCCAAGTCAAATCAAGTTCAAGCTCCTATAGTACCACAACCTCATGCACTAAGAACCTCAACCATCTCCATCTCAATCACAACCTCATCATAGCTTCTTCACACCTGGAGTCGTTGACTGGAGTAGCTTACCTGATAACTTGTCTGGTCACACTGAGCAATACTATGCTGGTGCTAGTCAACATGGTGGTGAACACCCTTTTGGAAATCTTGCTCTCATGGCCCTGGAGTCTACTGAGGGTTCCTGCTCAAATGCATCATCTTCACTAGTAACTCAGGTATCTTCAGAGGCTAAAGCCAAGTTATGTTCTAAATCATGCATAGCTGCCTTTGTCTCTATTAGAGAGGCAAATGTAGCATTAATAAATCAAAAACTTAAGTTTGAGAAAACCATTTCCAAAAGGAAAGCTGAGTATGAGTCTGCTCTTAACAGTAAAAGTGATGAGATTTAAAGCTTAAATGCCAATTAAATGATGAAAAGGCCAAGCTAGAGGTTATTCTGGAAGACCACAGGAGTCTCAATGAAAAACTTGCAGTGACCCAAGTTGAGTGTGACGCTGGGTCTCATCATGCAAGGGATTTGAAATGCTTCTTAGCAAGCAAACTGCTTCAAATGTGAAGTTTGGTATTGGTTACAACCATACTGCTCCACCAACAGACTTTACTCCTAACTCCATAGTTAAGTCTGAAAGTGAAAGCAATCTCCAAACCACATTATCGTGTGAATCATTCTCCAATGATAATCTAAGATCAGAGAATGAAACCAGTGTTAAGATCTCAGCAAATAAATTGACTGATGGTCTAACTACTGAGACTCATATGAAGCTGAGTACTTCAGATGTTATTCCTCAATGTACCCCAAGTACTGAAAGAGACCCAACATTTGAAAAGCATTTCAAATCAGTTGAAATACAAGGACTAACAACTGCTGAGGAATCCATCAAACGGTCTATTAGGACGGATGGAAAACAGTTGAATTACCAGTCTTCAGCTGTTACAAATCCTTTAGTACCTAGTACTGATAGGAGGAAAGTACTGAAGATCACACCTTCAGTAGTTTCCACTTCAGCAGTAGAGATGTCCAAGATGAAGAATAAACCATGTGAAATTTGTGGTAAATTCAATCATCTATCTGATGAATGTTGGTACAAAAAGGGTTTAAAACTCCAAAGGGATGAGCTCATTAAACTAGAAATAAATAAAATGAAAACTGAGTTTGAGACCAAGTTTGTACCACAATCATCTCAACCTGATAAACCCAAGGCCTTACCCAAATCCACTAGAAGGATGCGGTTTATCAAAGACAGCTGATATTGTTCCTCATGATAAACATAAGACTAAGTCTGTGAAATCTAAGAAGGAGGAAATGGTGGGTCACAGGAACTCATCAAAAACAAGCTCTGGAGTGTCAATGAACTGAAAGCTCGAGCTTCAAATCAAACACAGCTTGTTATGATGGTTCAACATCTGTTGGGGAGAGTTAACCAACTTGAAGCCCTTGTGATCAAACCACTGAAAAGGAATTCCAGGTCCAAATCTATTTCAGCACCATCTCCATCTTCATCAGCTGTTAATCATGAGAAACCAGCTATGGTTAAATATGTTGATAAAGTCAGTCCCAAAACCAAAAAGGTTTGGGTCGCTAAAGCTAACTAGTTTCTTATGATTTTGCAGGGTTCTTCAGCATGCCAAAGAAGCATCTGGTATGTGGACAGTGGAGGATCCATGCACATGACTGGGAGCAGCTCTCTTCTTCATGATTACTCTCAAGGAAAGAAGGGATTTGTCTCATTTGAAATGATGCTAAAGGTTACATCATTGGAAAGGGATTTGTGTCTAATGGAGATATTAGATTTGATGATGTTAACCATGTGGAGAATCTCAAATACAATCTGTTGAGTGTCAGTCAGATGTGTGATAAAGGACATGTTGCTCTTTTCACAAGCCAGAACTGTAGGATTCTGTCTTCCAAGGTTCTGAGCCTGATTGACAAAGTACTGGATGATAATACTCTCCTGAAGGCCAACAGGATAGGAAGAGTATATGCCTTGGATCTGTCAAAGAAAATTGAGTTAAAAGGCCATCCATGCTTGTTCTCCAAGGCCTCTCTCAAGAATCTAAACTGTGGCATAGAAGGCTGGGTCATGTTAATCTCAAAAAATGAATCAGCTGATCCACAAGAGTTTAGTGAGAGTTCTTCCAATAAAGGAGTTCAATTGTGATGAAATCTGCACTGCATGCTTAAAAGGGAAACAACATAAAGTTTCATTCCCACCCATAGAATAATCCAAGTCTAATGCCTGCTTACAACTACTGCACATGGATCTTTTTGGTCCTGTGAAGGTAGAGTATGGAAAAGAAGAAATACTGTCTGGTAATTGTGGATGATTACTCTAGATATGTATGGACCTTCTTCTTGCATTCAAAGGATGAGGCTGCTAAGTCCATTATGAACTTTGTGTTACACGTTGAGAAGCAGTATTCCCTACCAGTTAAGTGTGTGAGGAGTGACAATGGTACTGAATTCAGAAACCACACTCTTGATGAGTTTTACTTGTCAAAGGGAATCAAGAGGCAGTATAGCATCCAAGGACTCCAGAGCAAAATGGAGTAGTGGAGAGAAAGAACAGGACCCTCATTGAAGCTGCAAGGTCCATGTTGGCTGATTCTGGTCTGCCACTGACCTTTTGGGCTGAAGCTGTCAATACAGCCTGCTATGTACATAATAGAATCTTAGTAAATCAGAGGTTGATGAAAACTCCTTATGAAGTTTTACATCATTTAGCCCCTTTGATTTCATTCTTTAACATTTGGGTGTCCCTGTTACATTCTCAACACAAAGGATCAACTCCAAAAGTTTGATTCTAAGGTGGATGCAGGGTATTTTGTTGGGTATTCATCCACTTGCAAGGCTTACAGAGTATTCACTGTCGGACAAAGATAGTTGAAGAAACCTTGCATGTGAAGTTCAATGAATCCCCTAAGGATACAATTCCACAAACCCTGTGGAGTTGTTTGATCTGGACATTCTGCAATATGTTCCTTATCAACCGCCTGCTGTTGCAGATCATATGAATCCATCATCTTCTGTAGCTAGTCATCCATCTGGTGTTACTGATGATGATGATGATATCAGTAATCACCTTTTCAAGTTTAGTGATCAACTGCTTGATTCAGCTAGACCTGATGTTCCTGTAGCTCCAGTAGCACAATCCACAACAATGCTGATGAGATTTCTACAACTTCAACTTCCTTTGAATTACCATCTACTGATTGGTTTCAAGGAAATGCTTCACCATCACCATCTGTTGCTGCTGAGCCTGCTACAAACACTTGCACAGATCTTATTGTGTACCAAGATCTGAAGAATCACCCTATGTCTCAAATCATTGTGATATCAATGCTGACGTGTCAACAAGAAGTCAATTGTCAAATTTCTGCTTCTATGCTCTCTTCATTAGTCAGCAAGAGCCAAAGAACTATCACATTGCTTTAAGGGACAATGGATGGGTTGAAGCCATGCAGCTTGAGCTTCTTCAGTTCAAGAAACAGCAAGTGTGGGAACTGGTTCCTCTACCTCCAGGTAAGTGTGCAATAGGCACTATATGGGTGTTTAGGAATAAAACATGAAAATGGGCTTATTGTTAAGAACAAGGCCAGACTGTTGTTCAGGGTTTTGCACAAGAAGAAGGCATTGATTATGATGAAACCTTTGCCCCTGTAGCCAACTGGAGGCAATTAGATTGTTCTTAGCCTATGCTGCACTCCACCATCTTAAAGTTTTTCAAATGGATGTTAAAAGTGCATTTTTATATGGTAAAATAAAAGAAGAAGTTTATGTGTGTCAACCACCAGGTTTTGAGGATAATAACCCCAGAATGGGTATACAAGCTTGATAAGGCTCTTTATGGGTTGAAACAAGCTCCTAGAGCCTGGTATGAGACATTATCTAATTTTCTTCTGCAAAATAATTTCACTAGAGGCTCCATACATAAAACCTTATTTATTAAGAAGGTGGATCAGCATAAGCTACTTGTTCAAATTTATGTAGATGATATATTTTTGCATCCTCTGATCCACAGTTGTGTGATGCCTTTACAAAGTTGATACAACAGAAGTTTGAAATGAGTGCCATGGGAGAATTACAGTTCTTTCTGGGTTTGCAAATCAAACAAAAGGCTGATGGAATTTTCATTCATCAGTCCAAATACACAAAAGATCTTTTGGAAAAGTTTGATTTACAAAACTGTAAGCCCTGCTCTACTCCCATGTGCAACACCACACAACTGGATACAGATCAGAAAGGTAAAGTGGTTGATGAAACACTTTACAGATGTATGATGGGTCCTTGATGTACTTAACAGCTTCTAGACCAGATATTATGTTTGCTACATGTGTTTGTGCTAGATTTCAGGCTGCACCTAAGGAGTCTTATTTGATTGCAGTCAAGAGGATCTTTAGATATCTGCAAGGCACTCCATCTCTAGGTTTATGGTATTCTACTAGACATTCCGGTAAATTAGTTACTTTTTCTGACAGTGACTATGCAGGGTGTAAGTTGACAAGAAAGTCCACTTCTGGAGGATGCCTATTCTTAGGCAACTGCTTGATTTCTTGGCAGAGTAAGAAGCAGACCTCAGTTGCTACATCAACTGCTGAAGCAGAGTACATTGCTGTTGAAAGCTGTACATCTCAGGTACTCTGGCTTCAAAACCAATTATTGGATTATGGCATAACAGAGACTAAGACCCCATTGTTAATGGACAACTCTTCAGCTCTTTGTATTGTCAAGAATCCTGTCCAGCACTCTAGGACTAAACATATTGAAATCAGACACCATTTTATTAGAGATTGTTTTGAAAAAGGTCTGATTGATCCAAAATTTGTTCCTAGTGCTGATGAGCTTGCAGACATTTTCACTAAGCCCTTGGATAGCACAACTTTCCAAACCTAGTGCTAAGGCTTGGTATGCTGCAGCTAGAATAATTGACAACTACTGATGATCTCAGCTCACAAGTACTGATGATCATTAGTTTATTATTGTCATATATAAGTACTGAAGTTATCCTCCCTTCAGAAGTTTTTAAACTACTGGAGCTTAAGTAACTTCTCAGTACTCAAGTACTTTATTGTTAAAACAGCTGATGTAGTTACAACAGCTGATGTAGTCACAACAACTGATGTAGCTACAACTACTGATGTCAGAAATGCTGATAAGTACTGATGACCAATGAAACGTCTGAAACTCAGATCTAAGTCTGATGAGTAAGTGTGGAGGTCAGACTGAAACAGCTGAAAAGCTATGAATTGACGAAAACAGCTGATGAGAAATTTCTCTTCAGTCGTTTATACAACTACTGTTTCATTAAAACAACTGAAGCCAAAACTATGTCTTCAGTAGTTTACAACTACTGAAGACTAACACCAAGTCTTCAGCTGTTTACAACAACTGATGACAAAACCACTGTCTTCAGTAGTTTCACAACTACTGATGACAAACACCAAGTCCTCAGTTTACATCATTTGAAGTCAAAACCAAGACCTTTAGTAGTTTCACAACTACTGATGGTTAACACTAAGACTTCAGCTGTTTCAACGTCTGATGGTCAAAACCAAGTCTTCAGTTGTTTTATAACAACTGATGACAACACCACCACTGTCAGTCGTTTTAAACCTCTAAGGTAATACCACGTCATTAGTAGTTTCAAACAGCTGATGACCACACCAAAACCTTCAGTAGTTTTCTTTCAGCCTTTTCCTATCCAACCCTATAAATACCTGTCTTCTTCTCAAACGTTCCATTAGCTGTTCTTCTGACCTTCATACTTTCAAAAATGGCAACCATGAGCCTAAAACCACGACACAACTGCGTTGCATACCTTACCAAGTCGGCTTTCTGGAACAAATTTGATAATGCCATTGACCTAATGGTGGATTCCCCATATCGCACAACCTTTCTCTTGAATCCGACCATCTACCCTGAATCTCTTAGTCAATTCTGGTCAAATGTTTTTGTTCATACTGATGAGTCTACTGGCCAATCTCTGTTCGGTCCCTCGTCAACCAGAAACCAGTGGTTGTTACAGCCGACATCATTCGTCAGGCATTACACTTACATGACTCCACCACTGTGACTGAATACCCAAGGGCACAATGGATATGTCCTTTATCAATAATGGGTATGAAGGTGATCTTCGGGCTACAACTATTCTGAAGAAACATTTCCATGATGCTGAAAAACTTATCTTTCACATGGTAAATGTATGCTTAGCTTCAAAGACATCCTCTTGGGATCAAATGTCATCCCAATAGCAACAGGTATTGTATTCTATTCTAGAACACCAACCGCTAAATTTCTCTGAAATCGTGTTTCTAGAAATAAAGAACTTGGCTCAAAAACCTGCGGCAAACCGCTGGCTATTATATCCCAGGTTTCTGATGGCCGTTATTTTAAATGAATTAAAATCTGATGGCCTTGTTGGCCTTGGAGTCCCTGCACCAGCTGTTTTGGCTGAGGTATACTCCAGGCACAACTCAGACCTCACTCTCAAAGAAGCTGCCCGAATGCTAAAACCCAAGCAGAGGGAACCACAGCTTCCACCACCAGATCCAGAGTCCCCACCAAACCAAAAACCAAACGTCCCAAAACAGCTATTCAGGGAGATGAGTCCCCTGAAGATGCTCCTGTACCACCAAGGCAGGATATACTTGCTGGTTTAAACCCCCCAGCAGTATCAGAGACTCTACCAGCTAAAACCGCACAGGCATCCTCTCAAAAGGATCCTGATGCAACCTTATCAGGGGCAACCACATCGCTGAGACCTCTCTCACTTGAGGAGGTTATCATTGAAGAGCATTCCTCTCCCCGAATGCAATCTGTTTCTATCTCCTCTCCCCAAGCAAATGCCCCCCAAAGTCTAACCATTATAATTGCAAACGTGCTGACTCAGCTGCATGCCTCTCCTCCTCCCCAAAAAACACCAACAAAGGGGAGAACCATAGCAATTGAGGAAGAGGATCAACATGCTTCTGACAACCCACAGCACCAGGGTTTAACTGTTCTATCTCCTGGTGTGGATATGCAGATACGAACATCTGGTGAGGCTGCCACCTCTTCTGAATTAGCACATGATCAGACTGAGGCTGGTAACATAGCTAAGACCTCACCAGAGGCAACAGCTGATGAAGGACATCGTCTGAGGCTGGAAGTCCCCAGTTCCAAGAAAAAGGGGCACATGCTAAAATTGGTCTACACCCGGTGCATGTACATCCTGCTACAAGCAGGAGGTCAGGTGATTCAACATCTGCTGATGATGACCTAGGCTTTTTCTATGATGTTCTAGCCCACAACACCATCCTGGAGGCTGAGGTAAGCAGACTACAAGAACTGCTTGCCAAGAAGTCTCAGGATGTAAGTCCATCTGCCCCTACTAACCCACAGATGGCACCTTCATTCGAAGGTCCCCCAAACACTTCACCCTCTCACTTCACTGAGCCTCCAGCCTCTGCCTTGGCACTATCTCTCAGGGACAGAACCCCTCTGAGCAGATGGTTGCTGCATTCCAACAATACTTACCTCTCATCACTCCCATCATCAATGACATTGTTCATAAAGCCATTGATGAGAGGATCTCCTCAAGTCTACAACCACTCATTGATGATGCTGTGCACAAGAAACTTTCTGCGGTACAAACCCTGCAACCAATGCATCCAAAAAGGGGGAGAGTATAAGCAGTGAAAGAAAACAAAAGAAAAAGAACTGAGGATGAGAAGGCACAAGAGAAAACCAAGGAGTTGGAGAAGGAAAAGGAACAACAACTGATCACTTACAAAAGAAAGAAAAGTGCTGGTGATCAAAAGAATGCTAAAAAAAATCCTTGGAGGAGCTGATAAAAGATGCAGATGAAGCACACAGCCGATCCATGGACAAAATCATTGAGCAACTCTTCAAGCAAGACTTTGATACAGCCAAACTAGACAGTGAGATCAGGAGATTGGAAGTAAATGAAATCCAAAACAGATGGGCTGGGTACAGTGTGCTGGAGAAAGAGAGATTGGAGATCATGATTCGATTCATAGCCAAATATTTAGGAAGATCACTGATGGAGATTCGTTCATGGACCAGAGACAGCATTCTGGCTATAGCCACCAGAATCTGTTTGTCTGAGCAATTTCATAAGGGGATAATTATTGAAGCACTTGATGAGGCTGGAGCTAGGAAAAGGCTTGAAATGGCAAAACTCACAAAAGCCAAACTTACAACCAAAATGCTTGAACAACCTTCCCAATCACCCACTCAAAAACAGCCTACCCCTCAAATCTCCAAACCAATCTCAAAACTCAAATCCAAACATCCTCAACCCTCAAAACCAATTCCTTTACCACAAAAACCAACCCAACCATCATCCAGTGATGCACCTAGAAGGAGGAGAAGGGTGCTGAGGATAGAAGAGAAGAAGAAGATGATGAAGATGATAGTCTGCCACTCTGCTGTTCTAAGGGTACCAGAACCCAGGAGTCAACTCATGATCACACCTGACACAAAGGGAAATGGTTAGAGTCAAAATAGAAGATGAAGAACAACAAAGTAGCACGATGAGCAACTACTGAAGATGGTTGACAAGGAATTTCCCCAGTCATCATCTATACAAGCCATGGAAGGGCATGCTCTGAGGCTGTACACTCTCAGACACACATTTCAGTATCAAAAAGAGAGAGTGAGAGTATGGCCAGACCCCAAGGTGAGCTCTAGAATACACAAAAGATCCATTCCACATAGATACAATGGCCAGGTTAGAAAAACAATAGACTCTACAATCATGTTGGCCATTGTAGTCTCACCTTGGGAAATACTCGATGAATTCAAGAAGGCTCATCAATCAAAAATGACCCCTCAAGCCTTACTAGAAAACAAGATGATCAAAAAGGGGTTATTATATAAGAAGCTTGAAGACATTAAGAAGAATGAGCTCCAGTTACTCCTTGAGGGCACCCATCCTGATGAATTTGTCTACAGGGAGATAACTACTGTGGAGTTGAAGAATGGCAGGACTGTAAAGTACCTATCTGAGTACTATGGTCCAGAGTTCTTCTTTGAAGGAGGAGTAGAAGAACTCTCCAAGGAGGAACAGGTTGTTCTCCTTGAGGCCTATGTTCGTGAGTCTTACAGACTCGTAAATGGGAAGTAGGTTTCATGGTTGGGATCACAACTCTATGTCCAGATTCCCCAAAACAGAGTTCCCCTCCATACTTAGCCAAACACATGATTAGAAATCTCGTCCTGGCCTGTGCTGATCTGATTCTCTGAAGCTGATCAAGAGAAGTCTTTGCCAACAATAAGTGGGACCTCAATAAAGTTAAAGGTTTTGGCTGCATTGGTTCAGGGGAGTTTGTTGGATCCAAAAGAACCAATGAGCCGGATCAGAAAAACCTTTAAGTCCCACAGATGTCACAACAAGTGCTGAAGACACAAGTGCTGAAGGCACAAGTGCTGAAGACAAAGTTTGAAGACACAAGTTCTGAAGACACAAGTGTTGAAGACAAAGTCTGAAGACACAAGTGCTGAAGACACAAGTGCTGAAGACACAAGTGCTGAAGACACAAGTGCTGAAGACAAAGTCTGAAGACACAAGTGCTGAAGACAAAGTCTGAAGACACAAGTGCTGAAGACAAAGTCTGAAGACACAAGTGCTGAAGACAGTCTGAAGACACAAGTGCTGAAGACAAAGTCTGAAGACACAAGTGCTGAAGACAAAGTCTGAAGACAGTGCTGAAGACAAAGTCTGAAGACACAAGTGCTGAAGACACAGTGCTGAAGACAAGTCTGAAGACAAGTACTGAAGACAGTCTGAAGACAAGTGCTGAAGACAAGTACTGAAGACCAAGTATCAGACGTCAACAGCTGAAGAGGTCTTCTTCAGTAGTTGTGACGGTTTTCTTTCAGTAGTTTTATATTTTCCCTTTTCAGTAGTTTTGTAATCAGTAGTTTAGTTTCAGTAGTTTAGTTTCAGTAGTTTAGCATCAGTAGTTTTATATTTTGTGCTTAGCACTCTCTGATATATTCTCAATAGTTGTGAACATCTCAGTAGTTTGTTAAGTGTTAGTTATTTTTGTAATAAATCTGCCAGATGTCACTATCCCGTGATATCAGCAGTGATTGCACTCTATATAGGGAGTGTCAACCTAATTGTAATCGGTGAATGATTGAGCAGAAACATTTGATATAATTGAAACATTCCTTTTCACAGAAATATATTCTCTCGTTATAAGCGTATTTGTTCTTAATGCATACGAATATCAAATTCTTGCTATAATTTGTCTAATTCTTGATCTTATTCCACTGCGTTACACTCTAATCCATCAAACTTGAGATCACTGATCCTGTCAAATGGTATTAGAGCAGGTTAATCATTGATCGATCTAATAATTGATCATTGAAACTGCTATCCAAGATCCAAGTTCGATTCACACAATCAATCAAACACAAACCCTAGCAACCGTCACATCATTACATCACCAACATCAACACATTCAAAGCAATTACTGTTATAACATTCATCATTTATTCATCTGTAATCATTAATCAGTTTTAATGAAATACGTTTGAATCAAATCGTGTTTGTTTAGTTATTGTGCTCGTATCATTGTGTTCATCATTATCAACATTTATTCTGTTTGATATTTATTTATAAAACAACTAAACGAGGTTAATGTTCATTCTACAATCATTAACTTGATTCCCTTCTAACACTGATAATTCTTGATTGCGATCCTTGGATTCACAGGTGGTACTAGAGCCAAGTGCTCATTGATTTAGATCGATTGATCTATAGGTATTAGAAGTGTTTAATTGTCTACTTGTTTCACTAGATTTGTCAGCTTTTGTTGATTAGATCTACTGTTTTTGAGCAAATCATTTTGGTGTGAATTGATTTTTTTAAACATTAAAAATAGTGAATTGTCTTTCAACAAGTATTGTTTCATTGCTCAGTTAACTTAGATCAATATTTATCATCAACCGAATAGTAGATCTAAGTTATTGATTGACAATCATCAATTGTTCAAATTAAATTGAACAAATACATAAACAAAATCCTTGATTTGATAATTAATTATCATTAAAATTATTGACTGATTTGTGACCACCATTGCTTAATTATTATTAATTAAGTTTTGTCACTAATTAGTTCACTACTTAAAAGAAACTCTGTAATAGTTAAATTCTTAGACCTTAACTAAACATGAGTAACTTTGGTGGATCATCATACCAAGCTCCAAAGTTGGAAACAAAAGCATATTTTAAATCCTGGAAAATAAAGTTCAGGACTCATATGAATTATACTGATTCTGACTTATGGGGATTATTAATTGAAGATCCATATATTCCACCCACTCTAGGGCCGGATTATAATGACAAAAATCAACCATAAGTACAAAACATATGTCACCTGATGATATTAAGAAGGTCAAAGTTGATATTAAAGCATATAGTCTACTTAGTATGGCTTCACCTAAAGAAATATTAATTAGGTGTGAGAATTATAAAACAACAAATACCTTGGGGAAGATACTTCATACACTCTGTGAAGGGAGTGATGAAATCATAAGCATTAGGAAGGACACCCTTCGTTCACAATATGAAACCTTTCATCATATTTTGGGTGAATCAATTCCTCAAAACCTCCATAGATTCTTGCAACTTGTAACAGAGATGAACATCTTGGAGTTGAAATATACAAATAAGGAATTAAACAAAAAGATGCTCCATACTTTGCCTGATAGTTGGAAGCACACCGTGTCTATGTTCAAGAACACCATTAACC
Organism: Flaveria trinervia; assembly: GCA_025506515.1. Classification (NCBI taxonomy): domain Eukaryota; kingdom Viridiplantae; phylum Streptophyta; class Magnoliopsida; order Asterales; family Asteraceae; genus Flaveria; species Flaveria trinervia. The sequence goes on from CM046449.1 coordinate 48,043,184, forward strand.
TCAAAGCAACTGGTTTAGATACATTGGTAGCGAAAATTAAGGCCTCATGAAATGGATGAATAATCAAGAAACAAGAGTGTGAGAAAACACATCTCACCCTATCACTTTAAAGAAACAAAAAATGCCGGAAGTGCCTTTATTTCCAATAATGATAGTGACAACTCTTGTACTTTGCGTGAAGATGAATAAGAAATAAGTTGCTATGCATCAAAGCATTTAAAGAAATCTTCTCAAAATAAATCTAGAAAGGAAAAAGGGAGAACTGAAGATAGAAGGGATGCATCTACATCATCAACAAAGTCTTCGTCAAACAACAACCTAGTAGAGTCTATCACTATGATTCTGGACTCTAAAGAACAAAAGGCAGGCTTTGTAGCTTTCAGTTCAAGTTTTCAAGCTTACCTGGGAAGCACCTTAACATCTGCCAACATCTATCAGCAAGATTTGGTTCATCCAGATGTAGTAGAGGAGATGGATCTAAATGGAGAATGACAATGATTGCTTATAGAGCCAAACAGTACCTAAGAAGGAATAAAAATTTGGTTGCAGCAAGTAAAACATCAAAGATTGGTGTTGATACGTCAAAGGTAAGATGTTTCAAATGAAATCTCTATGGACATTTCTCTAGAGAATGTAATCAACAATCAACTCCTGACTTGAGACAACATCAGCAATATCAATCTCATCAACCATTGGCATTTCAAAGATCTTTCAGACAACCACAACTAACCAACTCAACTCCACCAGCCACAAATGCATCAGCTGGACCTAGTAACTCCAAAGAATTTGGGTTGATCATGCTACAAAATGGAACATGTGACTTGAAGTCTTGGAAGAGAATCAAGCTTTAAAGGCTCATATGGAGAACAAAGTGTTGGGTTTGTTGCAAGTTTATCAAAGTTAACTCAGCGGATATATGAACATATATATGTTTAGATTCTAAAAATAAACCATTTATTAACCGAAAAAACAAACCCAAGAACAAGGATCATGTATGTGAAAAGAAATGCTATCAAACAAAACCAACCATAGGGTGTTCATAGATTACTACTTTTCTAAGAACAAGGAGATTTGAGATGGATGATAAATGAAGAAGAAGATGTTCTTGAATGTAAACCTCCAAGAAAGAATGCCTCAAGCAAGTATACCCACAAGCTCTAGCCAAACACCTAACTTGTTAGGAAGTTGAACACCAAAACTCTTCTCCTTCTTGCAAATCCGAAATCAGCCAATAGAGACTTCAAATTCAGCCAAGAAATTTGAAAATTTCAGCCAAGAGAAGGAAGAGAGGGTTTTGCTTTGTGTGAGAGAGAGTGTGTGTTTTTGGTAGTGTGTGAAATGGGTTAATGTTTTGTATTAAAACAAGACATGGAATCCTAAGATGAGCATGCAATGGGGCGACCAAAAATGGGGTTTTCCCACCCATTTTTTATAAACTTTTCACACTCATTAATCCATAAGTTTATAAAATTAAACTCCCTTTTAGTTTTATAACTTTAACACGTTATTATTTGTTAGTATTAACTTACTTAAATAATAATACAAATAATTTCTCATGACCAAATTATCCATATAATGTTGTCTATTTCAAAAGCAATGATTTAGAAAACTCATTTTCTAAATTGGTGTCAAATATTTATTTGTTTGATCTTATCAACAAATAAATCTTTATTGGTGTTTGTTTAGCTTGTTATTGGGTATGACCCGACTTGGATCATAACGTACTAACAAAATAAATCTTGTATGTGTCTTGGGCATACAAGATCCAACAATCTCCCACTTGCACAAGATTCATAGAAGATTGATGCAAGCAGTACATACCACCTAACAACTATTTACTACCCTTAATACATATGACTAAGTGCCATTCAATGACATCATCCCCTTCAAGTACCTTACTCGAATTGTTTTAGGTGAATCAATCGTCTATCCTTTTGTCATAGATGTCATGTAAAATCCCAGAGACACAGAGTGATCACTCTCCATTTATTTAACTTTATCAGGCCTTAGACATCTTACTCTCAACGAATAAGAGGGACAAATCTCATCTTGACTACATACGTCTCTCACAATCACCTTGTATTATTCCTGAACTCAGCCTTATTTATTGCCATGTTTCAGAACAGCAAAGAACTAAGTCAAAGTATAATATTCGGTGAATATCAAGACTCAATATGTATCTCAGGTCAGAGGATACCACATGATGTTCGCCTTCACTCAGATTTACTTATGATCAATCAAGAAGATTCCATGTAGTAATATTTGAGATGCGGGTCAGTCCAATATTTGTATCCTACAAATATCTATGAACCTTGGTAGCAATCCTGCGCTATATTCATCCATATGAGTATCTACTAATCCAAGTCATAGTAGTCTTACCCTCGTACTTGTTCCCACAAGTATGAACGACTACAAACGTTTTGAGTAAATGATTTACTCATTGATTTTAAACATGCGAAATATGAATATTAGTTGAACCATTATAACCAAATAATTCATTCAAGTAATAAAGTGTTACAATATCTCATTAAAGATCAAATCCAGTCACTAGAATATTAAAGTCCCATGGCACAAGTCTGACTTTCATGCTTTGCCTTTTCAAGAAGCTTCGTGAGTGGATCCACAACATTTTGATCCGTGTGAACTTTGCGAATACATATCTTTCCCTTTTCAACTTCACCCCTTATGTAGTTGAATCTTCGTTCAATATGCCTAGTCTTTTGATATGCACGGGGTTCCTTGATTTGAGCAATCGCACCCTCGTTATCACAAAAAATTTCTAGAGGGTCGTGAATGGAAGGGACCACCCCTAGATCGACAATGAATTTCTTCAACCATGAAGCTTCTTGAGCTACTAATGAAGCGGTGACGTATTCTGATTCTGTAGTTGATAATGGCACCACATATTGCTTAGAGCTCTTCTAGAGACCGCTCCTCCATTCAAGATGAAAATGTATCCTGATTGTGATCATGAATCATCTCGATCAGTTTGGAAACTCGCATCCGAGTAACCTTTTACCACGAGTTCCTCCTCATAAGATCCGTAGATTAGGAACATATCTTTAGTCCTCCTTAGGTACTTATGTATGTTCTTAACAACCATCCAATGACTATTTCTAGGATTGTGCTGGTATCGGCTTGTCATGCTCAAAGCGCATGACACATCCGGCCTAGTGCATATCATTATATACATGATAGATCCTATAGCAAACACATACGGGATTCCATTCGTCTTGTCATGCTCATCCTTTGAGCTTGGACATTGAGGCGTACTCAATATCGTTCCTCTTTGAATAGGTACGATACCTTTTTTAGAGTTTTCCATCTTGAACCTTTTAAAGATCTTATCAACGTATGCACTTTGATTCAAACCTATCAACCGCCTTGATCTATCCCTTTAGATCTTTATTCTCAAAATATAGGCGGCTTCACCAAGATCCTTATTGGAAAAACAGCTTCCAAGCCAGGTTTTTACACCTTCCAAGGTTGGAATGTCATTTCCAAATAGTAAGATGTCATCGACATACAATACGAGGATAGTGATGATGCTCCCACTAGTTTTCTTGTACATACATGCTTCATCAGCATTTTTGATGAACCCAAATTTGATTACTTCTTCATCAAAACGGTGATTTCAACTTCTCGATGCTTGCTTCAATCCATAGATTGATTTCTTTAACTTGCATACTTTGTTAGGATGTTTTGGATCGGCAAAACCTTCAGGCTGAATCATATAGAAATCTTCCTCAAGATATCCATTTAGAAAAATAGTTTTAACATCCATTTGCCAAATCTCGTAATCATAATGAACAACTATGGCAAATAATATCCTAATAGACTTTAGCATTGCAACCGGCGAGAAGGTCTCATCATAATCAACCCTTGAGTTTGAGTGAAACCTTTTGATACAAGTCTAGCTTTATAAGTATCCAAGTTTCCGTACATATCGGTTTTCTTCTTGAAAACCACTTACTTCCAACTACCTTGGAGTTAAGAGGTGGTTCAACCAAGTCCCACACTTGGTTTTCATACATGGATTGCATCTCAACATTCATGGCTTCAAGCCATTTGTGACAATCTAAATTGGACATCGCATCACGGTATGTGGTTGGTTCATCGGAATCTACCACATGGCATCCATCCATGAAAAATCTATATCTTTCAGGTGGATTACTAGTTCTACTATTAATCAACCATTTGATCATCCCCAACATCCTCATGTTGAGAGCTAGTGTCAACCAAACATGTATCGGTTTATCGGTTTATGTTGAGAGCTAGTGTCAACTAAAATAATGTTCCTAGTCAAACTAGGAGCATACAAAACATTGTTGAAAATTGCTTTCAAACCATTTGGAAGCTTCTAGATGTAGTCCCCTCGGTCTTCAACTTGAACTTTTCCTCATTCCCCATGTAGAGGCTAACATCCCCTTTCTTGAAGTCCTTACTTCTTTTGAACCATTGCAATAAGTTGAAAATATGAGTTCCATATCCGATATCCAATACCCATGTGCTAGAGGATATTAAATTTAGATCAATATGAATCATGAAAATTGTACTTGAGGTTTGCTCGACATCCATCTTAGCTTGCAACTCTTTGAGATGGATTGGACAATTTCTTGCCCAATGTCCAATCTCCGCACACTTGAAGCATGGGTCATTTGAAGCAACCTTTTGTTTCTTCTCCGCTTGTTTTGGTGGTGGCGCTCTTACCACTCCCTTTCCCTTCCCCTTGACGTACCCTTTACCCTTGGCAACATTTGCCTTGGGTGTGGGGTGAGGCCTCTTCTTGTTCCCACCTTCATTGATGGTAAGAACGGGTAAAACCTTTTTACCCATAGCCGCCTCGGTTATTTTGAGCATAGAGTGAAGTTCACTTATGTTCTTGTCCCACCCGTTCATGTTATAATTCATAACAAAATTGTCAAACCTTTTTGACAAGGAGTTGATGATCAAATCTGTAGCCAACTCTTTTGAGACAGGACAATTCAGCCTTTCGAGGTGATCTATGTGGCTCTTCATCTTAAGTACATAAGATGAGATGGATTGGGTGTCATCCATATGACATGCATGGGGTGCTCGAACCATTTCGAAACGATCTACCCTTGCTTGCTGTTGGAACGTTTCCTTTCACTGGGTAATCATATCGTATGCTCCATGGTGTTCATACTCCTTTTGGAGATCCTGAGTCATACTTGCCAACATTAGGCAAGACATTTGGACCGAGTCCTTAGTGTATTTCACCAAATTGTTATAGGCCTTCTCATCTTCCTCATTGGGTTGATCAGGAATCGAATCGTCTAAAATATATGACCATTTCTCATGCTTGAGAACAATTCTCAAGTTTTGAAACCAGTCTATAAAGTTATATGGTTTAGACGCTCGTTTTGGAGAATGGTACTTAGTGATAGTGAGTGAGCGGACGGGATATCATTATTTTCATTGTTGTTGGTGGCCATCTACAAAATTTAACAAAGTTCAATTTTAGTATTTTCGATATTATCATATTTTAATTATTAAAACCCTTTTATGTGTCTTACGCAATTTTAAAATCTAGAATTCAACGTTACATCTAAATAGTGGTTAGGTGACCTTTATCCCATTATTTAAATTAACAAGGTAGTCAACATTTTGACAATGCAACTCTTTGCAACTTCTAGAGGTATGGGATCGACTTTAAACATCATATGTATATTCGGCATGTTTATCCCATCAACACCCTTTGTAAACCACATTGTAGGTGATCCAATTAACATAGTTTGACAATCAAGTCACCCTACTTGCACACACATGTGGGGTTTCCAACATAAGTGGTTAGGTGAGCTTTATCCCACAAATATGCTATCCCCTCCTCAAATCACAAGTTACCTCAAAATGTTTAGGTGACCTTTATCCCATTAGGAGTTTCCAAGTGACTCAAGTGTTATGTAAAAGGATAGTGTTAAATTTGCTTATAAAAGAAATATTTAGTTTTCATAATTCTAGTTTAGTGTAACACCCGGTTATTTTTTAGTCAAAGAAAGAAGAATAAAGTGAAGAAAAAGAAAGAAAAGATATGTTACCCAAGTTGAAGGGTAAAAAGTTTTAAAAGGACAAAAGGTTTGAAAAAGTGGGTGTAAAAGGTGATGGCCGCTCATCACACTTTCTACACCCACATAATTCTTGGATTTTAGAAAGAGAGAGTAGTAGAGCAGAAGGTTTCGGTTCTTGAAGAACAAGAAGAAGAAGTTCGAATTCAAGGTAAGATATTTATGGTTTTTAAGTGTTCTTAACTGGCCTTGCCTTGATTTTATGCTTATGTGTGTTATGTGTCTTCAGGTGTGTGTTTTTGGTGGGTTTCTAGGCAGTTGAACTCAATTGCAAACGAGTTTGGAAGAAGCCATACTTAAAAGCTGCAAAGGTGAGTTCTAGAACCCCTCTTTTTACTTGTTTTCACTGAATTTGGGGCTGGAAATGCATGAACGTATGTTTTTATAAAACTGGGTTTTATACCCATATGTTTGAATGTGTGTATGTTGTGGGTATGATGTGATGTTGGACTATATTCATGCTTGATGATGTTATGGTTGTGTTCCTAACGCTTAGAAAGTAAGATTTAAGCTTAGAACATGATAGGTGAGGTTTTGGGGACTGAATATGCTAATAAGTGTGCCCTAGGCTGCTCATACGCCCAAACAGTAGTTCATACGCCTAAGTTTAGAAAAACCGCTTAAGTGTTGACATATGCGGATGAACATTGACAAATGTGGATGAGCATTAAAAAATGCGGATGAGAAAGTCAATGCGGATGAGTAAGTCATGCGAATGAGTAAGTCATGCGGATGAGTAAGTCATGCGGATGAGTAAGTCATGCGGATGAGTAAGTCATGCGGATGAGTAAGTCATGCGGATGAGTAAGTCATGCGGATGAGTAAGTCATGCGGATGAACAAATGCAGATGAGTAAGTTCATGCGAATGAACAAATGCGGATGAGTAAAGTCAATGCGGCTGAACAAATGCGGATGAGTAACAGAAATGCAGATGAACAAAAAGAAATGCGGATGAGCAAAAAGAAATGCGGATGAACAAAAAGGGAAATGCGGATGAACACTTAGAATATTTTCTGACTTTTTAGAGAAAAAATGAAATTTAGGCTTTGACTTGGGAGGTTCCTGGGGGTTCATGTAAGCTCATTTTTGAGGTCATAGATGATGTGATGGGCATGGTATGATGATGTTAGGATGTGTGATTGATGCTTATGCATGATGTATGTATGATGTATGTTATGTATGTATGATGGCCTGTATGATGATGTTGACTGTGAGCGGGTTTGTAGGACCATTTACATCTTGTTTAACCATTTAACATATAAAACGCAGCGGAATATACAACTTTAAACATGTTACAGTTTCTGAAAAATTACCATTATCATGTGTAAACAAACAATCCATAACAAGAGGATCTTTATTATGTGAAAAGCAAGCATACAATATGAACAAGAACACCCAAAATCGTGACATTATCATACCATGATACTACCTTTCAGGATGCTATCAAAACCGACTTGACGAAGGCATAAATGAGTCTGAAAAATGGACAAGACTTCAAGGTAGAAGTCCTCAAGCATTCATACCCACAAGCCTCGAAGAAAACACCATCTTTGCTAGGACTTGAGCACCAAAATCAGGGCAAAGAAGCTGCTGAACTCTTGTTCTAGCCGTGAACAACCAACAAGGGTGCTGGACCCTTTTCAGCTTTGAACTCTTTCTTCCATAAGAAGAGTTGATGTTCTTGTGACCATTTTGCATGTTTGAGAGAGAGAGATCTGAAAAAATAGAGTGTGTGTGTATCCTTGGAGAGAGTTTTTCTAAAGACCCCAAAGAAAAAACATGAGGAGTTGGGTGCAAAAGGGGGCGGCCGGACCCCTTAAACTTTTGGGGTTTTCCCCCCAAAAATTTTAATCAATGTTAAAATGTTTGATTAAAAATAGATATATAATTAACCTTTTAAATATATAACATATATACACACTCCTATTATTTGATGTTATTTAACAAATTTAAACAACATTACAAATAACATCCATGAACAAAATATCCATATAAGTTGTTTCAATCTCATATCTAACTTATTTAGAAAACCCATTTTCTAAGTTGGTGTATTATTTAATTGCATGATCATATCATCAGTTAAATATTATTTGGTGTTTGCTAAGCTTGTTATTGGATATGACCCAACTTGGATCATAACGTACTAACCACATCAATGTTCTATGTGTCTTGGGCATAAAGAATCCAACAATCTCTCACTTGCACAAGATTCATAGAAGATTGATGCAAGCAGTAAATACCGCCTAACAACGGTTTACTACCCTTAATACGCAAATAACATCATCCCGTTCAAGTATCCAACTTGAAATAATTTAGGTGAATCATCATTTATCCTTTTGTTACAGATGTCATGTTAAATCCAAGGACATAGAATGATCATTCCTTGTTGATTTAACTTAATCAGGCCTTAGACATCTTCCTCTCAATGAATAAGAGGAACAAATCCCATCTTGACTGCATACGTTTCTCACAATCACCTTGTGTCACACCTAAACATAGCCTTATGTACTGTCCATTATTTCGGAACAGTGAAGAACTAACTCAAGGTGTAACATTTGGTGAATATCAAAACCCAATATGTATCTCAGGTCGGAGGATACCAAATGATATTCGCCTTTACTCAAAATTACTTATGACCAATCAAAGAGATTCTATGTAGTAAAATTTGAGACGCGGGTCAGTCTAATATTTGCATCCCACAAATATCTATGAACCTTGGTAGAAACCAATTGCTTTATATTCATACCTTATGAATATCTACCAATCCATGTTCATAATAGTCTTACATTCATATTTGTTCTCACAAATATGACCGACTACGGACATTTAGAATACTAAACATATTCATGGATGTAAACATGCTAAAAGGGAACATAACTCAAATATATAAAAGAGTTAAATATTACAATTGTTCCATATTTTATCTGCTAAACAGATCAATTCCAATCACTAGGATATCGAAGTCCTAAGGCATAAGTATGACCCTCATACTTTGACCTTACAAGGAGCTTCGTGATTGGATCCGCAATGTGTTGATCTTTACGAACTTTATTAATACATATCTTTACCCTTTTTAACTCCATCCCTTATGATGTTGAATCTCCGCTCAAGGTGCTTAGTCTTTTGATGAGTACGGGGTTCCTTGATTTGAGCAATCCCACCCACGTAATTACCAAAGATTTCTAGGGGGTCTTGAATGGTAGAGACCACCCTAGATAAGCAATGGACAAATTTATCCATGTAGCTTCCCAAGCTGCCAATGAAGCAGTTATGTATTCGGATTTTGTAGTGAACAATGCTACCGTGTCCTGCTTTGAACCTTTCAAGGACACTTCTCCTTCATTCATAATGAAAGTATACCCCGATTGTGATCGAGAATCATCTCGATCAGTTTTGGAAGCCTGCATCCGTGTAACCCTTTACAACGACTTTCTCTTCAATAGATTCGTATATTAGAAACATATCCTTAATCCTACTAAGGTATTTCAATATACTTTTAATAGCCATCCAATGGTTATTTCTATTGGTATCTACTTTGTCATACTTAATAAGCATGACTCGTCCGGTTTAGTGCATATCATCACACAAATGATGGATCCTATAGCAGATGCGTATGGGATGTCCTTCATTTGATTTTGCTCATCCTATGAGCTTGGACATTGAGACGTAGTCAACATTGTCCCTCTTTGAATAGGTACCATACCTTTCTAAGAGTTTTCCATCTTGAACCTTTTCAAGATTTTATCAATATATGCACTTTGGTTTAACCCTATCAACCACCTCGATCTATCCTTATAGATCCTTATTCCAAAATATGGGCGGCTTAAATGAGATCTTATATGGAAAAACATATTCCAAGGTAGGTTTCAACACCTTCCAAGGCTGGAATATCACTTCCAAATAGTAGTGTGTCATCAACATACAACATTAAGAATACAATTATGCTCCCACTAACTTTCATATATACACAACCTTCTTGATGCTTGTTTCAACCCATAGATTTATCACTTTAACTTGTATACTTTATTAGGATGTCGTGGATCGATAAAACCATCATGCTGAACTACATGAACAGTCTCTTCGAGATGTCCATAAGAAAAGCGGCTTTGACATCCATTTGCCAAAACTCATACTCAGAATATGCAATTATGGCACATAAAATCCTAATCGACTTTAGCATTGCCACGGGCATAAGAGTTTCATCATAATCAACCAATTGGGTTTGATGAAACCTTATGCTATAAGTCTTGACTTATAAGTATTCAAGTTTCCATGCATATCTGTGTTCGTCTTGAAAACCCACTTGTATCCAACCGTTTGGAGTTAAGTGGAGGGTCAACCAATTCCCAAACTTGGTTGTTATACATGGATTGCATCCTTACGTTCATGGCTTCTAGCCATTTGTCCAATCCAAATTGGACATAGCATCTGGTATATGGTTAGCCTATAGGGGTCAACCACATAGCATCCATTCTTGGAATATTCATATCTTTTAGATGGAATACTAACTCTACCAGATTTGTGAACGTTTTGTGTGTATTGATCAACCTCTTGATTATCATTAACAACCTCTTGTTGATAGCTAGTGTCAACCAGTGTATCGGCTTGTGGATCTTGATCCTTATCAAGTTCCACAGTTCTATATATCATTCCTTCGATAAGGAACCCGGTTTCCAAGAACTTAGCCTTTCGAGCAATAAATACTTTTGCTCTGTTGAGTCGAAGAAATAGTATCCTATACAGTCTCTAGGACATTCAACTAATCTACACTTTCTTGTTCAGGTTCATATTCATAATATGAGCCTTAAAGAGCAATGCGAAAACCCAAAATGATAAAGATGGTAAGCTCATAGCCATAATAAATTGAACCATATCCAAATAGGGTTCAGTTTCTCCTTTATCAGAATGAAGAACATAGATAGTTATATAGAGTTGATTTTCTACTTCATTATTGAAGATTTTGAACATTTCAAAAGCTTTGTATTTATGTGTCATCAAGTGCACACAATAATAGCGACTGTAATCGTCGGTAAAAGTAATGAAGTATCTTTCACCAATCTTTGTCATTATCTTAAAAGGACCACCTACATCCAAATGTATCATTCCTAATAAGTCTTTTGGTTCACTTATCAAATGAAACATTTTTGTTTATTTCCAAAAGACCATTCTTTTGAAGTGTTTGAATCCAATTCTTGATTATGTGACCAAGATGACATTGTCAAAGATAATAATAACTTAAACCCATTTGAAGTTTCTTGGTGCTTAATGTGTATAATGAATTATTATAGGACGAATTATCATGAACCAATTCATGGATATCATTAAAAGGCATATCCTTAAAATGAAATACATCATCCATAAAACTTAATACCATTATTTACAAACTTTAAATCATGATCATATTGTTTTAATAGGAAACATTAATTATGTTCCTAGTCAAACTAGGTGCATACAAAATGTTTTGAGGACAACTTCCAAACCATTTGAAAGTCTCAAAATAGAGTTTCCCTCCTTGAAGCGCACATTTCTTTTGAACCCCTTTGCAACAATTGCAAGTATGAGTCTCACATCCGGTATCCAATACCCATGTGTTTGAAGAAATGACATTTAATACAATGTGTGAATCATGGAAATTGTATTTGAGGTTTGCCCAACATCCCTCTTGTCTTTCAACTCCTTGAGATAAGAGGGACAATTCCTTTTCATTTTCCTATCTCTCCATACTCAAAGCATGGAACGTTCTTCGTTACCTTAGGCTTCATAAGCTTAGGTTTTTCGAGGTTTCGCTTTAACCTTTGTATTGATGTATTCCTTTCCTTTGGCAATAATTGCCTTAGGATCAGGATTGGCCATTTCTTATAGCCTCCCTCATTGATCGAGAGAATAGGTAGAACCTCTCTACCCATCCCTGCCTTGGTTGCTTTGAGCATTGCGTGAGGTTCACTGATGCTCTTGTCCCACCCGTTCATATTACAGTTTATTATGAATGTCTCAAACCTTTAGTTAGGCAATCAAGGATCAAATCCTTGGCCAACTATTTTGAGACAGGACAGTTAAGCATCTTGAGGCTATCAATGTGCCTGTTCATCTTAAGAATATATAAGATGATATCGATTGGGTTTCTTTCATGTGACATGCATAAAGTGCTCGGACCGTTTCGAAGCAATGTACTAAAGTTTGTTGAAGGAACATTTCCTTCAACTAGATTATCATGTTATATGCCCATGATGCTCCAAACCCTTTTGGAGTTTGGGAATCATATTTCTAACATGAGGTAGGATACTAGCACAGAATCCTTAGTGTGCCTAAGCCAATCGTCATAACATCAACAACGTTGGTTGGTGAGGTATGGGATCGTTAAGGACATAGGTCTTTACTCATTCTTGAGAACGATTCTCAAGTTTCGAAATTGAGTCCATAAGGTAATTATGGTTAGGACTATCCCTCTTAAGAATAGATCTCAGTGATAGGGAAGGGACGATCGGGGTGGTAGCGTAATAGTTAGCGGTCATCACTACAATAATTGACAAAGTTCATTTAAGTATTTCTGATAAATTATTTTAATCTTTAATACCCTTAAATGTCTCATAGACAACTAACAATTAAAATCTAGAATCCAACGTTACATTTAAATGATGGTTAGGTGACCTTTATCCCATTATTTAAATTAACAAGGTAGTCAACACTTGACAATTGCAACCTATTGCAACTTCTAGTCTTATGGGATCGGTTAAACATCATATGTTTACTCGGCATGTTTAATCCCATCAACACCATTGTATGCCATGCTTCGGTGACCCTAATCACATGGTTTCCAATCAAGTCGTCCTACTTACACACCACGTGTGAGTTTTCACATATAAGCAGTTAGGTGACCTTTATCCCACGAGTACGTTAGACTCACCTCAAAGATACAAGTTCCCTACAAGTGGTTAGGTGACCTTTATCCCACAAATAGTTCTCAAGTGATTCGAGTGTCGTGTAAAAGGATGGTGATAGACTTGTTACTAAAGGGATTTAAGTTTCCATTAATTCTAGACATGAAAACTCTATGTACCTTGTATTCGCATGCTTTCAAATACATGGTACCCTATGGTTCCTTTTTAATAAAACCTATTTTATTTTGAAATATTAGTCCTTTTAATAACCTTTTATAAGTCACTTAATGTTTAGGAACCAAAAATTCAGCTTGTTATGATAATTTATTTAGATTGTTAAGCATATCCATACATCAAACAATCAACATAAAATGAATAATCAAACAAGCATATATCAAACAACCATATGTGCATAACCATAGCTACTATTGTGACCATACTTGTTTGCCATCACAAGTGTGGTCATTAGGTCTTTCCTAAGGGTTAATAACAACACAAAATTGAGATCACAATGGATCTCTCACTTGATGTCGCATCCGTATGCTTCAAGTCCACCTTGTGTCTTCCTTTTGTGCTTCCTTCCCGAGCATCTTCATTTACATAATATATATCCTAATACATATTTTATAGTAAAAGAGAAATACTCCTAATCTATTATTACATCCCAATGAATATATAGATAAATTACAAGCACAAAACTTACAACCCAATTGAACGAAATTGACCAAAACAAACATGCAACCAAACCAAAAAAACACAAGGTCTAAGCTAGGTTATGCACCATCAAATGAACAATCACAAACATCATTCAACAAACAAAATAAACCCCATCAAACCCCAAATTTTCAGCCAACATAAACTGAAAATTAGGGTTTGTTTGTCCAAACAAACAATAACCAAAACATATCAACCAATTGACATTCCTATCTTTCAAAGTTTAATCATAAGCATGAAGATATAACTTTCAAAGACATGGGGTTTATTAAATCAACCAAAATCAGTCTCTAATGAGTGATAAACATCCTTTAAAACCAATTTTGCAAGGATAATGATGCTAGTTTCCACATAACCGGCTCTAGATGCCATTGAGGGGGTTTGTAGGACCATTAACATCTTGTTTAACCATTTAAACATATAAAACGCAGCAGAATATACAAATTTAAACATGTCAAAGATTCTGAAAAATTACCATTATCATGTGTAAAAAAACAAACCATAACAAGAGGATCTTTATTATGTGAAAAGCAAGCATACAATATGAACAAGAACACCCAAAATCGTGACATTATCATACCATGATACTACCATTCAGGATGCTGTCAAAACCGACTTGAAGAAGGCAGAAATGAGTCTGAAAAATGGCCAAGACTTCAAGGGTAGAAGTCCTCAAGCATTCATACCCACAAGCCTCCAAGAAAACACCATCTTTGCTAGGATTTGAGCACCAGAATCGGGTCAAAGAAGCTGCTGAACTCTTGTTCCAGCCGTGAACAACCAACAAGGGTGCTGGACCCTTTTTAGCTTTGAACTCTTTCTTCCATAAGAAGAGTTGATGTACTTGTGACCATTTTGCATGTTTGAGAGAGAGAGATCTGAAAAAATAGAGTGTGTGTGTATCCTTGGAGAGAGTTTTTCTAAAGACCCCAAAGAAAAAACATGAGGAGTTGGGTGGAAAAGGGGGCGGCCGAACCCCTTAAACTTTTGGGGTTTTCCCCCAAAACTTTTAATCAATGTTAAAATGTTTGATTAAAAATAGATATATAATTAACCTTTTAATTATATAACATATATACACACTCCTATTATTTGATGTTATTTAACAAATTTAAACAACATTACAAATAACATCGATGAACAAAATATCCATATAAGTTATTCCATCTCATATGCAACTTATTTAGAAAACCCATTTTCAAAGTTGGTGTATTTATTTAATTGCATGATCATATCATCAATTAAATATTATTTGGTGTTTGCTAAGCTTGTTATTGGGTATGACCCGACTTGGATCATAACATACTAACCACATCAATGTTCTATGTGTCTTGGGCATAAAGAATCCAACAGACTGTGTATGTTGATGTTCCTTGTTATGTATGATTATTTTCCCATGGCTTGACGTTAAATGTAATGAATGAATGAAAGTATTATGTAACGTAAAGTGGAAGATAATGAAAAGAGAAACATGATGAATGAATGCATGCATTAACGAATGAAGGAAAGTAAAGTAAGTCTTGTAAGCCTTGTATGTTGAAACACGCCCAATGAAGGGTGTTAGTTCAATGGTGTGTTGGTTAGCTACCCCAGAAGGATGCACACCGGGGTTCGTCTTTATGAACGACCATTTGTATATAACCTTTGTCGCTTACCCTAGATACTGTGGCCAGGCTGCTGTGTGCCATGACGGGGGCTCTATGATAGACCTCGGTCCAGTATCAGCTTTATGCATGATGGTGGGTATAGCTCATGACAATGGTACACCTGAATTTACCCTAGGTACTGTGGCTAGGCTGTTGTGCGCCATGACAGGAGGTCTATGATAGACCCGGGCCCAGTACCAGCATTATGCATGATAGTAGGGTAAAGTTCATGGTTTTTGATGGAATGAAAAGAAGTAATGATGAACGTATTAATGAAAGTAAGAAAGCATGAATGAATGAAAGTTGATAAATGAATGATGAAGATAATAATTATATTATCTTTATGTACTATGATGTGTGACCACATGCAAAAGAAAGAACGGTTTTTTGAAAGTAAAGTATTTTATTATAAAACTAGAACTCACTTAGCAACACTGACTTTTTATGCATTTGGCAGTTGGCAGGTGAACATGTTGAGGATGGTGCGGGGTAGCTACTTGGCATTTTGGATGGCATACTTTTGTTAATTTTTTTGCATTGTAATGCGAGCGAACGTTGTTTCGAAATGAATGATCATATTAACTTGAAAAAGCATTTATAATGAAATGAAAAGTTATTTTAATGTTCTGCTACGATATTTTATGAAAGTTAAATGTAATTATATGTTTTATGTGCAATGATTGACCAGCTGTGAGCATCTCGGGAACGGGGCCTTACAAGTTGGTATCCGGGCCAAAGTTTAAGTGAAACGGGTAAATTTTCAAAATAAACCTAAACTTAAACTGAAAATGGGACGAAACGGGAATGGATGCCAATCCAAGTAGATACGTGCCATTAGGTATTTTCTTAATGATTAACCAGTATTACATGCGTATGTTATGTGGCTATGTGTTGCTGGAAGATTTAGATAATGATGTAGTCAGGATAGGTAATGCTTGGGGTATGAAGAGTAAACTAAGTGGCTAATTACAACTGGCCACTGTAATTAGGGACTTACTATACTTGACATAACCTGAGCTGTTCCCTTGAATGATCGTGTTGGCGTTTGTATCTTTCAGTGTGTGTGTGTGTGTTAGAGGATGGCCGATGGTAGATCATCTAAAGCTTCATATGGTTGAGGTCGTGGTGCTGAACCATAGGCTACGAGAGGAAGGCCTAGAGCCAAAAAGGTAATTCATGAAGAATCAGAGACCCCTCATTCGGAGGGTGGTGATGAGTGCTAACTTAAGGGCCTTAGTGAAGGAGGCTGTTGTCGAAGAGGTGCATCAGGTCATACAGACAATCTTACCATCTGTGGTGACCGAAGTTATCAAGGTTGTGAGGGAAAGAAAGGAAGGAGAGAAATAGACCTATGGGCGAAAGAAGACAACCCGAGACTAAGACGGTTCTATCTGATGACAAAGAAGAAGAGGAAGAAGAAGAGCCAGCGCCGGAGGCGGCACGAGGCTGTAACTACAGGGCCTTTCAAAGGTACAAGCCCCCTACTTTTGATGGTAATGGTACTGCTGCTACTGCTCACTGATGGCCGAGAAGACCAGAAGGTGAAATTTGTTGCCCACTCGTTTGGGGAGTCGGCTTTGTGTTGGTGGGACAATATAGTCCAAGCCGAGGGTAGTCGGGCAATTGGGAGGATGAGATGGTCCGAGCTGAAGAAGTTGGTGATTGAGGAGTTCTGTCCTCAGAGGGAAATGGATAAGGTGGAAAGGTTATTCCTGCAGCTGGAGGCGGGAACAATGACACATCAACAATACAGAACTAAATTCAATGAAATGGCACATTTGGTGCCGGACCAAGTGACGCCTTTGTCATGAAAGATCAAGAGGTACATTTAGGGTTTGCCGGCGGATATCTATAGGCACATGATCGATGCCCGACCGAGCATGTTTACATTGGCGGTTGATTTGGCAGGATATTGTATGATGAAAGAACTGTGGTGGTGACTGAAGGCAGCAAGAAAGGTGGTGGTGACCGGAATTGGAATGGAAAAAGGTTTGGTCGGGGTGTTGGGGTTCAACAATTGAGTAAACTAAAACTTACCAAATCATAATTACAGCCAATTGAAGATCTCATTATACAAGTTCAGAGACCAAGTTGATTACAACAAAACAAGACAATTCAACATGACAAAGTCAACATCAAGACAATTAGAAAGTCAAAATTAGGTCATGTTGTAATATTAGTATAAATAGACCCACTAGTGCATTTATGCAAGTGTGGCTTTTGTGTGTGTGTTTCTCATGGTGTGAATCACCATCCAAGGAGAAATCATCTCCTTTGGGTGGGTTTGATTTCACCAGCCATCTATGATTCTCATTGTAACTTGTTTATCAGCATCAATGAAATCATAACATTCTTATTATCCATCTCTTTGTTCTATGATTCACACACATCCACCCATCTTCATTTTGATTTCTAGATCTAAATGAGATGAATCCTAAGATCCAAGCTCAATGAATCTAAAATTTAATTTAGCAAAATGGTATCAGAGCAGTGGCTCTCGGTTCTCTTTCAAATATGCGCAAGAACTGAATAGAATTCGATTGATCTGTAATCGAGTTGCTAATAGAGTATATCATCATCTCTACTTAGTAAACAATGGAAAATACTCCTGTCAACACATTCTCACCAAAATATTCCGAACAGCAAGAAACTCACTACAATCACAAATCTGATTCTGAAATCCTTTAGAACTATTTGGACAAGTTGGACTGATCAATCTTAAAAATCACCTTAATCTATATTCATAAAAGGATTCTAACAGTTACTCAGAACTGGTCATACACCTAAACCTCCTATGCTTAAACATAAATCTGAGTTTAAACAGTGCAAAATCAGGTTTAGGAATTACATCACAGGTGTAGATCCTAATTTCTGGATCTTAATATGCAAGGGGCCACATATCCCTGTCACTATGTCTGCAGATCAAGCTGCAATTATAAAACTGCAAGAATACCCATTGAAGATCTAACTCTTGATGATGAAGACTATAAGAAAATCAAGATTGACCTCAAAGCTTACTCCATTCTAACTCAAGCACTCAAGATGGATGTGCTGACAGATTAAAGAAGTATGGTATTGCAAAAGCTGTGTGGGATGCATTGAAAATTATGTGTGAAGGAAGCAGTGAGGTAGCAGAAATTAACAAGGATAAGCTTGTTAATTAGTATGAAACATTCCACCACACCAAGGGAGAGTCCATATCCAAAAAACTACATAGATTTGTACAGTTGGTAAATGATTTGGAAATCATGGGAGTCACTTACAAGATCAAAGAATTAAACAAGAAAATGCTTCACAGCCTCCCTGAAAACTGGAAACAGAATGTAACAATGATGAAAAATACTCTTGATCTTGAGAGTACTACTTTGGATATCATGATAGCCAAAATAGAAGCATTAGAACTTGATGAAAGAAGTAGAAATCTTGTGGACCAAGAGTGATTGAGGCTTACAAATTTCTATCAGAATCTCATTCTGTGGAAAATGCCTTCATCACTAAGGAGGATGATTTCATCTCATCAAGAGATCAATTGAACAACACTAGATTCATTGCAACTCCACCAATCAATCTTCCATCAACATCATCTCAAACATCCAGAGTCACTACTACTCCTCAAACCACTCCTGAAGACACAAGATCAGAAGAACAAAAGGCAACTTACAATGCCTTTGTTGCAAGCTTTGAAGCATACTTAGGAGGAAGACTCACTTCTACTCATCTAATTCGGAAGATCTAGAGGAAATGGATCCTGATGATGTGGAAGAAATGGATCTACAATGGCAAATGGCCATGAGAGCTAAAAATTCTTTAGAAAAGGCAGAAAGCTGAGCCTAAATGAAAATACAAAACTTGGATATGATCAATGCATGGTGAAATGCTTTAACTGTGGCATGGCTAGTCACTTCTCTAGAGAATGCAATGCCCCCAAGAGAAACAACTATCAAAGGAATATCAAGGCCAGTCATCCTCACAGCCTAACTCAAGCTTTCACTCCAACAACCAAAAACAGCAGTATCATCATTCTCATCAGCACCAATCGGATCAAAATCCACCCCAACTGACAAATCAAGCTCATGGAAGCAGTTAGTCTTCTGCCAGTGCTCTCGTGATAAAGCAAGATGGGGTATGTGACTGGAGCGTGTATGCAGAGGAAGTCAAGCCTCAATTTCAGAATCATGCTCTTATAGCTCACATCAATGATGGTCCATCTCCAATGCCTACTGAGGTAAAATCTAACCTTTGTAGTGAAAAATGTATTAATGAATTGCAAGGTTATAGGGAGCATAACCATAAACTGGCAGATAAAATTAAGGAAGAAAAGGTAAAGTCAGCGATAATGAAGAGAGTAATAAAAGGCTTTGAAATCAAAATCAAATCTCTTATCTTTGACATACAAAAAAACTACATGGTGAAAAGTACACTCTTGTAGCTGAGAATGAGCTCCTCACTCATAAGTTAGCTCAATCTAAGGCTGAACATTACTGACTGAAGTGAAACTTGAAAATTTTCAAATGTCTTCAGTCAAGCTGCAAGAGATGATTGATTCTTAAAAGGATCCAAAGGACATATCGGGGATTGGGTATAATTCATGTCCTCCACCATACAATAACAACTACACTGTCATGCCTGAATTTGTCTCACTCACTGAAGAAACTGAAACTAAAACTATGGAACCTAAATCTGTAGTAAAACAAGTGACCAATGCTCAAAACAAACCTGATGTTTATATTGAAACCAATGAGGATAAAATCAAGTTAGGTCACTCAATCAAAATCAAAGAGTGTTCAAACTAGACAGTGAGTGTCATGAAACCCTCAAGCCCTGTAAAAGCAATTGTCCCTTTTATAAAATTCATACCCTCTGTTTTACAAGGTAAAAAGAAATATATGAAGTCAGTGAAACCCACTACTGAGAGCAATTCTGATAATGAGATCATATCTCCAAAAAATTCAAGCAAATCAGAAAAGGTTTCACTTCAAAAGAAACAAACAGAATCATTGAGTTCAACACATAAAACATTATCCGACCCTCAGTCTTCAAGATTAAGGGAGGGAGTTGGGTTTGATATCTGCAACAAGAAACATGTTGACTAGTTTGAGAAAGAGGTGAGAAATGGGTTGAAGAAACAGAAATAACCCAGACAATTGAACAAAGGTAGTGTTGTGAAGCAAACTACTAAAAGGGCTGATTCTGATTCATCACCTAAAGAAAAGAAAGTGATTCAGCAAAATAAAATATCAGTTGAGTCACACAAGGCAAAAATTGATTCAAGAAACAAACAAATGTATTATGACATTTGTGAAATGTTCAATCACAAGACAGATAAATGTTTTTTTAATCAATATTGCTCTATCTGTGATATGAACAATCACTCCACCAAAAATAGCTATTTCAACAAGTATTGTTTAATCTGTAACATGAACAATCACAATACATCTAATTGTTACTTCAATTAGAAGCGTATGAGAATTCCCCAACACAAGCCCATCTCAAAAACATCCACTGTGACGTATTCTATCATACCTCATTTTCACAATACTCAATCTAGGACACCTAGATCAACAAATGACAAGAATAATTTGAAGGAGTTGAGGAAGGGTCAAAGACAACAACTCACAATGAAACACAAAATTGACCTTCCAAAACAAAAACATACTTTTGATAATGAAAAACAGGCTAAATTTCTACAAAGAAACAGAGACCAACGATTTCATTACTCATCTGAATCCTCAGTAGATGTTGATGAGATGACTCAACCCAATCATTACTAAAAATCTCCCAGGACACCTCCAACTAAACCACAATTTAGAGGGAAATACCAAGAGGTCACCATCATGGATAGGAACGGGAAACCCAAGACCATCATGGCTTGGGTTCCTTATTCTAATTAGCTCCTTTTGCTTGCAGGTTCATCCACACAGGTCCAATAGCTTATGGTACATGGACAGTGGATGCTCCAGACACATGACTGGAGATCATTCCCTCTTTCATGACTTAAAGCATGTACACAGAACTACTATGGCATTTGGTGGAGATTCACAAGGTGGTAGAATTACAAGCAAAGGATCTGTGACAAACAGGATGCTGAGCTTTGATAGAGTGAACTACTGTGAATAGCTGAATTTCAATCTGCTTAGCGTGTCTCAGATCTGTGACAAGAAATATTCCACTCACTTTACAAACACTCATTGCTACATTCTGAAACCTGGATTTCAGATCCCTAAGGAATGGTTTGTCTTAAAGACCCCAATGAAGAACAATACATATGTCTTAAACTTGTGTTCTGCATCACCAAAAGAAGAAACATGTCTTTTGTCAAAAGCATCATTGATGAGTCACAGCTTTGGCATAGACGTTTGGGGCACACAAACTTTAAAAACATGAACAAGTTGGTCAAAGGAAACCATGTCATGGTCTTCCTCAAAAAGAATTTCATTTTATTAATCATGTTCAGCGTGCCTCAAAGGAAAACAACACAAATTGTCTCACAACACCAAGCTGGTGAACACTAACAATACTCCATTGAAGTTACTTCACATGGATTTGTTTGGACCAACTCATGTAATGAGTATTGGAAAGAAACAATATTGTTTAGTGATCATTGATGACTTTTCATGATTCAAATGGTTTTCTTCTTACTTCAAAAATGAAAGTATGAGTTCTTTTTGTGCAACCAAAGGCATTGCTCATCAATTCAATGCAGCTAGAACTCCTTAACAAAATGGGGTAGCTGAAAGGAGAAATAGAACACTGATTGAAGCAGCAAGAACGATGCTAGCCGATGCTAAACTACCAATCACCTTCTGGGCAGAGGTGGTTAATACATCGTGCTTTGTACATAATCGAACTCTACTTGTCAAAGAAAACAACATGACTCCTTATGGATTGCTCTTTCATAGAAAACCATTCATTGGATTTCTTAAATCATTTGCTAGTTCTGTCTCAATATTAAACATCTGAGACTATCTTGGAAAGTTTTCATCCAAGTCTGATGAAGGATTCTTTGTAGGTTATTCTTCTGTTTCAAAGGCTTATAGAGTGTTTAATCCTAGATTAAACATTATTGATGAATCAACAAATGTTCAATTCAAGGAACATTCGTTTCCCAAATCTACAAATGGTCCCGACTGGTTGTTTGATAGTGACATGTTTACAAAATCATTTGATCCATTTCACTTGTCTGGTGCAGAAAATATACATTCAAGTGATACTTTGTCAGCTGTAGAAAGAGAGATAATTTTCCATTGATTCCTCCTATATTTGATGAATGTATGAATGAAGATGTTCCTCTTCAAGCTGATCCCATCAGACAACCATCACAAAACCTTAGTGTTTCTTTTGAAGGAGGTCCAAGCCTGGTACCATCTCACTCAGATGATTTGTCAAATGAGATCAAAAGTAAAAAAACAGGCTACTCCTCCAATTGAAACACAAAGGACATCAAATGATGTAAGCAATCACAGTGCTGCTAAAGCTGTAACAGGAACTAAAATAGAGTCTGACAATTTTCATAATTCAATAACAGTACCAAATAAATGTTCCTCTGACCATAATGAACTGAATGTCTCCAATATTGATGTAACAATTGCTAGTGACTACATTCCAACCATAAGAATACACAAGAATCATCCAGTTGAAACCATTATTGGTGATCTTAATGAGAGGGTGACAAGAAGCAAATCTAGTATTGTAAACATCTGTTTGTTCTCATGCTTTCTATGTCAAACAGTACCCAAGAACATCAAAGAGGCACTTGAAGACAATAGCTGATTGAAGCAATGCAGGAGGAATTTCTCCAATTCAAGAAGCAAGAGGTATGGCAACTGGTAGATCTTCCCGAAGGACAATACCCTATCGGTACCAGATGGCTATACAGGAACAAGACTGATGATAGAGGGATCGTCATTAGAAACAAAGCAAGACTAGTGGCATAGGGATACACTCAAGAAGAAGGAATCGACTATGATGAAGTGTTTGCTCTTGTTGCTAGACTAGAAGCAATCGGAATCTTTCTAGCATATTCTGGATCCATGAAATTTACTGTTTATCAAATGGATGTAATGTGTGCCTTCCTGTATGGAAAGATTGCTGAGCATGTCTATGTGAGTCAACCACCTGGCTTTGAAGAACAAGATTTCCCTCATAGAGTTTACAAGCTTGAAAAAGCTCTGTATGGTCTTCATCAAGACCTAAGAAAGTGGTATGAGACTCTATCATCCTTTCTTCTTAAACTGGATATGAAAGAGGAAAGATTGATCAGACTCTTTTCAGAGGAACAAGAGGAAAATATATGCTTTTAGTCCAGATCTATGTGGATGACATTATATTTGGCTCTACAAACAAGAAACTCTGCACAGAATTTGAAGACCTTATACACTCAAAATTTCAAATGAGTGCTATGGGGGAACTCACCTTCTTTCTAGGGGTGCAAGTCCAACAGACAGCAGATAGAATCTTCATCAATCAATCTAAATATGTGGAAACCATGTTGAAGAAATTCCACTTTGCTGACTGTCAGTCTATCAGAACTCCTATGGATACTAAAGTAAAGATTAGACCTAATCCTGAAGGCGAACCAGTGAATCAGACTCACTATCGATGAATGATCGGTTCACTTATGTATCTAACAGCCAGTAGGCCTGACATTATGTTTGGTGTTTGTGTGTGTGCCAGATATCAAGCTGATCCAAAAGAATCACATGTGAATTCAGTGAAGAGGATATTCAGATGTCTGAAGAGCAAAGTAGCTCTTGGGTTATGGTATCCAAAGGAAGGAGAATTTAATCTTTATGCCTTCACAGACAGTGATTATGGAGGATGCAACTTCAACAAAAAATCCACCTCTGGCGGTTGTTAATTTCTTGGTCCCAGACTAGTATCTTGGCAATGCAAGAAGCAGACAAATGTATCTGTGTCCACAGGAGAAGCTGAGTAATATGTAGCATCAGCTTGTTGCTCTCAAGTACTCTGGATTCAAAACCAGATGCTTGATTATGGTTTTAACTTCTTGCACACGCCAATTTACATTGACAACACAGCAGCTGTTTTCATAACTAATAATCTAGTTCAGCACTCCAAAACTAAACGTATTAAAATTAGATATCACTTTTTGAGAGATTGTGCTGAAAAGGGATTAATCATATTGATTCAAGTACCAACTGAAAATCAGTTAGCTGATTTATTTACCAAGGCATTTAAACCCAGTAGGTTTGAACTCCTGGTTTAGTCAAATGGCATGATTAACCTTGAGTAAAAACATGAAAAACATCAAAAGCATTAAAAACATGAGAAAACCACAAAAAGAAATCAATTTTGATGAAGAAAAGAATCTAGAGAAATGATATAATTACAGTCATTATATCATTCAATTTTGGTCACTTTTTCACAAATTCATCCAGGGACTTGGTCACTTTAATCAAAGGAGTACTCATTATCTGAACGAGATGAATCCTAAGATCCATTAAGCTTGAGGTAGATGTGGGTGGAAGCTTACTGATTTACAGAGATGGTCTCTCTCCTATTTCTATTGGGAACCTATTTCTATTTCGGAACCTATTTCTCTGAAGAAGTTACAATAGAAGCCATCTACATATGAGCAAAATGAAGATACATGTGCTAAGTAGGGACAAAATGTCAGAAGCAACATATTTTGTCAACATGATTAAAGCCATTCTGGATCCAACTAAAGCTGCATTCTTACTACCTCTACAAGACCTAGCAGAATCCTCACAACATCAATTACCTCCCAAACATTGAAGACAATAGGCTATATAATCCTTAGGGGGAGTATTGTTGCATCCTGAAGGGATCATACATGCCAATTCAATGGGTGATTTGATGATTGCTTTGATGGAATCCCGCAAGTCCAAGAAGAAACGTGGATGAAGATCCTGCTTTGAAAAACCAAGTGTTGTCTTCCACATTTGTCAATGCAGAAGACATAAAACAAATACGGACAAGTATTTGTTCTTCCGCATTGACAAATGCGGAAGACCAAGTATTAATGCAAACATCATTTGACAAATGCGGATGACCAAAAAAATGCGCATAAGTATTTGTTCATCCGCATTAACCAATACGGATGACCAACATGCTAATGCGGATGATCAAATGAAGAAATGCTGATCAAGTCAACTTATCCGCATTTGCCAATACGGATGAACAAGCAAAGATGCGAATCAGGACATAGACTAGTTCTGATGTAATAGGTCAGGGGTAGTTAGTCATTTAGTAAAAGGCATCTTGTCTGCCTATAAATGGAATAGATAACCTCGTACATGAGGTGATAGCTGATAGACATAGAGAATTTTTGTTGTCATTTATTCTCTGTAATCAATCAACTTTCATATATATATAATACAAAAGCATTTATGAGTATAATTCTTGCATTGAATGTTCTTTGATTGTTTGTTTCCGCCATTCAATCATTGACTTGATTAACATATTCGATTCTCAGTAAGAATCTTAATCTTACGTACCCAGTCACGGGGTGGTGCCCCGATGAGTAACAAGAAGGCACGGGTAGATGACCGTCGTGTGGTCATATCTGGTGCAGGATCGAAGAAGTGTGGCAAATATGGAAGAGAGCATATCAGTGAACGTAGTTGGGATTGAACTTATGCTTCAAATGTGGGAAGACGGGGCATATAGCAAAGGACTGTCATATGGTCTGATGTTTTAACTGTGGTGGATAGGGTCACATGAGTAGAGACTGTAAGAAGCCGAAGGTTGAGGATTCTAGGGTGAAGAAGATTGGAGGTGAAGGACCGAGGGCGAGCGCCAGAGCATTTACGATGATGTAGGAGGAGGCTAGGACGGACCCTGATGTTGTGTTAGGTACGTTTCTAGTAAACCAAACTTTAGCCTCTGTGGAGGATCGGTGTTTGTCACTTAAACACAATGTTTAGTCTCAAACTCATCTAGAATCACACTTGGGTAAGAATCAGTAAGAGTTGATCATAATATGAAAAGTAACTAAGAACACAGAAAGATAATTTTCAAGATACTTTTATATAGTGATTCTCAACTCAAGATACAAAGACTCTTACAAGCAGATGATAATCTTTTTATGAGTTACAAGGAGAACCTATATATAATACTATCTATAGCCGGATATACTTTGATACCAGCTGGGATCCTTTAGCTAAAGCCTATACTACAAGACTATAGTTAAGGTATCTTGGATAAAGTCTTATATGAGATTTGGTAGTCAGGACATGTCCCTGACTTACCTTTTGTCACCAACTAAAGATGGCAACTGTACTATTATGAAAAGGTAAACAGTGGAATAAAGTATGGTCAACAACATGGTTCTTTAGGAAGAAGCCATGATGTATCAGAAGTCTACAGCGGAGTGTCAGAGACCATACTTGTGTCCACTGGTTATAGCAGTGTTTTCCGAAGGTTAAATGGCTTCGGAAGAGTAAGTACTTCTGAAGCCACTTTATACTTCGGAAGAGGCTGCTTCTTCCAAGGCTTGGAGACTTCTTCTTTTCATCATACTTCGAAAGTGGTCTTTAATTTATTCTTCTAAGTCTTGAACTTTGGAAGTATGCATTTGTCTTCGGAAGTATAATTCTATCTTCGGAAGTTGAACTTTCCCTTTGTCTTCAGAAGAACTCTACAACCTTCGGAAGTTCCATGATAAGCTTTGGAAGCCTTTGCATGCAGCACCAAATAACTTAAGTGATCTAGTTTTGGTTGCATTAGCTTTCTTCTTGATCCAACAAACTCCCCTAGGCTGATGCTACCAAAACTTCACTTTTCACAACTTCTCAAAACTTTCAGCACCAGGAGAGCAAATATTTGTCTGTCTCCTTGTTCTTCCTTGATGTGGTGCTGAGAAGCTTGTACAGATCCTTGGTAGACAAGAAGTCCAGTCTGTCACCTTGGATAACATGTACCCTTTGTTGTTGCCCTCTGAAAAGAGTTAGTTGATGGGAACTGTAATCATATTCCCATCAAACTATAGGTTCCAATTCAAGACCTTCCACCATCTATAGAAAGGCAGCACCTTTGGTTGGAGATATTTTCTTGTCTTCCTGTCTTCTAAACTTCAACTCTTCTTCAATCTTTGCTTTTGCAGTTGGCTCAGCTAAATGAAAGCTGCTGAGATGATTTTGGATGAGTGCAGCAGTTTTAGAGTTGGAGGGGTTGGAGAATGGCTTCTCTACTAACTCCGCAATGTCGAATCTGCTGGAGTGTAACAGAGAGGTTGCATTGAGTCTGTTGGCTTCACCATTCTCTTTTTCCACAACAATGTTGTGAGAAGGTTCATCGAACCTCCACTGGATTATCTTCCTTCTAGGCACAAGAGAGTGACTAGGAATCTTGTCCTCTTTTCTTGTATCCAATAGAGTCACCAGTTTCCTTCTAAGCTTCTTTTCTTCCTCATTTAAAGAATCAGAATTAAGGCCCAAAAGTCTTGCAGCCTAGTCCAAAGTTCCTCTAGGAAAATCAAGGAATCTGTCTCTTGTGAGGGAACTTGAAGATCCGTCTACATAGGTGATGTTAACAGAGTCTTCTACACAAGAGACTTCGCTCAAGGTGCAATTAGTGAGTTCATCTTGATTGCCTTAAACTCCTCAAGGGAGAGATGTTGAGAAGGCTGAAGGGATGGTTTGGAGGGTAATTGGGTAGGTTTAGGTTCAAGGTTTTGGCTAGTGCTTTGGGTTGGATAATGGGAAGTTTGGGTGGTTGAGGTGAGGGAGTAGTAGTAGGTAGTGATGTGGGTTCAGGGGTGAAAGGTTGAGGTTGTGGTTGGGTAAAAGCAGTGAAGGTCATCCGTTTTACCGTTCTATACATCTCTTCCTTTTCCCCATCCGGATGTCAGCCTTAATTCACTGACAATCCATTGGAGTGTCCTTTCAGACATAGGACCCACCTGCTTACCAGAGAAGCCGTGAGCCCAAAGATAGTCCTTCATCCAGGCTTTCTCAGTGAGCTTCTTGGAGGCAGTGACCCTAGCCTCTTCTTCTTTCTTCTTCTTCTCTCTGGCCTTTTCTTTTGCAGCCTTCTTCTTTTCTTTCTCCATTTGATCCTGCTCTTTGTTGTAGAGCCATAGGATCGTATCATTGTTGTGTGGAGAGAGTTCTTGAAGATCAAAGCCTCTAGAGAGTAGGAAGTTTATCTTGTCTCTCCTCAGCTGCAATTCAGCCTCCTTCTGTTTCTTTTCCTTTATCTCTAAGGCCAACCGGCTTCTTCTTCAAGTCTCAGCCTGGTTGCCTTCTCCAGATCCATCAACTCCTCTAATGGTAGCAGGAGTGTTTCTTCATTGGCAGCTCCCATTTCAATGAGCTGGTCAATGATCTGCTCTTTTCTTTTATTGATGACAACCTCCTGATTGGAAGCAGCTGCTTTTGTGATGGTAGCTAGCAACTTCTCAGTCTGAAGTCTTCCTTTCTTCTTAAGTTTCTCAATCTTCTCCTCTTCCTGAAGCTCTTCCGCAGTCATCCTCCTTTTTGCTTTATCCTTTGAAGATCCTGACTGTGGTGGTTCTTAGAGAGAGGTTTCTAATTGTGAGAGAGTCAGAGATGTGTCTGAGATGGAGGTGCAATTGGAAAGTCCTCACTGCTCATTTCAGATGCCATTTCCAGGATAGCATCTGTGATGATTAGTTCCTTGGACATTTTGAACAGTCCTTCCACAGCTTCCATTTCAGCTTCGGAAATTTCAGCTTGTTCTTCCAGGCTTTAACTTCAGCTTCGGAAGTTAAAGGAGATGCAGATTATGTCCCAACTATTTTAGTTGCTGGGCCATAGTTCCCATTTCCCCTTCGAATTGAATCTTAGGTTCTATGATGACCTTAGGTTGACTATCTTCCATAGTAGTAGAAGGTTCAGTCAGCCTTTGAAGCTCTTGTGCTCCAAAGTAGATCATTGCAGCATCATGGCTTGGCTGCTCAAAGGAGATCTAATAGAAACTTGTTGAAGAGTCTGTAGAGATCATTGAGCATCTTGGATCAATCGGAAGAGTGACTTGAGATGTTTCAGGAGCAGAGATGATGGGAGAGGAAGATGTTGAAGTAGAAGGCCGACTCTGTGGTTCCTTGTGTGTTTGTCTTTAACATTCTCCCCCTTTTTGGTAGCATCATCTTGAGAGCTACATGAGCTAAAGGAGGAAGTCAAGGAGACCTGAATAGGTACATGCCTAACAGACCTCTCTGTCTGCTTCTCAGCTAGTTGAGCCTTGAGATTGTCAATCTCAAGTTGCTGAGTGGCAGATCTTGCCTCTAAAGTCCTAACCTAAGATTCCAGGTTTGAAACTTTAGAAAGAAGATCTTGAATGAGGAGTTGCATGCTTCCCTCATCTTCTTTCGAAGAATCACGGGAAGATGAGGTAACATACCTAGTATGTTCAGCCTCACCACCAGATATGGTTTCTTGGCACCCTGGTTTCCCATGCTCAATGATGTCTCTTTCAGAGTCATCAAAGGCTCGGTTGCCATAAATTCAGTCTAAGAAATGTTACCACTGTCCACAAGGTCCATTGAGGTACGTTTTGTAGTGGCAGCGAATCTACATGAGTCCCCTCCACATCAGTGGGACTCACCTCAGTTGTTGGATGCTGGTGGGGGCTAGAGATAAGGGATTTCTCCGGGCTCTGTTGATCTTGGAGAGGGTGTTGTAGATCAACTTCATTCCATGGAGAGATGTTATCTCTTCACCAGTTTTAACAGAAGGTCAGTGAAAGATAGGATGGGTAAACCTACTGACCCAGGACTTTGGTCAATGTCTACATGCATTGAGCCTCTGGTGGGGCTATCCCTTATGGCTGCTCAAGGAGTATAGAGACTCACCCTGAGGGCTTTCAGCTTGGGTTGTGGGCTCATGGGTCTGAGACTGAGGAGACTCAAGACCTAAATTGAGGTCAAAAGAGAAGGATGGAAAGACCTCTGACTGAGTGGGAGCCCATGTTTCCACTCTAGTCTTTTTGGATTGAACAGGAGGGGCTTGTTCAATCAGAGTAGATTGAACAAGGGTTCGTTTGGGGCGTCTCTGATAAGCGATGGTGATGGTGGAGAAGGTAGTGTTGGCATTATGGTGGTAGTTGCTAGTGTGGGTTCATCACCTGTGGGGTAAACAGGGATGTCACAGGAGCCGTTGGCTCAGTCATACCTGAAAGAAGTGCAGTATCTCTTCCTGTGAAGTTGGTGGACACTCTCTTCAAAGTCTTGAAGATGGTCGGCCTTATTTGAGGAACAGTCAGAGCAGCTGCACAGACAAGCTTGCTCTACTCCAGTTCACAGTTGATTATGTGCGGAGAAACCTGGATACATGAAGAATGTGTCCTTTTGAAGATTTCCCATGACGTAGTCAGCACAAATCTTGAATAGTTGAAGCGGAGGCGTTTCACCAACCCATGAACAAGGCACCCAAGTTCATATGGGATTTGATCCATCCCTAGATTTATTCGACAAGAAGTGAAGGACCACTGTAGCAGGAACTTCCATTGTACGAGAAGTTAAATTTGTAGACAGTTGACCTGCTAACGTCTCCACCATATCCCATTTGGAGATAAGAATTGTCCAAATCTACTTTGGGGAATTCCGTTGGAGCGCCCTCATCATGAAGCTCTAGATGCTCTGATGATCTGTTCAGAAATGACCAACTCCTGGCCACAGATGCTCGATCAATGACACGAACCCCATTTAGGGTTTCAATCTGACCATTTGCCCAGAATTCAGACATATGGTTTGAGTAAATTGTGGGGTTTACAGTCAGAGCGGTGTGTAGTAAGAAGATTGGGTTAGAAAGGAGATGATATCTGAGAAGTCAGCATCTCTTGAAGAATCAAGAAGTGCGACTTGGTTGTGCTGAGGGTTGAAGGCATTGGAAAGGTGAAAGAGGGTGATTGAGCTGGGTAAAGTTGAGTAGGAGAAATTTCTAGGGCAGTAAAATTTGCAAGTAAGAGAGTGAAATTGAATAGTCGAGATTATTTAAGGATTGTGGAATGGCGGTAATGGGGTTAGGATAAGATGATGTGATGGTTTAGTGGATGAAATGACAGTGGTGGTAAGGTTAAAATCAGTTAAATAATCCGATATCATTAACAAAATCTTTGCTTTTTACACTCTGGGCCCAAGAAATTTACGTTACACAGTGAAATCTCTCTTCCGAGTGTAAAACATTTCCGAAGGTAACTTGTCTTTCGAAGGCAATTCTACTTCCGAAGCCAAAACTTGCTTCCGAAGGTTAGAGTTGCTTCCGAATAGAGAATTTGTAAGTTTCAGAAGTTGATCTGATATACATCAATTGCTTCTACCGAGACCAAAAATTCTTCCGAGAAGAAAGTTATCCTTTGAGAGATTTTGCTTCGGAAGATATGAGAATGTATTCCGAAGGTTATTTCTCTTCGGAAGGAATTTATATTTAGAAAATTTCAGAGAGAATTTTTTGTAACAGGGCTTAAATTGTATTGACACAAGACTTACATATTAAAAGGTTTTCAAAAGAGATTAGATTAATCAATGTTTATCATCCCAATAGCTGTTATGAGATACTTAAACCTTTGTTCATCAAAAGCTTTGGTAAACAGATCAGCATATTGTTCATTTGAATCAACTTTGATTAACTTGGTTAGATTTTTCTCATAAATATCTCTAATGAAATGATACCTGATGTCAATGTGCTTAGTCTTGGAGTGCTTCACCGGATTTTTAGTAATGGAGATAGCACTGTTGTTGTCAATATGGATAAGAGTACTCATAAAGTTGAATCCATAGTCTAACATCTGATTTTGAATCCATAGCAGTTGAGCACAGCAGCTAGCAGCAACAATGTATTCAGCTTCAGCAGTTGATGTAGAGACACATGATTGTTTCTTGCATTGCCAAGAGATGATCCTTCCACCAAAAAATTGACATCCTCCTGATGTTGATTTCTTGTCAATATTGCAGCCTCCATAGTCACTGTCAGAGTATCCATAAAGATTGAAATCCTTGTTTCTGGGATACCAGAGACCTTGTTTAGGTGCTCCTTTGAGGTATCTGAGGATTCTCTTAACAGCAGCTAGGTGAGACACCTTAGGAGCAGCCTGATATCTTACACAAATGCAAGTAGCAAACATGATATCAGGTCTACTAGTTGTTAGATACATCAGAGAACCAATAATTGCCCTATACTGATGTTGATCAGTATCCTCCCCCTCGAGGTCAGGAAAAAGATTATGGTTTCTGGGTATGGGTGTCTTGGCAGGCTTGCAATCCGTTATTTCAAATCTTTCTAAGATGTTAGAGACATATTTAGATTGATTAATGAAGAACCCTTCCTTCAGTTGCTTTACCTGAATTCCAAGGAAAAAGTCCATTTTTCCCATGGAGCTCATCTCAAACTTCTTCTTCATAATGCTCTCAAAGTCCTTGCACATTTGGTCATTTGAGGAACCAAATATGATGTCATCAACATAGACTTGTATGACCAAAATGTCCTTTCCAGACTTTCTGATGAAGAGAGTCTTATCAATGGAACCTCTAGTATAGCCAATCTTCAGAAGAAACCGAGACAGAGTCTTATACCACAGCCTAGGTGCTTGGTGCAGCCCATATACAGCTTTATCCAATTTGCACACATAGTTGGGGTGCTGTGGTCTTCAAATCCTGGAGGTTGGCATACATAGACTTTCCTATCTATATCCCCATATAGAAAAGCACACTTGACATCAAGTTGGTATACTGTGAAGTCCTTGGATGCATCATAAGCAAGGAAGATCCTAACTGCCTCAAGTCTTGCAACTGGTGCAAAGACATCAGTATAATTGATTCCTTCCTCTTGAGTGTATCCTTGAACCATAAGTCTTGCCTTATTCTTGATGATCAAGCCTCTATCATCTCTCTTGTTTATGAAAACCCATTTGGTGCCTATAGGTACTTGACCAGATGGTAGCGGACATAGGTTCCATACCTTTTGTCTCTTGAATTGAAGTAGCTCCTCTTGCATCGATTCAATCCAGCTACTATCTTTCAAGGCATCTTCTACCTTCTTGGGTTCCATCTAAGATAGAAAGCATGAGTACAAGCAGACATTCCCTTGATGAGTCTGTCCTCTTGTTCTCACACCCTCAGAGACATTCCCTATGATGTTCTCAGGTGGATGAGTTTTGTGAATCCTAAGACGAGGAATCACTTCCAGTTGCAGAGATAGATCCAGGTTAGACATATTCTACTCAGGACCTAGAACACTCTGTCCAGCTGTTGTTTCAAAGTCATTCAATGAGGACTAATTGAATGAATGAGAAACATCATCAATAGTTGGATGTGAAGTAGTATTAATAGTTGCATGTTCCTTCAAAATACTACCTCCTTCTGCCTGGTATTGTGGTGCATCACCTGATGAGTTTTGAGGCTCAGTAGGTGATTCACTGTTGAAGCTTCACTATTCCTTGATATAGTTAAACTATCGGATCTGTGAATAGTGGAAGCTTGATGTATTGCAGCACTTGGAGAATTGGTCTAGGCTGGGAAGCTCAAATAGTTGATCATTAGCACTAGAGGGTTTAGAATAGTTTGGAAACAATTCTAAATCAAAGATGTGATCATGTCCATTCCCCCTAACACAAGGAGTGTGCTCATTAACAACTATATTGGATGATTCCTCAAATTGTTGATTCTTAATGTTGTATACTCTGTAAGCTTTGGAGCTAGAAGAGTATCCAACAAATATAGCATCATCCGACTTTTCAGCAAATTTTGCTAAATTGTCTTTGTGTTAAGTATGGTACACCTGCTGCTAAAGGACCTTAGAAAGCCAATGAATGGTGGCCTCTTGTTCCATAGCTCATAAGGGGTTTTTCCATGGGGCTTAACTACAAGAACTCTATTCTGCACATAGCATGCAGTGCTGACTGCCTCTGCCCAGAATGTTAGGGGTAGCTTTGAATCAGCTAACATAGTTCTAGCAGCCTCAATAAGTGTCCTATTCCGTTTTGTTGAGAGTTCTGGGAGCATTGCATTGTCTGGCTATCCCTTTTGAGTTACAAAATGAGTCAAGAACGAAGTTCTTAAACTCAGTCCCTTGATCACTTTTAATATTTTTAACCTTGTGATCAATTTATTTTCTATTTTAAGAATAAAAGATTTTAATGTTTCAGCAGTTCATCTTAGTTCTAAAAAAGAATACCATGTGAATCTTGTAAAATCATCAACTATCACAAGACAATATGATTTCCTTCCAATGCCTATTATACTTGTGGGACCAAAAAGATTCATGTGCAATAAGTGCAATGGAGTAGTTATAGAGTTAACACATTTGGATTATGAGACATCCTGTGTTGTTTCCCTTTCAGGCATGCAACACAATTGTCTTTGCAGAATAACTCCTTTTTAGGCAAACCATGTACCAAGTTATTTTTAGCCAATTTGTTCATTGTCTTAAAATTTACATGACACATACGTTTATGCCATAGTGTTGACTCATCACTATCAGCTTTGGAAAGAAAGCATGATACTTCACCCATTGGGGAAGCATTGTTCATATCAAGCTTGTACATATCCCCTTTCTGGGAGATCTAAGAAGCACCAATTCTGGAGGAATTGTCATCCTGGTTTGAGGATAATGCACTCATGTTCTGTGAAAAGCATTTGGTGCTTTTGATCACAGAATTGAGAAACACTTAACATGTTGGGTTCAAGCTATTTGACAAAGTTAACTTTGTCAACTATTAACATACAATTGGATATACTCCCTCTGCCAGAAATATATCCTCCAGCCTCACCTCCAAACTGGACAGGACCTCCATCATAATGTTGAAATTGTTAAAGGAGAGATCTGTTCCCTGTCATGTGCCTGGAGCATCCACTATCTATAATCCATACATGTTGTTCTTGTCAAATGGATGTTCCTGGGCATCATCTGTTCCGGTCGTGAGAGCTTGAGCGGGAGTCACATCTTGTACCATGAAGCTCTAGTCAAATTCTTGAGCCATTGCGGCTGTTTCAGTTGACTTCTCAGTGGCCTTTGAGGTTGAAGGATGTGTGGAGGCCTGTGGGGTTCCCGGATTGGTCGTGGGAGCATTACATTCCCTTGCAAAATGACCTAGTTGGTTACAGTTGTAACACTTTGCCCTGGTCTTGTCAAACCCGAACTTGCTGGTAGTTGGGTTTTGAGGGAAATGCCTTCCAGTTCTCTTAAAGAACTTCTCTGCTTTATAAGTTAAGAGAGCCATTTGCTGGAAAATGTCCACGTACTCTACGTCATCTGGGCTAAAACACTCAAGATCATCAAAGCAGTATTGAAAATCTCTTGAGTGTCCACCTCCTGAAACAAAGGCACAACTTTCCTGGAAGGGATTGTGTTGAGCCTGTTGAGACCTTGGAGTCTCATGATAAGTGATGTAGGGACCAGAAGAGCAGGATGGCTGCTGATAAGTCAGGAAATGCCGAGGTGAGGGGTTAATGAGCCTTCAGCAACCAATAAACCGTTGCTAGCAGGAAGACTCATGGGTCTGCTTGTTTGGTGGCCCTTCTTACTCTCCATCTCTAGACAGTATCCATCAAGGATTCCATAGAGCTCAGTCATGGAAAGAGTGTTCAAGTTTTCTGTTCTCTTGATAGAGACACAGTAGAATGTCCACTCATTTGGAAGAGCACTCATGAACTTTCTGTTGAGATCTCTAAGTTTAGGAGTGATCTTCACAGACTGAAGGGAAGAGATAAGATCCAT
Organism: Flaveria trinervia; assembly: GCA_025506515.1. Taxonomy (NCBI): domain Eukaryota; kingdom Viridiplantae; phylum Streptophyta; class Magnoliopsida; order Asterales; family Asteraceae; genus Flaveria; species Flaveria trinervia. The sequence goes on from CM046449.1 coordinate 48,079,166, forward strand.
GTACCTGAAGTACTGCTGGCCGAGGGTCTCTCCAGTAATATGAGTGAAGTTCTCGAACTGCTGCTTCAGTGAGTCCTTCTTTGAGTTGTTGGAGCATGAGTACATCTGAGCAAGTGCATCAAACAATTCTTTGGCATTCTTGCAATGCTCGAACCCCACCATAATAGATTTTGGTATTCTAGTCATGAGAATAGTCATAGCATTGCTATTGATGTCCATCTTCTTTCTGTCTTCATCAGAATAGTCCTCGACAGCTTTCTCTATCATGACATTGTTTAGGTGAAGCCACCTTTGGCTTGTATGGTCCATTGACAATAGAGTTCCACATTTTGCTGTCTTGGTATCTAATGAAGCCTAACATTCTTCTACTCCAAGACCTGAAGTTTTCAGGGGTGATGATGGGTGCTTTGGTCATTGTTCCATCTCTACTTCAGATTGTTGAGGGCCATTGAGTGAGTGGGTGGTAGGGAGGAGTGAAATAAGGTTGATTTGGATGGTTAGATCACGCAATCAAGAGCCTGAGAAGCTCTAATACCAATTGCAGGATCGGTGTTTGTCACTTAAACACAATGTTTTACTCTCAAACTCACCTAGAATCACACTCGGGTAAGAATCAATAAGAGTTGATCACAATATGAAAAGTAACTAAGAACACAGAAAGATAATTTTCAAGATACTTTTATATATTGATTCTTAACTCAAGATACAAAGACTCTTCCAAGAAGATGATAATCTTACCTCTATGAGTTACAAGGATAACCTATATATAATACTATCTACGGCCGGATATACTTTGATACCAGCTGGAATCCTTTAGCTAAAGCCTATACTAGAAGACTATAGTTAAGGTATCTCGGATAAAGTCTTATCTGAGATTTGGTAGTCAGGACATGTCCCTGACTTACCTTTTGTCACCAACTAAAGATGGCAACTGTACTATCATTAAAAGGTAAACACTAAAATAAAGTATGGTCAACAACATGGTTCTTTAGGAAGAAGCCATGCTGTATCAGAAGTCTGCAGCAGAGTGTCAGAGACCATAGTTGTGTCCACTGGTTATAGTAGTGTCTTCCGAAGGTTAAATGGCTTTGGAAGAGTAAGTACTTTCGAAGCCACTTTATACTTCGGAAGAGGCTGCTTCTTCCAAGGCTTGGAGACTTCTTCTTTTCATCATACTTCGGAAGTGGTCTTTACTTTATTCTTCTAAGTCTTGAACTTCAGAAGTATGCATTTTTCTTCAGAAGTAGAGTTCTATCTTGGAAGTTGGACTTTCCCTTTGTCTTCGGAAGAACTCTACAACCTTCGGAAGTTCCATGATAAGCTTCGGAAGCCTTTGCATGCAGCACCAAAATAACTTAAGTGATCTAGTTTTGGTTGCATTAGCCTTCTTCTTGATCCAACACTTTGTGTTATTCGATTCTGGTGCTAGTAAAAGTTTCATTTATGCTGCTTTCTATGCTAAATTTCCTGTTAGTAGTAAGAATATAGATGCGCCCTTTGATGTAGAAACTACCATAGGCAAGTCTACCAGGATTTCTGAGATGATAGAAGGATGTGATATGGAATTTGTAGGTCACAAGTTTCCTGTTAGACCATTCGTGATGACCTTAGGTGGTTTCGATGTAGTTCTTGGGATGGATTAGTCAGCGGACTACGAGGCCAACATTGTGTGTCGCAAGAAGATGATTCGTTTGAAAGCGCCTGACGGGAGTTCGGTGATGGTTTATGGTGATCGAGTCACGACGATTCCAAAAGTAATCTCAATGGCGGTGGCGGGAAAGTTCATGAGACGTGGATGTATTGCCTACTTGGCTTATGTAAAGGACGTGGATACATCAACACCACAGCTATCCGATGTCCTGGTTGTGTGTGACTTTCTAGAAGTGTTTCCCAAAGACTTTCCGGAGTGCCACCTGACCGAGAGATCGAGTTTCAGATGATTTGATACTAGGCGCCCAACTTGTTGCCAAGGCACTGTATCGATTGGCTCTGACTGAGATGAAAGAATTCATGGGGCAATTGCAAGAGCTGCTCGATAAGGGGTTTATTAGGCCAAGTATCTCTCCTTGGGGTGCTCCGGTCTTATTTGTGAAGAAGAAAGACGGTAGTATGAGGATGTGTATTGACTACCGTGAGCATAATAAGTTGACGATAAAGAACCGATACCCCTTACCGAGAATTGATGATTTGTTTGATCAGCTTCAAGGTGCCAGTTGGTTCTTAAGGATAGATCTTCGATCGAGCTACCATCAGCTAAAGGTAAAAGAGCAGGATATTCCTAAAACAGCTTTTTGCACGCGTTATGGTCACTACGAGTTCCTCGTTATGTCATTTGGTTTGACCAACGTGCTAGCTGCTTTTATGGACTAGAAGTGTTTCCCGAAGACTTACCTGGAGTGCCACCTGACCGAGAGATCGACTTTCAGATGATTTGATACCAGGTGCCCAACTTGTTGCCAAGGCATCGTATCGATTGGCTTGATGTTAGAACCCGATTCGGACGAATGTGGATTCCTCGTTTGGGGATCTATATATGAAGATTATGGACGAAGCTCACAAGAATCAATACTCTATTCATCCCAGTGCTACAAAGATGTACCAAGACATGAAGAAAGATTATTGGTGGTCGGGTATGATGCGTGATGTGGTGGAGTATGTGAGTAAATGCCTTACTTGTTTACAAGTGAAGGCCGAGCACCAAAAGCCATACGGGAAGATCCAACCTTTGGTTATACCGGAGTGGAAGTAGGAGCATATCACCATGGATTTCATTACGAAGCTACTGCGTACTCCGAAAGGGTATGATCCCATATAGGTGATAGTTGACTGTTTGACGAAGAGTGCTCACTTCCTACCGATCTGCAAGACATATTCATCCAAGAGGTTGGCGGATCTATTTATCAAGGAAATTGTAACTCGTCAAGGTGTGCCGGTGTCTATTGTGTCTGATCGTGACACCCGGTTTACATCTAAATTTTGGAGAAATTCCACGACGTAATGGGGACGAGGTTACCTATTAGCACAACTTATCATCCCCAAATGGATAGTCAGTCAGAAAGGACCATTCAGACATTGGAAGATATGCTTCAGGCATGTGTCATTGATTTTGGAGGATGTTAGGATGACCACTTACTGTTAGCTGAGTTCTCATATAACAACAGTTATCATGCCAGTAATGGTATGCCTCCTTATGAGATGCTATATGATAGGAGATGTAGAACACCCGTTTGTTGGGGTGATATTGATCAGAAAGAGTTATCGAGCGTCGAGGTGATCGAGGCTACGACTGAGAAGCTTGAAAAGATCAAAGCCTTCATGAACGCATCCAAAGATAGACAGAGGTCGTATACTGATAAACAACGTAGACTGATTGAGTTTTAGGTGGGTGACCGGGTTATGTTGAAGGTCTCACCTTGGAAGGGTATCATTCGGTTCAGAAAGCGGGGCAAGTTGAGCTCGAGATACATAGGGCCTTTTCGAATCATTGCTAGAGTAGGAGAGGTGGCCTATAGGTTGGAGTTACTAGATGAGTTAAGTGGAATTCACCCAACATTCCATGTATCTCATCTGAGGAAATGCTTAGCAGGCGAGGATATGATTGTATTACCAGAGGATATCGAGGTAGATGAACGGCTCAGTTATGTGGAACAACCAGTGGCGATCATTGATCGTAAAGAGAAGAAGTTAAGGAATAAAGTGGTTCCTCTGGTGCATATACGATGGAAGCATAGAAAGGGATCCGAGTCTACGTGGGAGACTGAAGAAGAGATGAGACACATTACCACGTTTGTTCAAGGAATAACAGGTTTCAGGGACGAAACCTATATAAGGGGGTGGACTTGTAACACCCGGTTATTTTTTTTGGTCAAAGAAAGAAGAATAAAGTGAAGAAAAAGAAGGAAAAGATATTTTACCCAAGTTGAAAGGTAAAAAGTGTCAAAAGGACAAAAGGTTTGAAAAAGTGGGTGTAAAAGGTGATGGCCGCCCATCACTCTTTCTACACCCACACAATTCTCAGATTTTAGAGAGAGAGAGTAGTAGAGCAGAAGGTTTCGGTTCTTGAAGAACAAGAAGAAGAAGTTCCAATTCAAGGTAAGAAATTCATGGTTTTTAAGTGTTCTTAATTGGTCTTGCCTCGGTTGTATGCTTATGTGTGTTGTGTGTGTTCGGGTGTGTGTTTTTGGTGGGTTTCTAGGCAGTTGAACTCAACTGCAAACGAGTTTGGAAGAAGCCAAACTCAAGAGCTGCAAAGGTGAGTTCTAGAACCCTTCTTTTTACTTGTTTTAACTGATTTTAGGGCTGGAAATGCATGGACGTATGTTTTTATAAAACTAGGTTTTATACCCGTATGTTTGAAAATGTGTATGTTGTGGGTATGATGTGATATTGGACTATATTCAAGCTTGATGATGTTATGGTGTGTTCCTAAGGCATAGAAAGTAATATTTAAGCTTAGAACATGATAGGTGAGGTTTTGGGGACTGAATCTGTAGACAAGTATGCCCTAGGCTGCTCATACGCCCAAACAGTAGTTCATATGCCTAAATTTAGAAAAACTGCTTAAGTGTTGACAAATGCGGATGAACATTGACAAATGCGGATGAGCATTGACAAATGCGAATGAGAAAGTCATGCGGATGAGAAAGTCAATGCGGATGAAAAAGTTAAGCGATGAGAAAGTCAATACGGATGAGTAAGTCATGCGGATGAACAAATGCGGATGAGTAAGTTCATGCGAATGAACAAATGCGGATGAGCATTGACAAATGCAGATGAGTAAAGTCAATGTGGATGAAAAAATGCAGATGTGTAGAAGAAATATGGATGAACAAAAAGAATGCGGATGAGCAAAAAGAAACACGGATGAACAAAAAGGAAATGCAGATGAACACTTAGAATATTTTCTGAATTTTTGGGGGAAAAGTGAAATTTAGGCTTTGACTTGGGAGGTTCCGGGGGTTCATGTAAGCTGACTTTTGAGGTCATAGATGATTGATGGGCATGGTATGATGATGTTATGATGTGTGATTGATGCTTATGCATGATGGTATGTATGATGTATGTTATGTATGTATGATGCCCTATATGATGATGTTGACTGTGTATGTTGATGTTCCTTATTATGTATGATTATTTTCCCATGGGTTTATGTTGAATGTTAATGAATAAAATGAAAGTATTATGTAACATAAAGTGGAAGATAATAAAAGAGGAACATGACGAATGAATGCATACATTAATGAATGAAGGAAAGTAAAGTAAGTCTTGCAACCCTTGTATGTCGAAACACGCTCAATGAGGGTGTTAGTTCAACGGTGTGTGGGTTAGCTACCCCAGAAGGATGCACACGGCATCCGTCTTTATGACCGACCATTTGTATAGAACCTTTGTCGCTTTCCCTAGATACTATGGCCAGGCTGTTGTGCGCCATGATGGGGGGTCTATGATATAGACCTCAGTTAAATATCAGCTTTATGCATGATGGTAGGTATAGCACATGACAATGGTACACCTGAATTTACCCTAGCTATTATGGCCAGGCTACTGTGCACCATGACGGGGGGGGGGGGGGGGGTCTATGATAGACCCCTGCCCAGTACTAGCTTTATGCATGACGGTAGGGTAAAGTTCATGGTTTTTGATGGAATGAAAAGAAGTAATGATGAAGTATGACTGAAAGTAAGAAAGCATGAATGAATGAAAGTTGATGAATGAATGATGAAGATAATAATGATATTATCTATGTGTACGTATGATGTGTGACCACATGCCAAGAAAGAATAATTTTAATGAAAGTAAAGTATGTTTTATTATAAAACTAGAACTCACTCAGCAACGCTAACGTTTTATGCATTTTCCAGTTGGCAGGGAGCATTCCTGAGGATGGCTTGGGGCAGCTACTTGGCATTTTGGATGGCATTCTTTTGTTAATGTTTTTGCATTGTAATGCGAACGAACGATATTTCGAAATGAATGATTGTATTAACTTGCAAAAGCATGTATAATGAAATGAAAAGTTATTTTAATGTTCCGCTGTGATGTTTTATGAAAGTTAAATGTAATTATATGTATTATATGCAATGATTGACTAGCTGTGAGTGTCCCGGGAACGAGGCTTACATTTAGAAAACTCTATGTACCTTGTATTTGCATGCTTTCAAACATGTGGTACCCTATGGTTCTCTTTTTAATAAAACTCTTTTTATTTAAAATCATTAATTCTTTTAACAACCTTTTATTAATCACTTAATGATGAGGAACCATAAATTTTCAGCTTGTTTTGTTTGTTAATTAGTTTGTTATGCATGTCCATATATCAAACAACAACCACAAAACAAACAATCAAACACGCAATCATACAATCACAAGTGCATAACCATAGCCACTAACTTGACAACATTTGTTTGCCATCACAAGTGTTATCATATGGTCTTTCCTAAGGGTTAATAATGACACATCAAAATGTGTCCATGAACTCCTACTGGATCCACATCCAAATGCTTCAAGTGTGACTGGGTAAGTAAGATTGAGATTCTTACTGAAAATCAAATATGGTAATCAAGTCATGATTGAATGGTGGAAACAAACAATCAAAGAACATTAAATGTAGGAATTATACTCATAAATGCTTTTGTATTATATATATATGAAAGTTGATTGATTACAAAGAATAAATGACAACAAAAATTCTCTATGTCTATCTGCCGTCACCTCATGTACGAGGTTATCTATTCTATTTATAGGCAGACAAGATGCTGTTACAAAATGACTAAACTACCCCTGATCTATTAAATCAGAACAAGTCTAAGTCTTGATCTGCATCTTTGCTTGTTCATCCGCATTGGCAAATACGGATGAGTTGACTTGATCATCATTTCTTCACTTGATCATCCGCATTAGTATGTTGGTCATCTACATTGGTTAATGCGGATGAACAAATACTTATGCGCATTTGTTCGGTCATCTGCATTTGTCAAATGCGGATGACCAAAGTCTTGTCCCCATTAATACTTGGTCTTCCGCATTTGTCAATGCGGAAGAAAAAAATACTTGTGCGTATTTGTTTTATGTCTTCCGTATTGACAAATACGGAAGACTATACTTGGTTTTTCTTTAGCAGGATCTTCATTCGTATTTATTCTTGGACTTGTGAGATTCCAGCAAAGCAATAATCAAATCACCCATTTAATTTGCATGTATGATCCTTTCAGGGTGTAACAATACTCCCCCTAAGGATTATACAGCCTATGTTCTTCAATGTTTGGGAGGTGATTGATGTGGTGAGGATTTTGCTGGGTCTTGTGGAGGTAGGAAAAAATGCAGCTTTAGTTGGATCCAGAATGGCTTTAATCATGTTGACGAAATCTGTTGCTTTTGACATTCTTTCCCTACTTAGCACATGTATCTTCATTTTGCTCATATTGTAGATGGCTTCTATTGGTAAATTCTTCAGAGAAATAGGTTCCCAAATAGAAATAGTAGAGAGACCATCTCTATGAATCAGTAAGCTTCCACCCACATCTACCTTAAGTTTGACAATGTTCCCAAGTTGCAATGGTGTCTTCTTTTTCTTTCTTTTGTGTCTTTTGGTACTGATACGATCATAAGCCAATTTTAGCAACTTGATGCACTTTAGGAAGAAGTGCATATCTTGTTCACCCAGTTATTGTTTATTTCCCTGAAGTGTCTGGTATAGATATAGTGAATGTAGGATTCATCAAGCAACCTTACTTCATATCCACTAAACAGCCTTATTTCAACACCCTCCTTTCCTCCCTACTTCCTTTCAATCACCATCTCATAAGTTTTTTCATCATAGTTACATTTGAGATGGGTGTGGAGGAATGAGTACCAGACACCATTTTTCTCTTTAAAGATTCTGTTGGTTTCACCTTCAACTCAGGAAACACAACTTCTTCTGCTTGCATTTTCTTCTTCTTCTTAAGGGGATTAATAAAAGACTTATCTTTTCTCATGCATATTGTCTTTAATGAATTGAAATTGTCAGTCCTTCTGAACATTTTGAGTGTGTTTTCAAATTCATATCCCCTGAACATAGCTGAGTGATTGATCAGTTCTAGTTGAGCTAGTTCTTTTAAGTCATGGATCTCCAGCACATTTACAAGAGCTAAGTACTCTGTAAAGAATTGGACCAGCCCGAAGATCCTTTTCACCATGAACATATTCCACATGATGTCATACTTCTATGCAATTATTTTCTGATCAACTTTGCCTTTGGGAGTGGACAACCCTCTGATTTACTCAACAGTGGTTAATCCTTCTTGTAGTTTTAACTAAGAGGGTTCTGCAAACCATTCAGGGTATTTGTGTACTATAGGAGCCGAAAATTCTCGATCTTTCTAGTTTAGCATCATGTCTTGAGCAGTTACTATAGATCTTGGCTTCTTGTTTAGGATTTCTTCTTCTAACCGCTTGAGCATATCTTTCTTTTCATTAATCATTTGTAAAGTAGCAGCCCTTAATGAGTTTGTTTTCATATTCCCAATCTTTCTTCTTGTGAATCCTTGGCTTGAAAGATAATCCTTCATTTCCTTATCTGACATGCTATAAGGATCAGGAAATAGTGGTTCAGGAGTTGGGGTTGATTTCTTCATGGATGACATTTTAGGCAGAGGAACCTTTCTTGAAAATGATCTTTCATACTCAGTTGTGGTTGATTTCTTCATAGCAGACACTTTTGGCACATGAACCTTTTTGGTGATTGATTTTTCATACTCAGTTTCGAAGTTTGGATCCAGTAGCTTATTCACCTTTTCTTCTTCTTCCTTCATTCCTTCATATGTCATACCAAAGACTACATCTGGATCATACCTGTGATTGATCAAAAACATTGCTTTTTATCATCAGGTCATCAGTTTGAGCTTTGAAACCATTTCCTCTACTAGTTTATCTATTTTAATAGGACTGTATATAAACATCTTTTTCAGCATCATAACCTCCAGCAATCTCTCCTTCTTTCAAATCAATAGTAACAACTTGTTTCTTTAATTGAGCTTCAGCCTGCTCATGTTCTTCAAGAAATTCAGCTATAGCAGCCAAGCTTCTGGGTTCATCTTTCTTATTTTTCTTCACACTCTCTTCTTCAACCATTAGTCTTTTGCCCTTATCCTTTCCAGCTAGATATTTCCTCTTTCTGGAGTATGTTTGAAGTTGTGAACTTGAAGTTTTAGCCTTTTCATCTCTTCAGGCAATTTTTCAGTCCTGATTTGTTCTTGATCATTAATTTCTATTTCCTCCTTTTCTATTTCTTTTTCATTCTTTTCCTTTTCTTTTTCACATAATTCTCTTATTGTTTCTTTTTGTTCCTTAGATAGTGACACAGCAGGTACAATTTGCGTGCTCAACTCTTTCTCTAATGGAACTGTAGATTGAGGAATGACTACAATAGGTTCAGAGTTGGTCCTTTGGTCTGCAACAAAATCCAAAAATCTTCATCTATTGTGAATTCTTCAGAAGTAAAGCTATCCATAGCACTGATTAATTCTTCAAATTCATCTTTCTCAGTTTGAGTAGCCTCTAATTGCCCAGAATAAACCACAATCTCTAGACTTTGTTCCTTATTCTTTTTTTGGCTTGCATCTTCTCCTTGTTCATCATTCTCAAAGGAAGATTGTTTCTCATCATCAATAACTCTTTCTTCATCATTTTGTTTTCTCCAGCCACAACACTTCTTTGAATTTCAATTAGCATTTCAAGTTCAGAGATCCTTTTGACTTTCAACTTGACCTTGGAGATTGGAGTTGATTTCAGCTTGTTCTTCAATAATGTTCTCTTGCTCTTCCATAGCTATAGTTTGAATGGCAAGAATATCAACATGGCCACTCATTTCTTCTGTAGAATGGTTCAGGTCAGCTTTCAAGTAATCAATTTCTTTCTCTTTCTCTTTCTTTTCAGCTTCATACTTTTCTTTTAGTTCTTTTAATTCATGCTTCTTTTCATCAAGCTCTAGAATCCTGTCATCAATGATTCTATCTCTCCTATTTAGTATTCTTTCCTTCCTTTCCACCTTTTGTAGGAGCTCAGATATAAACTCATCCTTTTCGTCAGGCTTGTTTATATTAGATTCAGCAAAGTTTTATGAGGGAGCAGTCTCAAAAGTTGCTCATCCTCCTCATCTAAAGATGATTTGGATGCTTTAAAATTGCTAGTTGAGTCTCCAGATTCAGTTGGGTTATCATGGGTGGGCAATAGTTGGTGTGGTGATGTTGGTGAGTGATAAGGTGGTGATATTGGTGATTGATGAGGTGGTGATATTGGTGAGTGATGAGGTGATGATATTGGTGAGTGATGTGGTGGTGATATTGGTGATGGTTGTGGGTTGTTTTTGGTGTTGGTTGTGGTGTTGGTTGTTGTGTTGGTTGTGGTGATGGTGATGGAGATGATTGTGCAGCTTGCTCATCAGTAGCCTGTTCTTGTCCTTGATTTTCTTGATTTATCTATTGAATCATCCAAGGAAGAAGAGGTGAGTGAGCTCCACTGTAAAAGTTTCTAGGGTCCCTCTTCTTAATGTACTTGTATGATCTTACATCATAATGAGGAATATCAAGCACTAGTCCCTTAGTAGCAATATCTGGAAATGTTTCATTTATCATGCACTGGATGAATCTTGGATACATCAAGAACTTGTATCTTCTTTGCAAAATTAATATTTTAGATTTATTGAGCTTGGATCTTAGGATTCATCTTGTTCAGATCTAGAAATCAAAATTAAGATGGGTGGACATGTCTAAATCATAGAACAAAGAGATGGATAATAATAATGTTATGATTTCATTGATGTTGATAAACAAGTTACAATGAGAATCATAGACGGCTGGTGAAATCAAACCCACCCAAAGGAGATGATTTCTCCTTGGATGGTCATTCACACCATGAAAAACACACACACAAAAGCCACACTTGCATAAATGCACTAGTGGGTCTATTTATACTAATATTACAACATGACCTAATTTTGACTTTCTAATTGTCTTGATGTTGACTTGGTCATGTTGAATTGTCTTGTTTGTTGTAATCAACTTGATCTCTGAACTTGTACAATGAGATCTTCAGTTGGCTGTAATTATGATTTGGTAAGCTTCAGTTTACTCAATTGTTGAACCCTAACAATACTCCCCCTAAACTAATGCTTGCCAAACCTTGAATTTGAAGATCTTCTCTGTCACATGTCTTCTTGATCAATTGATGTTCTGGCACAATTCATTAATGTTCTCCCCCTAAGATTATGCTCTTCCTAATATATTCTGACAAAGGTCAGAATCTCTTGAGAATACTTCTTGGTATTGGATATGGGCTTTATCATTTTGGATTATAGTTCATATCACAACTCAAGGATTAGAATGTATTAGGCATATGGTGAGGCTTTGAACTTTAATAAATAGCATCAGGAACATGAATCAATGTTGAACACACATCCACTCTTTTGAAAAAACTTGATAAATGACATTTTTAGATAATGAGTACTCCCTAGATTAAAGTCCCGCTAACTGTCTGCTCAGTAGTCAGACACGGGTATAAAACATAAAAAATGTGAGCTCAAGTACTTCAAAAAGGGCATATGATGGTTGTACAAGTCCCTAGATGAATTTTTGAAAAAGTGACCAAAGTTGATTCTATACTCCTTTTTTTTAGCTTTCATGATCACAATGGACGTGCCTGTTGTTTGCAATCATCGATGTTCATTTTTTATTCTTTTTGAAGTCCTGTTCATCAACTATTCATAAGCATTTCTTGCAACACATCCACATTTCTTTGCTAATGCGCATTTGTTTGCAAAGCATCCGCATTTGTTTGCAAGGCATCCGCATTTGATTTCAATGCATCCGCATTTGACTTCAAAGCATCCGCATTTGTGCTTAGAGTACCCACATTTGTTTATAAGTCAACCTCATTTGGTGTCAAGGCATCCGCATTTGGTGACAAGTCATCCGCATTTGTGACAAGTCATTTGCATTTGTTGCCAAGTCATCCGCATTTGGTGACAAGTCATCTGCATTTGTGTATAACACATCCGCATTTGTGTATAACATATCCGCATTTGTGTATAACACATCCGCATTTGTTGAAGCTTCATCCGAATTTGTTTTTGTTCATCCGGATTTGTTTTCAGACTTGAACAAAAATGATTCCACACCGCAGTGCAGGTCGGGAAATCAGCAGTAGCTTCCATTTTTTCATCTTTTCTTTGTTTTTAATGATAATCGTGTTCAATTGCATCGAATTTTAAAGGAATAATCCAGTGAATGATTATATATCTTCAAATCGTACCATATTAGAACAGATCTGATGATTTTTCTTCTTGATTTTGAGATGAACAAATGTGTTTTCTTCTTTGTTTTGATGTTAATCTTATTCAATTGGGTGGAATTTTGAAAGAATAATCATGAACATGTTCATGATTATTCAAATCGTACCATAGTTGAACAGATTTGTTGGTTTTTCTTCTAAATTTGGGTAAGAACTGCATGACCGGTGAAGGGGTTCACTTACAACACAACAACACAAAGAGCAGATTTATCAAACTTAATCAAACAGAAAGACTGGATTAACCACAATAAGACACTAAGAACACAAGTAATATAAGAGATAGAACAAGAGAACACAAGTGTATGGTTTTCAAGAATGCAGTATATTGCTTTCTCTATGTTCCATTAAAAGTATTACAAAGCATAATAGAAAGATACAAGAACATGAGATACTTATACTACATCCTACGGCCAGCTATACTTTGAAAGCCAGCTGGATACAATTGACTAGACACAAACAAAATCAATTGTAGAGTCAAAAGGCAAATTGCCTTTTGACTAGTGACTATGACATGCCATAGCTCACATCCTTATCTATTACAAAAAAGATAAAGTACATGAAGTAGAAAGTTACAAACTCAAGACCTCAATGTACAGTTACCAAAAGCATGGACCTTTTTACCAACTTATGTAAGTTGTGACCTTACAGAGATGCAGCAGAAAGGTGTCCAGCTTTATGGAAAAGTACATCAGATAAAGCATGTGTCAAAAGTCTTGGAAAAAATCTGTCTTCATAAGTTGAAGCTTCAGAAGACTTTGTCTCCGAGGCTTCGGAAGACTTCATCTTTGGCTTTGGAAGATATTGGTCTTGGCTTTGGAAGATTTCACTTAGAATATTTCTGTTGCATGTGTCAAACTTCCTAAGCATTATTTTTCATTGCACTTGTGCAGCATGCAGGACCGACTTTGGATGTTTAGGTTGCATCAGCCTCTTCATTAATCTCTACAAACTCCCCCTAGGTTGATGCTACCAAAACACTTAGTAGACTTTAGATATAAATAGTCCTCATTAGGATGATCACCATTCCTTTCTTCATAAGGTGATCAGGATCCTTCAGACTGTCAAAATGTCTTCTCATATCAAAGAGATCATGCAGCGGAAACTGAAACATATCTTGCCATGTGTAAATGTCTTCAGTGCCTTGATCTCTAATGACATGCCATCTTTCTGGATTTGTGGTGTATGTCCAAGACAAGATGGGTCTTCTTGATGCTAGAGGACCTGTTTGAATTGGAGTTGATGTAGCATCCTCTGGCTGCACATCCTCAGGATGTTCTGACTCATCCTGGGGTTTAGAAGAGGGTGCAGTCTTCTTCTTCTTTGGCTTTGGTTTAGAAGCCATCCTCTTCATTCTTTTCACAGGTTTTAACTGAGAAGACTGGCCTACAGTACCAGATTGATCTTCATTGTCTTTCTTAGTTGGGACTTCCTCTCTCACAGGCTCAGAATGAGAGGGAGGTTGACCCTGCTGTGGATTAGAAGATGAAGCTTGCTGAGTTTCAGCAGGAGGTCCAGGTTGTGTTGTCTCTGGTTGTTCAACCTTAACCTCCACTTCAGGTGGGGCTTGACTTGGAGTGGAGTGTAAGTCAATGAGCTCTCCACTTTTGATCTTCTGCTTGATCACCCTAATATGCTCATCCATAATGGATAGAGACATGGGGCCAAGTCTCCTTCCGGAGAATCCATATAGCTTTAAGAAGCTCATCATCCTCTGCCTATCAACAGACTTCTTCATGCTCTTTTGGATGATGGCTCTTGATTTTACAGCTTCTTCCTTTAGCTTTTTCTTAATTGTCTTTCTGTCCTTGACTATCTCAAGTTCAAGTTGGTTTATGTACTCAAACTCAACATAGTCATAAGACAAGGGAAGAAGTGCTTCTGCCTGATAGAGGCCTGTGGCACTCAAGTAGTTGATCATCTTGATCCTTTCTTCTTCTTTATCTACTTGAGGTTCTTGTTGAACCACATCCTCTTGTGCAGGAGTTTCTTGAACTAGGGAGAGGGTAGGCACATATTTGTACAATCTTTTCTTTCTTCTCTCTTCTTTTATTTGTACTAGAAGCTCTGCATCTTCTACCTCCTTCTTCTCCCTTGACCTTTCCAGGTCAACCAATCCATTCAACTCATCTAAGGAGAGAGAAATGACACTGTCTATGTCATAGTTCATTGTCTACAGATAATTTATCCTGACTGCCCTTAACTTATCATTCTGAGTATCTGATCTGGGGGCAGCCCTGATAGCAGACTCCATGAGTCTTGAAGACTCAGCAGAGGAACTTTCTCCCCTCAGCCTTCTTTTCCTCTCTCCCTCTCCTCCTCCTCAATCTCCTCAGATGTCATCTTTCTTTTCCCTTTGTCACTCACAGACCTTTGTGACTCAAGGTGGAGAGAGCTTTGGCCTTCATTGCTTGATGCAGCTTCTGAGCTTTGGCCAAGGAGAGGTTAAGAAGCACCTTCACCAGCAGGTGTCTCAAAAGGAATGTGAATCTCTGCAGCAGTTGATGATGATGAGATAGGGCTCTCACGTTCTACCACTGGGCCTTCAGTCAAGGTTTCCCCTATGAAACTAATCTTAGGGTTTGCCTCAACATCCAGTTGACCAATGGCATTGCTTGATTTCCTAAGTCTCCTTCTGAAACTGAACTCTGTAATGATCCTATCTTGGATTCTTTGAGCCAGCCTGTCAGCTTGTCTTGATTTGCTTGGATTGACAAGTGGCATGTTACTAGATCCAGACCTTCATAGTAGTTCAAGGTCTAAAAATTTAAGACTTCTTGCTGTTCTTGAACTCTTATGATGATTAGGGTTTCCTGATGCTGTCATACCTCCACCCAATAATGTGATTGGAAGATGGTGAAGATGACATAGCCCTTCGTATCGCATCCTCAAACAGACTCTGTATGAAGTAGTCTGTGTAGTCCACATCAATGTGAATTTGAGGAGGTTGCTGAAAATGCACAATTGCAAGTGATGATGGTGAGTCGTTAATGTCCACTCTCTCTGAAGAACTCCCAGGTTCTGTAGCTGTAATGACTTTCTCCCCCTTTATGGTAGCATCACCCACTTGCATAGGTTTTTCCTGTTGTGTAAGGTAGTCACCTGAGATTCAAGGTGACTGACCTTTGAGACTAAATAAGTGCATGTTTTAGACAGTTTGTGCACCTTTAGTCTTAGATTCCCCTCATCTTCATTAGAAGAATCATTGGGGGATGAGATGATTGGACCAAAGTCATCTCTCTCACCACCAGCTTGAGGTTCTTGGCTGTTGGTTTTCCTCTGCTCACTGGCAGTCTCAATTGAGATGATAGTAGGCTGAGTTGCCATGGTTGAGGTCTTAATGATGTAATCACTTTCAGAAGTGAGAGCCTCTTCCATATGGACATCCTGAACAGGTTCAGAAGTGTCCACCACAATAGTAGGTGACTGATGGGGGCTAGAAATAAGAGCCTCAGAAGCACTCATCTCTTTTTGAGTAGGGGAAAAGAAGAGATAATCATGGTACTCACTGAAACCAAGATCTTCATCAGTATAGAAATCAAGGTTTGGAATTGGCTGGTTGAGATCTATAGGCTGGGGATGGTAACTGTCCCCTGAAGGTTGATCACTTGAGTGTTCAGACTCAGAGTGATGGCTTAAGACAGTTGGGCTAATGAGCTCATCAGGCTGAGCATGAGGAACCTCAACACTGATCCTTGAAGAGATGGGAGTGGTCTGCTCCTCAGGAGAAGTGGGAGCTCCAGTGTCCACTTCCTCCTGTGTGGTTAAGTATATGGGGACCTGCACAGACTGAATAGTCTGAGCAGGGGTTCGTTTGGATTTTCTTAGGTAAGTAAGGGTAATTTGAGGTTGTGTGGGTGGTTGGGAAACAATAGGTGTGGGTTTAACACTAGTTTGTGTTGCTAGGTTGTCACCTTGAGCAATGAGCTCTAACATTTTTGGGACTAGGGCTGTTTCTACCCCAGAGAAGCCAACAGTGGGCTTTCTCAGTATTTTAAAGATACCGGGCTTCATCTGTCCCAGTTTAAGAATGTTATATGTTTCCCTTAACAGTGAGTCCAGTTCACAGTTAAGAATGTACTAGACATATCTAGGAAACATGTAATATTCTAAGGAGTCTAAGTTAGCAAGAAAGTTGGTATAAACAAACTAAGAATACTTGAACTTGACCCCCTGAATCATTCCATGGATGATGAAGGAGAGATCCTCAGGAATTTGGTCCCATCCATTATGCTTGTTTGACAAGCTGTGGATGACCACATGGAGCAGAAATCTCCACTGGGATAAGACCTTCCATTTCCTAAAGGTCTTTACAGAGAAATATCCCTCATATCCCATCTGCTCAAAGGAATGATTAAGAGCTTCCTTTGGGAAGAACACCTCACTTTCTTCATTATCCAGCTGAAAATGCATGTTGATGATGGCAGGAGTGATGAAGAATGTTCTCCCCTGCACTGTGGCAGAGAGTGCTTTTTCCCCATCCATGACAACCTCTTGGCAGGTTTTCCAAAATTCAAGCAGATAATCCTCATAGAGTGGAGGATCAATGGTTAGGGAGGTGAAGTAGTTGGACAAAGATAAGAATCGACAAACCTCTGAGAAATGAGGATCTTTCTCAGAGCTTAACAGAGTACCCTGATTATGTTGCCTGTGTAGCTGCATGGTAAAGTTGGGATCATTTTTGTGAGTGAGATTGGCCATTATGAGGTAGCTTAAAGATGAAGAAAGAAGGAAGAAAGAAATTTTAGAGAGAAAATTGGGTTTTAGGTTTGGAGGAAGAACAAATGATAGAAAGAGGGAGAAACTGTTGGGTTTATATGTGAAAAGGATTTCAGATAAAGGTTAATGAAAGAGGATAAACTTTGAAATCCGGATGTTGGTCGCACCTCTGAAAAAGTAGTTTACTTTTTCTCAAAAAGTAGTTATCTTGGAATTTAAAAAGCTTCCGAAGGTTAATCATCTTCAGAAGTTTTAATTAAAAAGCTTCCGAAGCTAAAATGACTTCGGAAGATTTTCCTGAGAGTTTTGAGAATTTTGTTTCGGAAGAGAAACTAAAACTTGATTGCTTTGTATATGAAACAACAAAGCTTCCGAGAGTTAATTTTGCTTCGGAATAAAATAGTCCTTAAAAATGAATAAATGTCTGAGACAAGTATTTAAGCTTGGGAAGATAGAATGAAAACTTGTTGCGAAGGTAAATTTCTTAGATAGTTATGTATTTTGAAGGCATGATTTGCTTCCGAAGTTAAAAGCATAACTTCCGTAGGATCAAAAATTATCAAAAATCTAAGGAAAGTCTTTAAAAAGATATTTTCGTCCAAGGAAAACATGAGCTTATGAAAATGATGAACTAGACAACTTAGGACACACATATTTTAAGAAATAATAAGAATTAGTTTTAAGAAAAACCTACTCAAAGTTGATCATCCCAATAGCTGATATTAGATATTTAAATCTCTGTTCATCAAAAGCCTTTGTAAACAGATCAACATATTGTTCATCTGTGTGAATTTTGACTAGTTTAATTAATCCCTTTTCATGGTTATTTCTTATTAAATGAAACCTGATATTGATGTGTTTGGTCCTTGAGTGCTGCATAGGATTCTCTGTGATTGAAATAGCACTGTTGTTGTCTATGTGAATGGGAGTCTCCTTGAAGTTTAACCCATAGTCCAACATCTGATTCTGAATCCATAGCACTTAAGCACAGCAGCTTGCAGCAGCAATGTATTCAGCTTCAGCAGTTGATGTAGAGACAGGATTGTTTCTTGCATTGCCATGAGACAACCCTTCCACCAAGGAACTGACATCCCCCAGATGTAGACTTTGCAGTCATGTTGCAACCACCATAATCACTATGTGTATAAGCATACAGATTGAAGTCAGAATTCTTTGGGTACCATAAACCAAGTGTTGAGGCACTTTTGAGGTATCTAAGAATCCTCTTAACTATAATAAGGTGAGACATCTTGGGTTTGGCTTGATATCATGCACAAATACATGTAGCAAACATAATATCAGGCCTGCTAGCAGTAAGATGCATAAATGACCCAATCATAGCCCTGTATAAGTGTTTATCTACACAATTCCCCTCAAGATCAGGTCCAAGGGAGTGGTTTCTGGCTATTGGTGTCTTAGCAATCTTACAATCAGTCATGTTGAATCTCTTGAGTATGCCCTGAACATACTTTGTCTGACTTATGAAGATGCCATCTTCAACTTGCTTCACTTGAATTCCCAGAAAGAAATTGAGTTCCCCTATGGCACTCATTTCAAATTTGTCTTTCATCAGCTTCTCAAAGTCTTTGCAGAGCTTTGGATTAGTTGTACCAATGATGATGTGATCCACGTACACTTGAACTAGCAATATGTCATTTCCCTATCCTTTGATGAAGAGAGTTCCATCTATAGTACCTCTCCTATATCCATGTTTACAAAGATACTCAGATAGTGTCTCATACCATTTCCTGGATGCCTAATGCAGCCCATAAGAGCTTTGTCAAGCTTGCAGACGTAATCAGGATGATCAGGATCTACAAAACCAGGTGGCTGTTTGACATATACCTCTTCATCAATCACTCCATACAGAAAAGCACATTTTACATCAAGCTGAAAGACCTTAAAGTTCTTGGATGCAACAAATGCCAGGAATATCCTAACAACTTCTAATCTTGCTACTGGAGTAAAGACATCAATGTAGTCAATCCCTTCTTCTTGTGTGTACCCTTGAACAACTAGTCTAGCTTTGTTCTTGATGATGATGCATCTATCATCTTTCTTGTTCCTAAACACTCATTTGGTTCCGATGGTAGTCTTCCCATAAGGAAGAGAACAAAGGTTCCAAACTTTCTGCCTTTTGAATTGAAGCAGCTCTTGTTGCATAGCTTCAACCCAACTTCCATCCTTTACCCCTGTGACAACATCTCCAATGATGTTTGTGGTGGGGTGAGACTATGGATCCTAAGCTGAGGGATCATAGCAAGTTGCTGAGAAAGATCTAAATTGGAGAAATTTAGATCTGGCATAGATGTTTCTCCCACCACATCAGCACACTTTTCAAGAGAAACTTGATCCAAGCAGTGTGTGACATCATTGATGTTCTCATCTATGGTGTGGTTAGTAGCATCAAGAATTTCTTGATCACTAACACCACCACCATTGTTGTCTTCCATAATTGAGATGTTCTTATCTGGTTGTGGAGCCTCTGAGCTGGAATTTGAAGGCATCCCAGATGTATCAGCTGAGTTTGTCATTGTAGTGCTGATAGAATCCTCATTAGCAGACGTAGTTCCAACTGGAGCTGAAGATGTGTGATTTGAAGGTCTTCTTAGCTCAAATCTTGGATCAGGATCACCTGTATTTAAATTTTCTGCAGATCCTGAAACATTCTCACAAGATTTGTTAAAACAGTTGGTAACTAAATCAAGATCAAATAGCCAATTAGGACCAAAACTAACTACATAGGGTGTGTGTTCATTAAAAGTCACATTGGTTGACTCCTCAACAAATTTAGTTTTGAGATTGTATACTCTATGAGCCTTAGCTTGAGAAGAGTATCCAATAAAATGTCTATCATCTGATTTCTTAGCAAACTTGGTAATATGATCTTTAGTATTCAAGATGGTGCAAGGACATCCAACTGACCTGAGAAAACCAATGAAAGGTTTCCTCTTGTGCCAAAGTTCATAAGGAGTCTTGCTATGAGTTTTGACCACTAAAACTATGTTCTGCACATAGCAGGCAGTGTTAACTGCCTCTACCCAGAAGGTGATGGGCAACTTAGAGTCAGACAACATGGTTCTTGCAGCTTCAATCAGTGTCCTGTTTCTCCTCTCAGCAACACCATTCTGCTGAGGAGTCCTGGGAGCACTATATTATCTTGTAATACCCTTTTCATCACAAAATGTATCAAGGATTTGGTTCTTAAATTCAGTTCCTTGATTACATCTTATGATTTTGACCTTGTGATCAGATTGATTCTCAATCTTTAAGATGAAATTCTTCAAAATCTCAGGAGTCTCATCCTTAGTTCTAAGGAAGAAGACCCAAGTGAATCTTGTAAAGTCATATTTGATCACTAAACAGTAAGAGTCCTTCATAGACTCATTACACTGGTGGGGCCAAAGAGATCCATATGTAACAAGTGTAGGGGTGTAGTGATGGAGTTCCTTTCCTTAGGCTTGTGAGATACCTTATGTTGCTTCCCTTTCAGGCATGCAACACAAATTTCATCACTTGTAAACTCTTTCTTTGGTATTCCAGTTACCAAGTCATTCTTAATTAATTTATTCATGTTCTTAAAGTTTACATGGCACATTCTTTTATGCCATAGGAAAGACTCATCACTATTGGCTTCAGACAGAAAGCATAAAACTTCTCCAGAGGGATGTTTTATGACAGAAAGCACTTTCTTGGAAATCCATCTTGTACATGTTCCCTTTCCTTGGGGCTCTAAGCAAAATGTGCTCATGAGGAATGACCACACCAGGCTTGAGAATGATGCAGTCATGCTCAGTAAAGAGCATGTTATGACTGTGATCACAAAATTGGGATACACTCAGAAGATTGTACCCAAGCTCTTTGAAAAAGTTTACTTTTTTAGTATTGAGCTTACCGTTTGTGACCATGCCCCTTCCAGAAATGTAACCACCTTCATCTCCTCCAAAAGCAATTGGTCCTCCATCAATCCTATCAAAGTTCTGGAGTAGTGACCTATTGCCTGTCATGTGCCTAGACCAGCCACTGTCTATGATCCAGACATTTTTGTTTCTCTTCAGCTGTCCCTGCATAAAGAAAATGATTAGTTACATCTGGAAACCTAAGCCTTGCTTGTCTTGGGCTCATTAACAAAAGGTAATGCAACAGTGATAGATCCTATGGTTATACTAAGAGGATCTTGAGCTGTTGTTGATGGAGAATTTTGAGTCACTTGGTCTTTCTTAGACTTCCACACCACCTTGGAGTCTTGGACTTGACAGAAGTTTTGATTACTGAACCTTGGAAGATTCTGCAGACACTATAGCAGACTTCAGTGCTTCGGAAGAATTCCTTTCTTCCGAGAGCAACTTCTCTTCCAAGGGTAATTTTCCACTTGCCTTCTTCTTAGACTTGGAGATTTAGAAGAAAACATGTTTTCATTCCGAAGCTTGAATCTTCATGAGAACCTTTGAAGCCTTTGTCTTGGTCATATGGATAGTATCTTTAGGATTGTAAGGACAATCCTTAGCAATGTGAGTGATACTTTCACACATGACACATACCATTGTTTTCTTCATAAGAGTCTTCAGCTGAGAACAAGACTGTCTTTGGTCACATCCCTCTCCACCTTCATCTTTGCAGATGCTGAGACAGTCCTTTTAGGCTAAGAATTATTCTTGGAGTTTGATGGTCCAGGCTGTGCAGCAGTGGTACACATCAGATCAGTCTTCTTCTTGTTACTAAGATGAGTTGAATAAAAACTAGAACTTTTAGCAGAAGAGTTTTGGTTGATGTCTTCAGTCCTTACTACTTCAAACCCTGCAGATATGAAAACTTGTTTCTGCTTAGCCTTGATCTCTTGAGCCTTCCTTGCCTTTCTTTAGCTTTTTCTGATCAAGTTCTTTCTCTTGGACTTGGTCATCACAATCTTCTTCTTCTCCTCAGAAGGATAGTGGCCCTTCTTGGAATCCTCCTCTTCACTCTTCTCAGAGGAATTCTTCACTATCTCTTCTTCATCCTCTTCACTCATAGTATCTATGAGAGGAAGCTCATCTTCACAAGTTCCACACCTAGGAGATCTTGCAGACAAGATTGTGTGTGGAGGAGCTATCTCATTGGATCCCAGTCCCTGCCTGTTTTGATAGCACACCTTGTTATGCAGGGATGAGGATATCATGTTCTTGAAGGTCTCTTGTTCAAGAACACTCTTTTTTGTCCTGGCTTTGCTGATCACAAGCTCAACCTGGCACTCAGTTAGCTTGGTTATGAGATCTTTGATTTGAGTCCTAAAATATGTGTGTTCATGTTTTAGAACTGAAATGGTTTTGTCTAGGTCCCCTATCTTCAGTTTATAATTATTTTCAGACTTTTTAAAATCAAATTTTAAAATGTTTAAGGACTCAAGGTCAAATCTCATCTGTAAGTTATAGGACCTGTATCTATTGACTTTAGCAATGCATTCAGGAGTACAGAGATGTTCGAATACCTTGGCTTCATCATGATCTTCCATCAATGCTTGGTTTGGAGAAGAATATTCCACCTGAAAGCTTCAGTCAAAGCCTCCTTCTTCAATAGCAACATCAGCTTGCTGCTTTGATTTCTCATTCTGGATTGCTTTGTCAGTGTAGTTAGGTCTGGACTGTGTTTGGCCACCACTTGTTTTAGGTGCCTTACACTCTCTGGAAAAGTGGCCCATCAAGTTACAGTTGTAACACTTAACTTTGCCTTTGTCCAGGCCAAACTTTCCACTGGTTGCATTGCTTGGAAACTTCCTTCCAGTCCTCTTGTTGAACTTCTTGGCTCTGTGAGTGAGAAGAGCCATTTGCTGGACTATTTCCATATATTCCAGATCATCTGGATGAATACAGTCCAGGTCTTCAAGAGTGAAAATAGAGTTGCCATAGCTTTCATCAGAAGAAACAAAAGCTTGAGAAGAGCTTGTCTCTTGGAATGGGCTTCCTTGAGTGTAGTTCTCCCTTGGTGTCTCTGAGAAGGTGATGAAAGGACCCTTTCGTGAGTTATCAGGGTAGCATATGAGATGATGTTTCGGTTCTATGCTATCCCTTTCAACCACATGTAAGGCTGAATCCATTTGACTGTTGGAGTTGCCAGATGAACCTTGCATGTTCATCTCCATCTGGTAGCCACTGAGAATCCCATATAACTATGTTAGAGTAAGAGTTTTGAGATTTTCAGTTCTGTTGATCACCACATAGTAGTGTGTCCACTGCCTAGGAAGTGAGGACATTAACTTCCTTACAATGTCTCTAGTCTCAAGAGAAACTCCTCCATCCATAAGGGTATCCACAATCTCAACATACCTGAAGTATTGCTGAGGTATGGTTTCACCTGTTTTGAAGGTGAAGTTTTCAAACTGCTGCTACAGGAGATCCTTCTTGTTCTCCTTGTCTTCAGAGGAACCCTCATACATTAGTTTCAGTGCATCCCACAGTTGCTTGGCTGTTTTGCACTTCTTGAAACCTCTGTACACAAAGTTTGGAAGGGCAGTTTGAAGGGCTGTCATGGCTTTTCTGTCAATCTCTACTCTCTTCCTATCTTCATCAGAGTAGTTAGCCACATCCTTGGGGATCATACCAGCACCAGTAACAGAGGGGGTGCTAGGTATGAAAGGTCCATTCTTAATAGACTCCCACATTCTTGAATCAAGAGACCTGATAAAACATTCCATTCTCAAACACCAGGTATCAAACTCATCAAGAGTGATCAGTGGGGACTTGTTCATGGTTCCAGTTTCCATATCAGTCTTAGAAATGGCTGCCATTTGCAAAGTTGAGTATTTGTGTGTGTGAGGGATCATAAGATGGTGAGATCTTATATCAAGAGCCTGGAAAGCTCTGATACCAAATGCAAGATCGGTGAAGGGGTTCACTTACAACACAACAACACAAAGAGGAGATTTACCAAACTTAATCAAACAGAAAGACTGGATTTACCACAATAAAACACTAAGAACACAAGTAATATGAGAGACAGAACAAGAGAACACAAGTGTATAGTTTTCAAGAATGCAGTATATTGCTTTCTTTATGTTCTATTACAAGTGTTACAAAGCATAATGAAAAGATACAAGAACATGAGATACTTATACTACATCCTATAGCCGGCTATACTTTGAAAGCGAGCTGGATACAATTGACTAGACACAAAAAAATCAATTGTAGAGTCAAAAGGCAGATTGCCTTTTGACTAGTGACTATGACATGCCATAGCTCACATCCTTATCTATTACAAAAAGGATAAAGTACATGAAGTAGAAATTTACAGACTCAAGACCTCAATGTACAGTTACCAAAAGCATGGAACTTTTCACCAACTTATGTAAGTTGGTGACCTTACAGAGATGCAGCGGAAAGGTGTCCAACTTTATGGAAAAGTACATCAGATAAAGCATGTGTCAAAAGTCTTCGGAAGAAATCTATCTTCATAAGTTGAAGCTTCGGAAGAATTTGTCTCTGAGGCTTCGGAAGACTTCATCTTTGGCTTCGGAAGATATTGGTCTTGGCTTCGGAAGATTTCACACATAGAATATTTATGTTGCAGGTGTGATACTTCTTAAGCATTCTTCTTCATTACATTTGTGCAGCATGCAGGACAGACTTTGGATGTTTAGGTTGCATCAGCCTCTTTATTAGTCTCTACAAGAACAGATAGGTTTTTGATGAATAGGGACTTGGTTCTTCATTTTTCTTCTTTTCTTCATTGTTCTTGACATCATTAAAGATGAAATCAGATCTAAAAACTAGACAAATCCAACAAACAACAACTCTGATACCAATTGACTGGTTAAGTAAGATTGAGATTCTTACTGATAATCGAATATAGTAATCAAGTCAATGATTGAATGGCGGAAACAAACAATCAAAGAACATTCAATGCAAGAATTATACTCATAAATGCTTTTGTATTATATATATGAAAGTTGATTGATTACAAAGAATAAATGACAACAAAAATTCTCTATGTCTATCAGCCGTCACCTCATGTACGAGATTATCTATTCTATTTAGAGGCAGACAAGATGCCTTTTACAAAATGACTAAACCACCCCTGACCTATTACATCAGAACTAGTCAAAGTCTTGATCCGCATCTTTGCTTGTTCATCCGTATTGACAAATGCAAATGAGTTGACTTGATTAGCATTTCTTCAATTGATCATCCGCATTAGTATGTTGGTCATCCGCATTGGTTAATGCGGATGAACAAATACTTATGTGTATTTTTTCGGTCATCCGCATTTGTCAAATGCGGATGAGCAAAGTCTTGTCCGCATTAATACATGGTCTTCTGCATTTGTCAATGCAGAAGAACAAATACTTGTCCGTATTTGTTTTATGTCTTCCGCATTGACAAATGTGGAAGACAACACTTGGTTTTTCTGAGCAGGATCTTCATCCGCATTTCTTATTGGACTTGTGGGATTCCATCAAAGCAATCATCAAATCACCCATTGAATTGGCATGTATGATCCTTTCAGGGTGCAACATTCTCCCCCCTTGTATGTTTGAAGTCAGGCCATTAAAAACATAGGCCGACATATTCAATGGCCTGTTTGTACAGAGAGCACAAATTGTTGAGGAAGTGGTGATTGGAATATCATTCCATCCTATTTTGATCTTGGATAAGTAGTGCTGAAACATGTGGATTAGAAAACTCCAAGGCAGATCAACCAATCCTTTAACAATTTGTTTAGCTTCAAATCCTCCTTCATAACCAATCTCAGCAAAGATTGTGCTTATTTCATCATCATTCAGCTCTAGAGGTGCATTAGTATCATCACCAAAATGCAAGCTCTTCTAACAGAATCTTCAGTGATGCTCAGAGTGTGATCATTGTCAATTCTTACAGATAGAGTTCTAACACCATCTACTTCAGTTACCTCAGCTGAATTCCAGAAATACCTAATGAGGTTCTCATAGATGGTGGGTCTAACGGTGATAACATAAGCTACCCTTGTTGTAGAGATGAATCTGATGATATCGTTGAGTCCCTCAGCTTCTGGCACATCAGGGTTTAAATAACCGCTGACATTATGGAGCTTTCTCCATGAAAGATTTGCCATATAATCTGCATAAAGTACATGTGTGTCAGTTTTAATGAGAACTCATGAGTATCGTTTATCAGTTTGACATTAAATGGTCAAAGATGAACTTTTGACATTACTGTATCATTGTTGTCACATCAAATGGTGAATTTGTTGTTCAACAATCAGAGTTTCTATGTTTGAACCATTTATTAGATGTTATTTCATTGATTTGTTACACATTTTCATTTTTCATCATGCTCTGTTCTTGCACCAAACATGACTATAAAGGTTTTCATGATGAGTAAAATTTCTATTAGTTTGCATGTTCATTGAAGTCGAAAAGGTTTATTATATTACATTTTCATTTTTGTCCTTCATTATCATTTGGTTCTTTGTTTGATTTAGGTTTAACAGTCCAAAAGTTGGGTCTTGATGAAATTATTGGAAAGTTCACCTTGTTTTTGATGCAACTGTAGTTTCAGAATCGATAACAAGAACAGGTTGAGTAGAATCACACAAAAATCTTTGGTTGTTTATGATGAAGATGATCGAAGTGGGTGTACTGTGTATTTGCGCTCATCTCACTATGAAGTCTCTTAAATTTGAAAAGTATTAAATGACCCGTTTAAATTCCTTTAAATAGTCAAATAATGCATTCTAAATATTTTACAAGTTTAAGAGCAAATGCGGTCACCACTGTAGCAAATGTGGAAGTGTAAATTTTTGACTTTTGGTCATCCGCATTTGTTAACTATAGCAAATGCGGAAGACAAAAATTCAGACTTTGACTACCCGCATTTGTTCACTGTTGTAAATGCGGAAGTTTTGTTACTTTTGTTTTCTTCTATCCGCATTTGTTCACTATTGCTAATGCGAAAGAACTAACTTCATCAGCATTTATTCATTGTAACAAATGTGGTTGACAAAACTTATTCAGCATTGCTCATTGTAGCCAATGCGGTTGAATAAAATTTGTCAGAATTTGCTCACTGTAGCAAATGCAGAAGATCTGACTATTAGCATTTGTTAACAGTAGCAAATGCGATAGAATAAAATCCACATTTACTTGATCATCATTCATTGACAAGAGATTGATCACTTACTTATTTCTGTTTAATCATACATGAGCATTGAAGATGTGTATCCACAAATGCGGATGAGTAAAACAAATGCGGAAGTGTAAATTTCAACCGTATTTAACAAATGCGGTTGAACACTTAAAAGTTTATCCGCATTGACTAATGCAGTTGAACACTTGAAAATTATTTTATCTGCATTGACAAATGCGGTAGAACAACTTTTGATCTGCATAGGTTTTAACACTTCAAAATTTCATGTATACTTGTAACACACTAATGCGGTAGAGTAAAATCATTTTCCGCATTAGTTTCACTTAAAAATATAAAGCTACCTGCATTGGTTATAAGCATGGGTTACCTTTACCCGCATTAACCAATGCACTTACCTGCATTAACTTTTGAACATAATCATAAGTTAATGTGACTGAATTGATTTTTCATATTATGAAGTCTTGTCCTTGATTGATTTTTCTTATGAAGTTGACTATTAAAATTGTCAATTGTTGCTTGGATTGACTTGTATGTCACAAGTGATACAAGTTTCCTAATTTTGACTGATCTTGGATTTTTATGCTTCCAAGAATTTGCATAAGCTGAGATACAATGGTATAACTTTTTGCAATAACACCAAAAAATATTTTTGTTTTGTTTTGAATGTAAGTTAAGCTAGTAAACAAAAATATGGACTACTCAAAAATTTTAAATTACTCCCCTTAAAGTTTATATCCACATTTGGATAGAAACTTTAATGATTAAAAAAAAAGAATTTTATTATGATTATTAGTAATGAAGAGAATTATATCTTTTGTTGGGATCATATCAGTCTTACATTACACATGTGCATCCTTTATGATTAAATGGACATGTTTATGAACTTGATGATTGAAGGTATGTTTGTCCTCTTAAACTCATACCAGGTTGATATTTTGATGCAGATGATTTTTATCATGTTTTTGGTTGATTTAATTATCCAATGTGTACCTCACACACACAAGCATGGAATGATCAACCATCCTTATACAATGCATGGTAGAACTTTTTCCTAACTTTTCTTACCAGGTTACTTAAGTTATGAGAACTCATTTTCACTGATCCTCATTAGGATCCTTTTACTTTGATCCTTTTCATAATGATCCTCATTGGGATTCTTTTCACTTCACTTTTGAAGGTGATCCATGATAGGATTATTTTGTTCATTCACTTGGAATGTATTACTTTTGTAGATTCATACAATTTGGATGTGTTCCTTATTGGGAATCTTTTGGATCAGGACATCTGCACTATGTGCATGTTTCATCAGGTCTGTGCTCAGCAAAACAAAGATGAAACAGAAGTTGGTGAAAGAGATTCATAAAATATCATTACCTGGTGTCTTTAGGTTACTACACACACATGCACTCAGATAGCCAATACATACATATACTCTGTGATGAGTGTTTCACTATTAAATAAGATTTTATAATTCATCACTACATGCATCTTCTCTTCCAAGTTGAGCCGACCAACATATCTTGTAAGTCATGACAGTCTTGCAATTGTTTTTTTTTTGGAAATTAAGCACGGTGAATGATATAATGACTGTAATTATATCATTTCCCTAGATTATTTTCATCATCAAAATTGATTTCTTTTTGTGGTTTTCTCATGTTTTTGATGTTTTTCATGGTTTTACTCAAGATTAATCATGCCAATTGACTGAACTAGGAATTCAAACCTACTGGGTTCAAATGCCTTGGTAAATAAATCAGCTAATTGATTTTCAGTTGGCACTTGAATCAATTTGATTAATCCCTTTTCAGCACAATCTCTCAAAAAGTGATATCTAATTTCAATATGTTTAGTTTTGGAGTGCTGAACTAGATTATTAGTTATGAAAACAGCTGTTGTGTTGTCAATGTAAATTGGTGTGTGCAAGAAGTTAAAACCATAATCAAGCATCTGGTTTTGAATCCAGAGTACTTGAGAGCAACAAGCTGATGCTACAATATACTCAGCTTCTTCTGTGGACACAGATACATTTGTCTGCTTCTTGCATTGCCAAGATACTAGTCTGGGACCAAGAAATTAACAACCGCCAGAGGTGGACTTTTTGTTGAAGTTGCATCCTCCATAATCATTGTCTGTGAAGGCATAGAGATTAAATTCTCCTTCCTTTGGATACCATAACCCAAGAGCTGGTTTGCCCTTCAGATATCTGAATATCCTCTTCACTGATTTCACATGTGATTCTTTTGGATCAGCTTGATATCTGGCACACACACAAACACCAAACATAATGTCAGGCCTACTGGCTGTTAGATACATAAGTGAACCGATCATTGATCGATAGTGAGTCTGATTCACTGGTTTTCCTTCAGGATCAGGTCCAATCTTTACTTTAGTATCCATAGGAGTTCTAATAGACTGACAGTCAGCAAAGTGGAATTTCTTCAACATGGTTTCCACATATTTAGATTGATTGATGAAGATTCCATCTGCTGTCTCTTGGACTTGCATCCCTAGAAAGAACGTGAGTTCCCCTATAACACTCATTTGAAATTTTGAGTTCATAAGGTCTTCAAATTATTTGCAGAGTTGCTTGTTTGTAGAGCCAAATATAATGTCATCCACATAGATCTGGACTAATAACATATCTTTTCTTCTTGTTCTTCTGAAGAGAGTCTGATCAATCTTTCCTATTTCATATCCATGTTCAAGAAGAAAGGATGATAAAGTCTGATACCACTTTCTTTGGGCTTGATGAAGACCATACAGAGCTTTGTCAAGCTTGTAAACTCTATGAGGAAAATATGGATCTTCAAAGCCAGGTGGTTGACTCATATAGACCTCCTCAGCAATCTTTCCATATCGGAAGGCACACTTTACATCCATTTGATAAACAATAAATTTCATGGATGAAGAATATGCTAGAAAGATTATGATTGCTTCTAGTCTGGTAACAGGAGCAAACACTTCGTCATAGTCGATTACTTCTTCTTGAGTGTATCCCTGTGCCACTAGTCTTGCTTTGTTTTTGATGACGATCCCTCGATCATCAGTCTCGTTCCTGTACAGCCATCTGGTACTGATAGGGGATTGTCCTTCAGGAAGATCTACCAGTTGTCATACTTCTTGCTTCTCGAATTGGAGTAATTCTTCCTGCATTGCTTCAATCTAGCTATTGTCTTGAAGTGCCTCTTTGATATTCTTGGGTACTGTCTGACACAGAAAGCATGAGAACAAACAGATGTTTGCAATACTGGATTTGCTTCTTGTCACCCTCTCATTAAGATCACCAATAATGCTTTCAACTGGATTATTCTTGTGTATTCTTGTGGTTGGAATGGAGTCACTAGCAATTGTTACATCAAGATTGGAGACATTTAGTTCATTATGGTCAGAGGCACATTCATCTGGTACTGTTGTTTATTGTCAGAAGTTGTTTTCAGTTCCTGCTACAGCTTCAGCAACACTGTGATTGCTTACATCATTTGATGTCCTTTGCATTTCAACCAGAGGAGTAGCCTGTTTTTGATTTCTAATCTCATTTGACAAATCATCTGAGTGAGATGGTACCAGGCTTGGACCTCCTTCAAAAGAAACACTAAGGTTTTGTGATGGTTGTCTGATGAGATCAGCTTAAGAGGAACATCTTCATTCATGCATTCATCAAATGTAGGAGGAATCAATGGAAAATTATCTCTTCTTTCTACAGCTGACGAAGTATCACTTGAATGTATATTTCCTGCATCAGCCAAGTGAAATTGATCAAATGATTTTGTAAACGTTTCAATATCAAACAACCAGTCGGGACCATTTGTAGATTTGGGAAACAAATGTTCTTTGAATTGAACATTTGTTGATTCATCAATAATGTTTAATCTAGGATTAAACACTCTGTAAGCCTTTGAAACAGAAGAATAACCTATAAAGAATCCTTCATCAGACTTGGATGAAAACTTTCCTAGATAGTCTCGGGTGTTTAATATTGAGACAGGACTACCAAATGATTTAACAAATCCAATGAATGGTTTTCTATGAAAGAGCAGTTCATAAGGAGTCATGTTGTTTTCTTTGACAAGTAGAGTTTGATTCTGTACAAAGCACAATGTATTAACCGCCTCTGCCAAGAAGATGATTGGTAGTTTAGCATCGACTAGCGTCGTTCTTGCTGCTTCAATCAGTGTTCTATATCTCCTTTCAGCTACCCCATTTTGTTGAGGAGTTCTAGCTGCACTGAATTGATGAGCAATGCCTTTGGTTGCACAAAAAAACTAGTACTTTCATTTTTGAATTCAGTACCATTATCGCTTCTTATTATTTTGATTTAAGATCGAGTTTATTTTCAATTTAGTGATAAATTCTTGTATGATTTGGGATGCCTCATTTTTATGAAGTAAGAAGAAAACCCATGTGAATCGTGAAAAGTCATCAATGATCACTAAACAATACTGTTTCTTTCCAATACTCATTACATGAGTTGGTCCAAACAGATCCATGTGAAGTAACTTCAATGGAGTATTGTTAGTGTTCACCATCTTGGTTTTGTGAGACGATTTGTGCTGTTTTCCTTTTAGTCACGCTGAACAGTGATCAATAAAATAAAATTCTTTTTGAGGAAGACTAATGACATGGTTTCCTTTGACTAACTTGTTTATGTTTTTAAAGTTTGTGTGCCCCAAATGTCTATGCCAAAGTTTGTGTGCCCCAAAAGTCTATGAAAAAAGACATGTTTCTTCTTTAGGTGATGCAGAACATAGGTTTAAGTCATATGTATTGTTCTTCCTTAGGGTCTTTAAGACAACCCATTCCTCAGGGTCTTTAAGACAACCCATTCCTCAGGGATCTAAAATCCAGGTTTCAAAATGTAGCAATGAGTGTCTGTAAAGTGAATGGAATATTTCTTGTCACAGATCTGAGACACACTTAACAGATTGAAATTCAGCTATTCACAGTAGTTCACTCTATCAAAGCTCAGCATCCCGTTTGTCACAGATCCTTCACCTGTAATTCTATCCCGTTGTGAATCTCCACCAAATGCCACAATAGTTCCTTGTACATGCTTGAAGTCATGAAGGAGGGAACAATCTCCAGTCATGTGTCGGGAGCATCAACTGTCCACGTACCATAAGCTATTGGACCTGTGTGTATGAACCTGCAAGCAAAAGAGCTAATTAGAATAAGGAACCCAAGCCATGATGGTCTTGGGTTTCCTATTCCTATTCATGACGGTGACTTCTTGGTATTTCCCTCTAAATTGTGGTTTAGATGGTGGTGTCCTGGGAGATTTTTGGTAATGACTGGGTTGAGTCATCTTATCAACATCTACTGAAGATTCAGATAAGTAATAAAATCATTGGTCTCTGTTTCTTTGTAGAAATTTAGCCTGTTTTTCATTGTCAAAAGTAGGTTTTTGTTTTGGAATGTCAAATTTGTGTTTCATTATGAGATGTTTTCTTTGACCCTTCCACAATTCCTTCAAATTATTCCTACATTTGTTGATCTAGATGTCCTAGATTGAGTATTGTGCAAATGAGGTTTGACATAATGTGTCATAAAGGATGTTTTTGAGATGGGCTTGTGTTGGGGAATTCTCAAACCCTTCTGAATGAAGTAACAATAAGATGTATTGTGATTGTTCATGTCACAGGTTGAACAATACTTGTTGAAATAGCAGTTTTTGGTGGAGTGATTGTTCATATCACAGATAGAGCAATATTGATTAAAAAAGCATTCATCTGTCTAGTGATTGAACATTTCATAAATGTCACAATACATTTGTTTGTTTCATGAATCAGATTTTGCCTTGTGCGACTCAGCTGATATTTTGTTTTGCTGAATCACTTTCTTTTCATTAGGGGGAGTTTGCTTCACAACACTACCTTTGTTTAATTTTCTGGGCTATTTCTTTTTCTTCAACCCATTTCTCACCTTTTCTCAAACTGGTTGTTGGATCTAGAAAGGCTGTTGAAACCAAAACCAAGTCACTTAGAAGATTTTGATACAACAAATAAAGGACTTCCAAAGCTAAGTGTGGAGCTTCCGAAGGAAAAAGGAACTCTTCCGAAGACAAAATGTAACACTTACCTCTGAAGGAGAGGTTCAAACTTCTGAAGACAAAGAATCTACTTCCGAAGTTGAAGACTTAGAAAGAAAGATCTGAAGTCAACTTCCAAAGTACAGAAGTCCTCAAGCCTCGGAAGTATAGAAGCCTCTTCTGAAGTATAAGTGGCTTTGGAAGAACTTGTTCTTCCGAAGCCAACTTACCTTCGGAAAACACTGCTATTATCCAGTGGACATAAGTATGGCCTCCCTGACACACCGCTACAAATCTCTGAGATACTGCATGACGTTTTCTCAAAAGCCATGCAGTTGACCATACTTTAATCTACTGTTTACCTTATTATGTTTGTACAGTTGCCATCTTTAGTTGGTGAAAAAAGGTAATTCATGGACATGTCATGACTACCATATCTTAGATAATATCTTATCTAAGATACCTTAACTTTAGCATTGTAGTATATGCTTTAGTCTTAGGTTTCCAGCTGGTATCAAAGTATATCTGGCTGTAGGATCTAGTATATATAGTCTCTCATTGTAACTCATATATCATGCTTGTAAGAGTCTTGTAAGATCTTGAGTTGAGAAGTAATATATACAAGTGCCTTGAAAATTTATTTCTGTGTGTTCCTTTGCTACTTATTATATTATTATCAACTGTTGTAAAAGACTTTACTTCATCTGAATTGAGTGTTTCTATAAGTGAGTTTTAGAGAAATCCAAGTGTTTAAGTTACAAACCCGATCCTGCAGTTGGTATCAGAGCTTCTTAGGCTCTTGATTGTGAGATCTTACCATCCTAATCAACCTGTTTTTCACTCCTCCTTATACCTCACTCAAAATGGCCCTCAACAAATCTAAAGTAGAGATGGGGACGATAACCAAAGCACCCATCATCACCCCTGAAAACTTCAGGTCCTGGAGCAGAAGAATGGAAGGCTTCATCAGGTATTAAGACAGCAAAATGTGGCAATCCATTGTCAATGGCCTGTATAAGCCAAAAGTAGCTGGTGGAAACGGTGCCATGATCGAGAAAGCTGTTGAAGATTATTCTGATGAAGACAAGAAGAAGCTTGATACTGACAGCAACGCTATGATTGTTCTCATGACTGCAATTCCAAACTCTACCATGGTGGGGTTTGAGCATTGCAGGTCTACCAAAGAACTATTTGATGCGCTTGCTCAAATGTATTCAAGATCAAATGATTCCAAGAAGGACTCACTGAAGCAGCAGTTCGAGAACTTCACCCATGTTGCTGGAGAGACTCTTAGCCAGCAATATTTTAGGTACATGGATCTCATTTCTTCCCTTCAATCTGTGGGAATTGCTCATGAACTCAGAGACCTTACAAGAAAGTTCATGAATGCATTACCCAATGAGTGGGCATTCTACTGTGTCTCTATCAAGAGAACAGAAAATCTGAATACACTCACCATGACTGAACTCTATGGGATCCTTGATGGATACCATTTGGAAATGGAAAGGAAGAGGGGTCATCAGACAAGCAGACCCTTGAGTCTTCCTGCTAGCAACGCCTTGATAGTTGCTAAAGGCTTAGAAATCTCCCAGCCTCAACAATACCTGACTTAAACCGAGCAGCCATCTTGTTCGTCTGGGCCATAAATCACATTTCCTCAGACTCCAAGGTCTCAACAAGCTCAGCAAAGCTCCTTTCAGGACAGCTGTGCTTTTGTCTCAATAAGTGGACACACAAGTGATTATCAATACTGTTTTGATGATCTAGAGTGTTTCAGCCTGGACGACATGGAATACGTGGACATAGTCCAACAAATGGCTCTTCTAACCTATAGAGCAAAGAATTTCTTTAAGAGAACTAGAAGGCAATTTCCCCAGAACCCAATCAACAGCAAATTTGGGTTTGACAAAACCAAGGCAAAATGTTACAACTATAACCAACTTGGTCATTTTCCAAGGGAATGCAAGGCTCCCAAGTCCAACCCGGGAACCCCACAGGCCTCCACACATCCCTCTACACCAAAGCCCACTGGAAAGTCAACTGAAACAGCTGCAATGGCTCAAGAAGTTGACTGGAGCTTCATGGTACAGGATGTGACTCCGGCTCAAGCACTCATGGCCGGAATAGATGAAAATAAGGTATATGAACATCTCTGTACTCATGCCTGTATTGCTAAGGTTAAATTGTATCAGGACTACAATATGGAGATTAAATCTGATATTGAGTCTTTAAATGTTTTGAAATCTGACTTTAAAAGGGCTGAATCTAACTACCAAACAAAATTGAGGAGTTAGAGAAAACTGTGTCCCTATTAAAACATGAACACACAAACTATAAGACTCAGATAAAGGATTTAATATCCAAATTGACTGAGGCTCAAGCCCAGCTTGTCACAACTGAGGCTCAAGCCAGGAAGTATGCTATTTCCGAGCAAAACTTCCAAGCCATTCTTGCATCATCCTCTCACTTAACACTTTGTTACCAAACAAAGGAGGGTTGGGAACCAATTAAATTGCTCCACCACACTCTTATGAGTCTATAAGACAACCAAGGTGTGGTACTGAAGAGCAAGAGGTTCCATCTACTGACCCACCTTCTCATGAGTCAAAGAATGATGCAACTATGGAGACCATCACATCGAAGAACCAGGTAATTATGCCCTCCCCTACCAATGATGATCAAACCCTGACCACCAAAGCCAGAAGAAGCAGAGCTAAGGCAGCCAGAAAAACTGCCAAGAAAGTGGCTGAGTCCAAGCTAAAGATAGACCCAAAGCAAAATGGTATATTCATCTCAGCTGGATTCCAGTGGTTGGAAACTCTGATTCAGGAAAGGGGTGTAGTACCAGCACTCCTGTCCTACCAAAGGATCAGAAGTTAAAGGGAAAAGTTGATGATGAAGATAAAAAGAACAAGAAACAACAATCTTCAAATCCCCAAAAGATTAACATTGCATGCATAATGTGTGGTCTGCAAAACCACATGGCCAATATTGTTACTACAATCCTGCTAGCACACATTATGCAAATAATGTTAAAAAGGAAGGAGTCAGGGAAGGTTTCTCATTCGGACCATATCAAATGGTTCAAGTGATGAAAAAGGGAAAGCTTGTTTCTGAAGCAAGGTGCTTTGGGAAGAGTATCTTCTTCTGAAAGGAAAAAGGCTTCGGAAGCTAAAGTTTTCAAGACTCAGAAGAACAAAAGAGTCCCTTTGAAACCATCCCAGAAGAAGACAGCTTCGGAAGAAAAGGTGGTGAAGGCTTCTTCCAAAAAGAAAGAAGCTTCAGAAGAATGCCGAGTTACAAAAGCTTCAACAAACTTATCCTCCATGATCAATCAAGGGATGGAATGGAAGATCAAGGAAGATGTTGTAGCCCAAACCTCTTCTTCAAAGACATCCATTGAACCCCCATTCATAAATTTTGGTTCAATTATGTCATTATCTTTGGAAGAACCCAAGACCAATAAAGCTTGGGTTTCCAATCAAAACTAATCATCTCATCTTATGTGCAGTGACATCCATATGACAAGAATAACAACATTTGGATTGTAGATAGTGGATGCTCCAGGCACATGACACATCTTTGTTGGATACTCTTCTAGCTCCAAAGCTTATAGTGTATACAACATTAAGGATCAACAATTTGAGGAGTCATCCAATATAGTTGTTAATGAGCACACTCCTTGTGTTAGGGGGAATGGACCTGATCACATCTTTGATTTAGAATTGTTTCCAAACTATTCTAAACCCTCTTATGAGAATGTTTCAGTTGGAATAGGTGCTCAAAATGATACTGATGCTGCTGCTAATGATCAACTGTTTGAGCTTCGCAGGCCTAGACCAAATTCTCTAAGTGCTACAATACATTAAGCTTCCACTATTCACAGATCCGATAGTTTAACTATATCAAGGATAGTGAAGCCTCAACAAGTGAGTCACCTATTGAGCCTCAAAACTCATCAGGTGATCCACCACAACACCAGGCAGAAAGAGGTAGTATTTTGAAGGAACAAGCAACTGTTAATACTACTTCACAGCTAACTATTGATGATGTTTCTCATTCATTCAATCAGTCCTCATTGAATGACTTTGAAACTGCAGCTGGACAGAGTGTTCCAGTTCCTGAGCAGAATATGTCTAACTTGGATCAATCTCTACAACTGGAAGTGATTCCTCGTCTTAGGATTCACAACACTCATCCAATTGAGAACATCATAGGGAATGTCTCTGAGGGTGTGAGAACAAGAGGACAGACTGATCAAGGGAATATCTGCTTGTACTCATGCTTTCTATCTCAGATGGAACCCAAGAAGGTAGAAGATGCCTTGAAAGATAGTAGCTAGATTGAATCGATACAAGAGGTGCTGCTTCAATTCAAGAGACAGAAGGTATGGAACCTATGTCTGCTACCATCTGGTCAAGTACCTATAGGCACCAAATGGGTTTTTAGAAACAAGAGAATTGATAGAGGCTTGATCATCAAGAATAAGGCAAGAATTGTGGTTCAAGGATACACTCAAGAGGAAGGAATTGATTATACTGATGTCTTTACACCAGTTGCAAGACTTGAGGCAGTTAGGATCTTCCTTGCTTATGCTGCATCCAAGGACTTCACAGTATACCAACTTGATGTCAAGTGTGCATTTCTATATGGGGATATAGATAGGGAAGTCTATCTTTGCCAACCTCCAGGATTTGAAGACCCACAACACCCCAACTATGTGTGCAAATTGGATAAAGCTCTATATGGGCTGCACCAAGCACCTAGGCTGTGGTATGAGACTTTGTCTCAGTTTCTTCTAAAGAATGGCTACACTAGAGGTACCATTGATAAGACTCTCTTCATTAGAAAGTCTGGAAAGGACATTTTGCTTGTACAAGTCTATGTTGATGACATCATATTTGGTTCCTCAAATGACCAAATGTGCAAGGACTTTGAGAGCATTATGAAGAAGAAGTTTGAGATGAGCTCCATGGAAAAAATGGACTTTTTCCTTGGAATTCAGGTAAAGCAACTGAAGGAAGGGTTCTTCATTAATCAATCTAAATATATCTCTAACATCTTAGAAAGATTTGAGATGAAAGATTGCAAGCCTGCCAAGACACCCATACCCAGAAACCATAATCTTTATCCTGACCTTGAGAGGGAGGATACTGATCAACATCAGTATAGGGCAATTATTGGTTCTCTGATGTATCTAACAGCCAGTAGACCTGATATCATGTTTGCTACTTGCATTTGTGCAAGATATCAGCTGCTCCTAAGGTGTCTCACCTAGCTGCTGTTAAAAGAATCATCAGATACCTCAAAGGAGCACCTAAACAAGGTCTCTGGTATCCCAGAAACAAGGATTTCAATCTTTATGGATACTCTGACAGTGACTATGGAGGCTGCAATATTGACAAGAAATCAACATCAGGAGGATGTCAATTTCTTGGTGGAAGGATCATCTCATGGCAATGCAAGAAACAATCTTGTGTCTCTACATCAACTGCTGAAGCTGAATACATTGTTGCTGCTAGCTGCTGTGCTCAACTGCTATGGATTCAAAATCAGATGTTAGACTATGGATTCAACTTTATGAGTACTCCTATCCATATTGACAACAACAGTGCTATCTCCATTACTGAAAATCTGGTGAAGCACTCCAAGACTAAGCATATTGACATCAGGTATCATTTCATTAGAGATATTCATGAGAAAAATCTAATCAAGTTAATCAAAGTTGATTCAAATGAATAATATGCTGATCTGTTTACCAAAGCTTCTGATCAACAAAGGTTCAAGTATCTCATAATAGATATTGGGATGATAAACATTGATTAATTTGATCTCTTTTGAAAACCTTTTTAATATGTAAGTCTTGTGTCAATAAAATTTAAGCCCTGTTACAAGAAATTCTCTCTGAAATTTTCTATGTGTAAATTCCTTCCGAAGAGAAATTAACCTTCGGAAGACATTCTTATATCTTCCGAAGCAAAATTTCTCAAAGGATAACTTTCTTCTCGGAAGAATTTTTGGCCTCAGAAGAAGCGATTGATTGTATATCAGATCTACTTCCGTAACTTACAAATTCTCTATTCGGAAACAACTCTAACCTTCGGAAGCAAAGTTTTGGCTTCGAAAGTAAGATTTGCCTTCGGAAAGCAAGTTATTTTCGGAAATGTTTTACACTCAGAAGAGAGATTTTACTGTGTAACGTAAATTTTTTGGGCCCCACACTGTAAAAATCAAAGATTTTGTTAATGATGTCAGATTATTTAACTGATTTTAACCTTACCGCCACTGTCATTTCATCCACTAAACCATCACATCACCTTATCCTTACCCCCATTACCGCTTTTCCACAATCTTTTAATAATCTCGACTATTCAATTTCATTCTCTTACTTGCAAATTTTACTACCCTAGAAATTTCTCCTACTCAAGTTTACCCCAGCTCAAATCATCCCTATTCATCTTTCTCTGTTGCTACATCCATTGCTGAAGCAGAGTACATTGCTGCTGTAAGCTGTACTTCTCAGGTACTCTGGCTTCAGAACCAACTTTTGGATTATGGCATTACAAAGACTAAGACTCCATTATTAATGGATAGTGCTTTAGCTCTTTGCATTGTCAAGAATCCAGTCCAGCACTCTAGGACCAAACATATAGAGATCAGACATCATTTTATTAGGGACTGTTTTAAAAAAGTTCTGATTGATCCAAAGTTTGTGCCTAGTGCTGATGAGCTTGCAGACATTTTTACTAAGCCTTTGGATAGTTCGACTTTCCAAAACCTAGTGTTAAGGCTTGGTATGCTGCAGCTAGAATAAGTGATAACTACTGATGATCTCAGTAAATAAGTACTGATGATCATTTGTAACCATATCATAAATAAGTACTGATTCTATTACAAGAACTGATACAATCATAACAACTGATATAAGTACAAACAGATAAGTACTGACGTCCTATGAAACAACTAAAAAACAGCCAAAAAGACTGATGAGTAAGTGTTGAGGACAGTATGAAACAGCTGAAAAGCTATGAATTGACGAAAACTACTGATGAGAATTTTCTCTTCAGTTGTTTCTAAAACTGCTGCTTCATCTTAAACAACTGATGACAAAACCACGTCTTCAGTAGTTTCATAACTACTGATGACTAACACCACATCGTCAGCTATTTACAACAACTGATGACAAAACCACGTCTTCAGTAGTTTCACAATCACTAATGACTAACACCACGTCGTCAGCTGTTTCCAACATCTGAAGCTAAAACCATGGTCTTCAGTAGTTTTATAACTACTGATGCCTACAACCAAGACTTCAGTTGTTTCAACCTCTGAAGGTTAATACCACGTCATCAGT
The DNA here is from genome assembly GCA_025506515.1 of Flaveria trinervia. Lineage (NCBI taxonomy): Eukaryota > Viridiplantae > Streptophyta > Magnoliopsida > Asterales > Asteraceae > Flaveria > Flaveria trinervia. The sequence continues at coordinate 48,119,682 of CM046449.1, forward strand.
CGCTTAAAACTACTGATGACTCATACCAAATCCTTCAGTTGCTTTATAACCCATACCCTATAAATACCTTGTCTTACAGAGCTTTATCATCTCAAACCTAACATTCAAAAACTCAGAACCTTCTCTCACATCAATGGCGAACATGAAGCTTAAACCACGACACAACTGTGTTGCTTACCTTACCAAATCACCCTTCTGGACAAAGTTTGAAAATACCATTGATCTAATGATCAACTCTCCATACAAAACGGCTTTCCTTCTAAATCCTACCATTCATGCCGAATCCCTTCATCAGTTCTGGACGAACGTCACCCTCATCACTGGGGAGAATGACACCGACTCTCTCCAGTCGTTCGTCAACAACCGTCAGGTGGTCATCACTCCAGAAATCCTTCGCCAAACCCTACAACTGGATGATGCCACTTTCCCTACTGGGTATCCAAAGGGCACCACTGATCTATCATTTGCCCAACATGGATACCAGGGTAACCTTAGTGCCTCTACCATCCTGAAGAAGCATTTCCATGATGTGGAACGACTAATTTTTCACATGGTGAATGTATGCTTGGCTCCTAAGACTTCTTCTTGGGATCAAATGTCGATGAGGTGGTGCAACCAAAACCAAGTCACTTAGAAGATTTTGATACAACAAATAAAGGACTTCCGAAGCTAAGTGGGGAACTTCTGAAGGAAAAAGGAACTCTTCCGAAGACAAAGTGTAACACTTACCTCCGAAGGAAAAGTTCCAACTTCCGAAGACAAAGAATCTACTTCCGAAGTTGAAGACTTAGAAAGAAAGATCTGAAGTTAACTTCGGAAGTACATAAGTCCTCAAGCCTCGAAAGTATAGAAGCTTCTTCCGAAGTATAAGTGGCTTCAGAAGAACTTGTTCTTCCGAAACCAACTTACCTTCGGAAAACACTACTATTATTCAGTGGACATAAGTATGGCTTCCCTGACACACTGTTGCAAATCTCTGAGATACTGTGTGGCGTTTTCTTAAAAGCCATGCAGTTGACCATATTTTAATCCACTGTTTACCTTATTATGTTTGTACAGTTGCCATCTTTAGTTGGTCACAAAAGGTAAGTCATGGACATGTCATGACTACCATATCTTAGATAATATCTTATCTAAGAGACCTTAACTTTAGCATTGTAGTATATGCTTTAGTCTTAGGTTTCCAGCTGGTATCAAAGTATATCCGGCTGTAGGATCTAGTATATATAGTCTCTCATTGTAACTCATATATCATGCTTGTAAGAGTCTTGTAATATCTTGAGTTGAGAAGTAATATATACAAGTGCCTTTAAAGTTTATTTTTATGTGTTCCTTTACTACTTATTATATTATTATCAACTCTTGTAAAAGTCTTTACTTCATCTGAATTGTGTTTCTATAAGTGAGATTGAGAGAAATCCAAGTGTTTAAGTGACAAACCCGATGCTACATTGGTCAACATGTTTCTTGTTGCAGATATCAAACCCAACTCCCTACCTTAATCTTGAAGACTGAGGGTCTGATAATGTTTTATATGTTGAACTCAGTGATCCTGTTTGTTTCTTTTTACAGTGAAACCTTTTCTGATTTGCTTGAAGTTTTTGGAGATATGATCTCATTATCAGAACTGCTCTCAACAATAGGTTTCACTAACTTCACATATTCCTTTTTACCTTGTAAAACAAAGGGTATGAATTTTATAAAAGGGACAATTGCTTTTACAGGGCTTGAGGGTTTCATGACACTCACTGTCTTGTCTGAACACTCTTTGATTTTGATTGGTGACCTAACTTGATTTTATCCTCATTGGTTTCAATATAAACATCAGGTTTGTTTTGAGGATTGGTCACTTGTTTTACTATAGATTTAGGTTCCATAATTTTAGTTTCATTTCTTTAGTGAGTGAGACAAATTCAGGCATGATAGTGTAGTTGTCATTGTATGGTGTAGGACATGAATTATACCCAATCCCCGACATGTCCTTTGGATCCTTTTGAGAATCAAGCATCTCTTGCAGCTTCACTAAAGACATTTGAAACTTTTCAAGTTTCACTTCAGTCAGTGAATGTTCAGCCTTAGATTGAGCTAACTTTTCAGTAAGGAGCTCATTCTCAGCTGCAAGAGTATACTTTTCACCATGTAGTTTTTCTATGTCAGAGATAAGAGATTTGATTTTGATTTCAAAGCCTTTTATTTCTCTCTTCATCATTTGTGACTTTACCTTTTCTTCCTTCGTTTTATCTCCCAGTTTATGGTTATGCTCACTATAACCTTGTAATTCATTAATACATTTTTCACTACAAACGTTAGATTTCACCTCAGTAGGCATTGGAGATGGACCATCATTGATATGAGCCATAAGAGCATGATTCTGAAATTGAGGCTTGACTTCCTCTGCATACACACTCCAGTCACATACCCCATCTTGCTTTATCATGAGAGCACTGGCAGAAGAGTGATTGCTTCCATGAGCTTGATTTGTCAGTTGGGGTGGATTTTGATATGATTGGTCTTCATGAGAATGATGATACTACTGCTGTTGGTTGTTAGAGTGAAAGCTTGAGTTAGGCTGTGAGGATGACTAGCCTTGAGAGTTCCTATGATAGTTGTTTCTCTTGGGGGCATTGCATTCTCTGGAGAAGTGGCCAACCATGCCACAGTTAAAGCATTTCACCTTCGATTTATCATATCCAAGTTTTGTATTTTCATTTAGGATCAGCTTTCTGCCTTTTCTAAAGAATTTCTTGCCTCTCATGGCAATCATGGCCATTTGCCATTGTAGATCCATTTCTTCCATATCATCAGGATCCATTTCCTTCAGATCTTCCTGAATTAGATGAGCAGAAGTGAGTCTTCCTCCTAAGTATGCTTCAAAGCTTGCAACAAACGCATTGTAAGTTGCCTTTTGTTCTTTTGATCTTGTGTCTTCAGGAGTGGTTTGAGAAGCAGCAGTGACTCTGGATGTTTGACATGATGTGGATGGATGATTGATTGGTGGAGTTGCAATGAACACGGTGTTATTCAGTTGATCTCTTGATGAGATGAAATCAACCTCTTTAGCGACGAAGGCATTTTCCACAGAATGAGATTCTGATGGAAATTTGTAAGCCTCAATCACTCTTGGTCCACCAAGATTTTTGCTTCTTTCATCAAGTTCTAATGCTTCTATTTTGGCTATCATGATATCCAAAGTAGTACTCTCAAGATCAAGAGTATTTTTCAGCATTGTTACATTTTGTTTCTAGTTTTCAGGGAGGCTGTGAAGCATTTTCTAGTTTAATTTTTTGATCTTGTAAGTGACTCCCATGATTTCCAAATCATTTACTAACTGGCCAAATCTGTGCAGTGGTTTGGATATGGACTCTCCCTTGGTATGGTGGAATGTTTCATACTGATTCACAAGCTTATCCTTGTTAAATTCTGCTACCTCACTACTTCCTTCACACATAATTTTCAATGCATCCCAAACAGCTTTTCGAGTACCATACTTCTCTAATCTTTTCAGAACATCCATCTTGAGTGCTTGAGTTAGAATGGAGTAAGCTTTGAGGTCAATCTTGAATTTCTTATGGTCTTCATCATTAAGAGTTAGATCTTCATTGGGTATTCTTGTAGTTTTGTAAATTGCAGCTTGATCTGCAGACAGAGTGACAGGGATATGTGGCCCCTTGCATATTGAGATCCAAAAATCAGGATCTACACCTATGATGTAATTCCTAAACCTAATTTTCCACTGTTTAAACTCATATTTGTGTTTAAGCATATGAGGTTTAGGTGTATGACCAAGTTCTGAGTAACTATAAGAATCCATTTTATGAATATAGATTATGGGATTTTTAAGATTGATTAGTCCAACTTGTCCAAATAGTTCTAACGGATTTCAAAATTAGATTTGTGATTGTAGTGAGTTTCTTACTATTTAGAATATTTTGGTGAGAATGTGTTGACAGGAGTATTTTCTGATGTTTACTAAGTAGAGATGATGATATACTCTACTAGCAACTCGATTAGCAGATCAACCGAATTCTATTAAGTTCTTGTGTAGATCTGAAAGAGAACCGAGAGCCACTACTCTGATACCAATTGACTGGGTAAGTAAGATTGAGATTCTTACTAAGAATCAAATGTGGTAATCAAGTCAATGATTGAATGGCAGAAACAAACAATCAAACAACATTCAATGCAAGAATTATACTCATAAATGCTTTTGTATTATATATATGAAAGTTGATTGATTACAGAGAATAAATGACAACAAAAATTCTCTATGTCTATCAACCGTCACCTCATGTATGAGGTTACCTATTCTATTTATAGGCAGACAAGATGCCTTTCACAAAATGACTAAACTACCCATAACCTATTACATTAGAACTAGTCTAAGTCTTGATCCGCATCTTTGCTTGTTCATCCGCATTGGCAAATGCGTATGAGTTGACTTGATCAGCATTTCTTTACTTGATCATCCGCATTAGTATGTTGGTCATCCGCATTGGTTAATGCGGATGAACAAATACTTATGCTCATTTGTTCGGTCATCCGCATTTGTCAAATGTGGATGACTAAAGTCTTGTCCGCATTAATACTTGGTCTTCCGCATTTGTCAATGCAAAAGAACAAATACTTGTCCGTATTTGTTTTATGTCTTCCGCATTGACAAATGCGGAAGACTATACTTGGTTTTTCTTGAGTAGGATCTTCATCCACATTTATTCTTGGACTTGTGGAATTCCAGCAAAGCAATCATCAAATCATCCATTGAATTTGCATGTATGATCCTTTCAGGGTGCAACAAAGTGTCCATGTCTTTTGTGGCCTTCCTTTGTATCTTCCTTTGGTCTCTAACTTGTCCATCTTCTTTTACAAAATCATATCCTAATACAATTTTTTAATAAAAGAAATGCACCTAATCTGTTTATTGCATAACCAAATAATAAATAAATTACAACCCAAAGATACAAACACAAAATTAAATTACAACCCTTTAAAAGAATAAAACCAAACATGACAAAATATCCAACCAAATACAAAACACACTAGGTCAAGGCTATGTTATGCACTAAAACATGTATCCAAATACAATATCCAAGAACAAAATGAACCCCTTTTTAAGCCTCAAAATTTCAGCCAACATAAACTAAATTTTTTTGGGTTTTTGTCCAAACAAAACATTCAACCATTTGACATCAATCTTTCAAGGTTTATTCTAAAGCATGTAAAATAAAACATGAAAGTCAAGGGATTCAAACATCCAATTAAAATCAGCCCCTAATGGGTTGAAAACTCCAACAAAACTACTTTTTCTTGGACTTTTGATGCAAGTTTTCTACATAACCGGCTCTAGATTCCATTGTTGGTTGGTTGCAAGTTTATAAAAGTTTGTTTAACCATTTAAACAAAAACGCAACGGATATATGAAAATATATATTATGTTTAGATTATGAAATAAACCATTTATTAACCAAAAAACAAACCCAAGAACAGGGATCATGTATGTGAAAAGAAATGCTATCAAACAAAACCAACCATAGGGTGTTCATAGAATACTACCTTTCTAATAACAAGGAGATTTGAGATGGATGATAGATGAAGAAGATGATGTTCTTGAATGTAAACCTCCAAGGAAGAAGGCCTCAAGCAAGTATACCCACAAGCTCTAGCCAAACACCTAACTTGTTAGGGAGTTGAACACCAGAACTCTTCTCCTTCTTGCAAATCCGAAATCAGCCAAGAGAGACTTCAAACTGAACCAAGAAATTTGAAAATTTAAGCCAAGATAAGGAAGAGAGAGTTTTGATTTGTGTGTGTGAGAGAGTGTGTTTTTGGTAGAGTGTGAAATGGGTTAATGTCTTTTATTAAAACAAGACATGGAATCCCAAGATTGGCATGCAATGGGGTGGCCGAAAATGGGGTTTTCCCACCCATTTTCTATAAACTTTTCACACTCATTAATCCATAAGTTTATAAAATTAAACCCCCCTTTAATTTTAACACATTATTATTTGTTATTATTTAACTTACTTAAATAATAATACAAATAATTTCTCATGAACAAATTATCCATATTATGTTGTTCTATTTCAAAATCAATGATTTAGAAAACCCATTTTCTAAATTGGTGTCAATATTTATTTGTTTGATCTTATCAAGAAATAAATATTTATTGGTGTTTGTTTAGCTTATTATTGGGTATGAACCGACTTGGATCATAACGTACCAACCACATCAATCTTGTATGTGTCTTGGGCATACAAGATCCAACACAGTTCCACCCATGGCTAGAGAGGTAAGAGATAGACTATGTTCATTAGTATGTGTTGAGGAATTTGAAAGATATAGAGTCCATGCTTAGCAACTGGCTGATAAAGTGAAAGAAACAATGATTTTGAATAAATTTCATGTAAGAGAATATAAGTTATATCAAATCAAAATTAACTCTTTACAAAAGGATTTAGATAAACTTGTTTCAGAAAACTACACTTTAATAGCACAAGTTGAGCATCTGACCACTTTCTTAACTAAATCCATGGCTGGTCATGCATTGTAAGGTTAGATACAAGACTGATCATGCATTGTAAGGTTTGATACAAGGCTGATGCAACCCAAACACCCAAAGTCTCTCCTACATGCATGCATAAATGTACTAAAGTGGAATGCTTTGGAAGTTTCACACTCTGTCTTAGAAAATATTCTAAGTGTGAAATCTTCTGAAGCCAAGACCAACATCTTCTGAAGCCAACATGAAGTCTTTAGAAGCTTCAGAGACAAAGTCTTCCGAAGCCAACTCTTAAAGATAGATTTCTTCCGAAGACTTTTGAACACATACTTTATCTGATGTACCTTTTCTATAAAGCTGGACCCCTTTCCACTACAACTCTGATAAGACACCAACTTTACGTAAGTTGGTGAAAGGTCCATGCTTTTGGTAACTGTACATTGAGGTCTTGATTCTGTAACTTTCTACTTTATGTACTTTATCCATTTTGTAATATATTAGGATGTGAGCTATGGCATGCTATAGTAACTAGTCAAAAGGCAATCTGGCTTTTGACTCTATATTGTTTTTGTTGTTGTCTAGATCATGTATCCAGCTAGCCTTCATAGTATGGCCCGATGTAGGTTGTAGTATAAGTATCTCTGGTCCTTTGTATCTTAAACCATTGCTTTGAAAACACTTCTAAGGAACTAGAGAGCAATATACATCATCCTTGAAAACCAACTACTTGTGTTGTTCTTGTTATGTCTCTTGAATAGTTGTGTTTCTTAGTTCTCACTAAAACTAGTTTCTAGTTCCCCATTTGATCTGATAAGTGTTATTACACACTCTTCTCTTTGTGTTGTTGTGTTGTAAGCAAGTACCCTTAAACGGTCCTGCATGCATAAACTGAAGTGAAACTTTAGAAGTTTCAATTTTCATCTCAGCAATATGAGAAATTATTAAATTCTCATATTGAATTAAAGAACCGGTATGGGTTGGGATATAATGTTGTTGCACCTCCTATAAATGATAATTATACAACTTTACCTAAAAAAATGACATACAACTTGTTAAATCATTTTGTGCCATGCACCAATTTTGTAACAAAATCTAATCAGCAAGTTAATAATAATGAAACCGAGGTGAGTGAAATTGAGTCTTCTGAATTAGAAAATATTAAACAAAATAACATAGAATTTGACTTTGATGAGTGTGATGACTTGGATGATTCTGATGAATATGATGATGATCAATTGGACACCAGTAAGAATGTTGCTTTTGAAACAATCATTCCTAAAGTTCTTGAAGAAATGAAGTTGCATATCCTTTAAAACAAAGAAACATGTTGAAGACTATGACTGGGTAACTAAGATTAAGATTCTTACTGTGAATCGAATATGATAATCAAGTTAATGATTGAGTGACGGAAACAAACAATCAAAGAACATTCAAAGCAAGAAATATACTCATAAATGCTTTTGTATTATATATGAAAGTTGATTGATTACAGAGAATAAATGACAACAAAATTCCCTCACTATTTCAACGCCACCTCATGTACGAGGTTATCTATTTTATTTATAGGCAGACAAGATGCCTTTTACAAAATGACTAAACTACCCCTGAACTATGACATCAGAACTAGTCTAAGTCTTCATCCGCATCTTTGCTTGTTCATCCGCATTGACAAATGCGGATGAGATAACTTGATCAGCATTTCTTCACTTGATCATCCGCATTAGTATGTTGGTCATCCGTATTGGTTAATGCGGATGAACAAATACTTATGCGCATTTGTTCGGTCATCCGCATTTGTCAAATGCGGATGAGCAAAGTCTTGTCCGCATTGTTTCTTGGTCTTCCGCATTTGTCAATGCAGAAGAACAAATACTTGTCTGTATTTGTTTTATATCTTCCGTATTGACAAATGCGGAAGACAACACTTGGTTTTTTTGAGCAGGATCTTCATCCGCATTTATTCTTGGACTTGTAGGATTCCAACAAAGCAACCATCAAATCACCCATTGAATTGGCATGTATGATCCTTTCAGGTTGCAATAGACTATTTGCAAGAGAATAGCTCAGCTAAATGAAGGTCTCCAAGAACTACATCAGCAACAAAAACCTTCAAATAAAGTAATTGAGATTTGTACATCTACTAAGAAAGTACACACATCTTCCGTAGAAAAGGGAAAGAAGAAACACTTAGCAGATCTTCAGCAGAAGAAGAAACCTTCTTCAATTCAAGTCTGCTGAAAACCAAATCTACTGAATTAGTAGAAGATCTACAGAAAACAAAAGCAACAACCAACAAATTAAACCATAAAGTGATGAATCCCAAGCAGAAGAAATCAGCAAATGGTAAACAAGAATCCATTGATAATGTGTTAGGGAAAGGCAAGGATAATCACTATAAAATTGCAAAAGGATTTGAAGCCTCAATAGCTAACAAAGAAGAAGAAAGTTGATTGATTATGACAAAGAATTAGAGGAAATGTATTGTAAATGGTGTGATATGAAAAACCACAATACTGAAGATTGTTACTTCAACAGTTATGGTTCTATTTGCAATATGAACAATCACATGACATCCGATTGCTACTTCAACAAACATTGTGCAATTTGTGACAAAAATAACCATTCAACTCAGGAATACTATTTCAACAAAAAGAACAAAACAAAGAGCACAAAGCAAAAACAATCTGATAATGCTGAATTAGACTCTCAATCCATTGATGGTCAAGAAGATTCAGAACCAAAGAAGCAAAAACAAAAACAAAAGCCAAAACCAAAGGAGAAAACATCTACTGATGTTCAACCTTTGAAGAAAAAACAGCATTTTAGCAATCCAAAGCACCTCACAAAAATTTGGATTTGATTGAAAAAGAAACAAATGCTCATGATGCTTTCTTTGATAATTTTGAAAAGGGAACTCATGTACCTCATTCAAAATCAAAAGATAATGAAACTTTCAACAATCAAGGTTCATTATCAAAACCAAAGCAACAAACCAACAAAGATAAGGTGAATGAAGAAGAGATTGAGAAACCTAAACCTAGTTCAACAACCTCATTATCAACAGAATCATCCTCACCAAAAACAACACAAAATAAATCAATTAAAGCTAAAATTAATACTGAAACTTCAAGACTGGTTCATGAAGGAGTAATAAGTTTAGACATTGTTGGCAAACCCAAGATCATTAATGCTTGGGTTTTCAATTCTAATTGATTTCTTTCTATGTGCAGGAACAATCATGGAGAGCTGACAACAAGTGGTATGTTGATAGTGGTTGTTCCAGGCATATGACAGGATACTGTTCTCTTCTCCATGACTTCAAGTATAAAAATGCCTTATATATGGCATTTGGTGGGGATAAGAAGGGAGGTAAACTAATTGGTGAAGGAATGGTAACTAATGGTGCACTCAATTTGAGAAAGTAAATATTGTGAAAATTTGCAATATAATATATTGAGTGTCTCAAATTTGTGATCAAGATTATACCACATTATTTGATAACACTGATTGTTACATTCTTAATCTAGGTTTTTCAGTTCCAGAAGAATGGATCCTTCTTAAAGCATCAAGAAAAGGAAACACATATGTTTTGGATATGAACAATAATGCACTCACAAGACATGAAACATGCCTACTATCTAAGTCATCAGAAGATGAATCTCAATTGTGGCATAGAAGGCTTGTTCATTCTAACATGAAGAACATAAAAAAATTGGAGAAAAATAACTTAGTCATTAGATTGCCAAGAAATAGTTTTATTGTTCAAACCATTGTCCTTCATGTTATAAAGAAAAACAACATAGAGTGTCACATAAATCCAAAATTATCAATTCAAACACTACACCACTCAAATTTCTTCACATGGATTTGTTTGTCCAACCAATGTGATGAGCATTGGTAAAAGGCAATATTATTTAGTTATAGTGGATGATTTCACTAGATTCGCATGGATCTTTTTCTTAAAACAAAAGAGTGAAATATCAGAAACATTAATGGAATTTGTTATCAAGATTGAGAATCAACTTGATTTAAAAGTTAAAGTTTTTAGGAGTGATAATGGGACTTAATTTGTTAATACTGACTTAGATTCTTTTTTCAGGAATAAAGGCATTACAAGGCAATTTAGTGCACCATGAATTCCATAACAGAATGGAATTGCTAAAAGAAGAAACAAAACACTTATTGAGGCAGCAAGAACAATGCTAGCTGACTCATAATTGCCAATCACCTTTTGGGCTGAAGCGATGAACACAACATGCAATGTTCAAAACAGGACATTAATTGTCAAAGAACATAATAAAACACCTTATGAGCTTCTATTCAAAAGAAAACCTTACATAGGATATCTTAGAGCCTTTGGGTGTCATGTATCTATTTTAAACACAAAAGAACAATTAGGAAAATTTTCAAAAAAAGCCTATGATGGTTTCTTTGTTGGATATTCTTCAATATCTAAATCATATAGAATTTACATTCCATAACATAACATTGTGGAAAAAACTCCTAATGTGTCATTTGATGAATCCTTATTTCCTAAATCTATAAAAGGATCATCATGGTTGTTTGACATAGATGCACTAACAGACTCATTTGACTATAGTTATTTGAATAATGCAGGATCTGATGATACATGTTATCCATTTGTTCCCCCAAATATGAATGAAGTGTCATTGTCTGCTGATCCTCAAAAAATACAAACATCAAGTATCATGGAACAAGGAACAATCAATAATAACAATAATGTTTCACAAGTACAAAAAAATGGATCTACATCCTCAACATCCTCAGATGAGCATCCTACATCTGGAGATATGAATAATGCCTTAGCAGTTGTTCCATACTCTCAAGCACATACTCAACACATTAGAGATGATCCACTACATTCCAAAGAGTTGATGTCGGGAAGTCAACATATACCATACGTAGATATTACTGTAACTACTATGGAAGCACAAAATACTTCCGGAGAAGTTCGTGCAGAAGACATTCACAATGCACCTGATGTTCAAACTCAGAAAGAACACTCAACTTCCAATAATGAACATGCGGAACACTTTTATTACATCCTAAATTCATCTGCTTGGTTGGATCCATCTATATTAATGGATATGACTAAATTGTGATCATCTATTCCATTTGAATATACTCCAACAATAAGAATTCATAAGACTCATCCAACGAACAACATCATTGGTGATCTTAATGAAAGAACAACAAGAAGCAAAGGGGGAGCTGCAAACATTTGTCTTTTCATTTGTTTTCTTTCACAAGTGGTTTATCCAAACATCATAACTACACTAAATGGTAATAGTTGGATTGAAGCTATGCAAGAAGAGCTTTAACAATTTAGAAAGCAGAAAGTCTGGAATCTAGTCGATTTACCTGAAGGTCAACATCCTATTGGAACAAGATGTCTCTTTAAAAATAAACTAGATGACAGAGGTATAATTATGAGAAGCAAAGCAAGGCTGATTGCAGAAGGTTACACTCAAGAAGAAGGGATAGACTATGAAGAAGTTTTTTATAAGAGTATCATGAATTACAGCCATAAGAGTATTCCTAGCCTATGCATCATATAAAAAGTTCACTGTCTATCAAATGGATGTCAAATGTGCTTTTTATATAGCAAAATTGATGAAAAAGTCTATGTAGCTCAATCTCTTAGTTTTGAAGATCCTGATTGCCCATATAAGGTGTACAAGTTTGACAAAGCTTTGTATGGACTTCATCAAGCGCCAAGAAAGTGGTATGAAACATTATCATCTTTCCTGCTCAAACTTGACCATAAAAGAGGAACTATTGATTAGACTCTCTTTCTCAAAAAAGAGTATCAAGATCTCATAGTTTTCCAAATATATATTGATGACATTATATTTGGATCAACAAACAAGAGATTGTGTGTAAGCTTTGAAGATTTGATGAAATCAAAGTTTCATATGATTTCAACAGGAGAATTAACCTTCTTTCTTGGTCTACAAGTCCATCAGAAAATAGATGGGATCTTCATCAATCAAGAGAAGTATATTCATCTAATATTAAAGAAGTATAATCTTGCTCATGCATCTTCTTTCAAAACACTTGCTTCAACAATTGATAAGATTGTACCAGATCCTACAAGAAAATTTGTTAATCAAAGATTGTATAAATCCATGATAGGATCTCTTATGTACTTAACTACCAGTAGACCTAGCATAATGTTTGTTGTGTGTTTTTGTGCTAGGTACCAATCAAATCCGAAAGAGTCTCATCTGAATGCTGTTAAGAGGATTTTTGGATATTTGAAAGGGAAACCTACCCATGAACTTTGGTATCCAAAGGTTGGTGACTTTACTCTTTACTCATATTCAGATAGTGACTTTGGAGGATGTAACAATAATAGAAAATCCACAACTGGTGGAAAATTTTGATCAATGTCAAAGTATCAATCAATAAGATGTAAAATATGTGTTCCTATTCACCTTAACTAGTTAGGGTAAGTAGGGTTGTCAACCTCGTGCAATTAGTGATCGGTGTGTCATACTTTGACTTGTAAGAAAACAGATTAACTAATGAATTATCAAACTATTGCCTCTTGGCTGTGAAAAGTGAATCTTAGAATGATTAACAACTTCATTAAGAAAACAAATTACAATTAATGAAATTGATTAGAAGATGATTATGAAAAAGGGTAATCCACCCCGGGATTCAGGTTCAGTTCTTGGTAATCACCTAGTTCAACTTGGTGGAAAATCCTTAACAGGGATTCTATACGTGTAATGATTAAGTGATAGAGATAACCAAGACTTAACGGGTCTTAGTACACCATGTTAATTGAATTAACAACCAAAACCTTGCAATCATACAACTTGCGCATAATCATATAAAATTCAAATCAAGATTTACTAAAACAATTGTTTAAACAATCAAGACACAAGTTAAACTCAATAAAGAACTTAACAGGCTCTAAAGTTTAATCCCACAAAATTTGAACATAAACGAAAACCTAAAAACACGAAACCTATCACCCGAGGTAGATCACGAAAAGTTTAGCCTTGCATCTTCATGAATTCGGCAACAAGAACGGATTAGAACATGATTTGATGGATTGGAATGAGTTGGAGAAGTAGAATTAACCTCAAGAACTTTGTGCTCCCAATGCGAATTAGGGTTTTTAGATTGATAACCCTCCTTAAATATGGTCAAAATCTGGAAAATTACATCAAATCCGACCCTATGACGTAAGTTACATTCTTAGGGACGTAAACTACGTCCTCCCCCATGATATACGTGGTTAGCCTCTGTCTTACGTCCAAAAACCTACCAGTTTTAGAAAGGATGTAGCTTACTTCCTTTAGGACGTAAGTTACGTCGTATGCTCATTTTGCACCAATTTCTTCATTTTCTTAATCTCTTTTCATCCATATATCATCCAATCTTCGTGCAAGCTTTGAATACATCATTGAAGCTTCCCACACCTGTAATTCAAACCTAACACAAAGTGATTATGCTCGATAGGAAAATCATGTTAAAAGCATACATTTAAACACTTTAAACACATACAAAACATGCTCGCATCACATCCCACACTTATCATTTGCTTGCCCCCAAGCAAACTTGCTCATAACACTACAACTATCATTAGACAAATACGATCTACCCATGTGTTCACCATCTGTTAGCTAAGGTCCCAAGTCATGCCCATTTACTATATCATACATGAAGTTATAACTTTGTAAGCAAAGCTATTACTCATTTGAAATTTCATCTATCTAACCAAACCCAACAAGCTTTCTAGTCTTCCTTATGCATGTAATCACACCTCTAACAAGTTTCACTCCTCTCGGTTTAGTATCTGGTCTAGCAAAAGGTGTGCCAGTATATCAGTGTAGTACTCTCAACCAAGAACAATTCATTATTGCCATAAGCTTGCATAATGATTGTGAGTCCTTCAAATAACACAAACCATGCACACATCAAAAGGGCTTTGAAAGGTTGTAATGTAGGGCTTATGGTTTAGGTTTGGATAAGGAATTTGGAGTGGCTAAAGGTGATGGAATTCAAATAAGAATGTTAAACATACTATACAATAAATCACCACTACACAGTGAATTTGGGTAAACTTAACCCATATTCAATATTATTATCACTGAACATGACATTGATATTCTGGTCATTTTGACTCATTATTTCTTCTTTTTTTGCTTTTTTTCTTTCTTTTTATGAATAATGATTATATCTAAACACTTTACTACTTCTTACAATATTATATCTAAAATTCAAGGAATACTTATCAGATTTCACCACATGGGCTTAAAAAGTACAAAAGATTTGAAACGGCTAATGGGTTGATTCGGGTTTAAACAAATAAAGAGGTTGGGGGCTCAATGTGGCGACTAGAGGATCATTTTAGGGTAGGATAATACAATTGAAAAAGGCTAATAAAACAAAGATTCATCCTAGGGCCTTAATCATATATGTGCAACAATTTGGTTCATGATCTCGAAACGTATCAATTATGCAAGTTCTGGAATAATGTCATCGTTCTGGTAAACACACATGAAAGGAAAATGAGCAATAAACTATTGATGTTCTAAGCTCATGCATAGGCTTAATCCTTACTAAAAAACGATGGTGGATAGGTTATGTAACAACATGCATAAAGAGTTCACTCTCTAGCTAGTCACCCCGGTTAAACTTCCCAATCAATTTTCAAAATCACTCCTTTTGTAGTAAGATAGCTATGACTAAGGACCTTTGCTTGTGCATAGGTTAAACATACTTTCACAATTTCCATTGAAAATTTAAGCTTTCATGCATAAATAAGTCACTTTAGGGGCATTTTAAAAACTCTTGTTCAATCGATTTTTTTTCTCAATTTTAAATCTTTTTTACAATCTTCAATCTTCCCCCCATCCCCACACTTAAAACTTTACATTGTCCTCAAAGTAAACTTTAATATTGTTGTGTGAAACAAGGGTCCTAACCTTTACCCAAGTGAAGTTACAAAGCTAACTTTCCAATACACATTATGCCTACCATGATTGTACTAAATGACACCAAACTAGCAAAGCTTTAATATTTGGAAAAAGTACATGGACCTGATCATCGATGATAAAAGATGCCTTATCAGCAATATATGGTGGTTATGGGTCAACACAGATAAGTAAAGCCGCCCACACACACATTCCTTTATGCTCCTAAAGATCCATTAGATTCCCCACACATGAGTATTTGCATATGGTGTTTAAAGCTGAAAAATAATAAACAAAACAAAACAAACAAAACAAAACAAAGCAAAACCTAAAAGAAACAATTCAATTTTAGGTTGCCTCCTGATTAGCGCTTAGTTTTAGGTTTTCAGCCAGACCGTACCTGCGACCACTCATGGTGGTGGAGTAGGATGCTTGACTCCGGTATTCTTCAAATAATCTGGTGGGTCTTTAACTAGATCGCATTGTGGCCCAAACATTAATGCCTCAACTCTATCTTTTATATGATCAAGTGGATCACCAACTTTTTTCTTCATTTTAGGCTTCTCATCTTTTGTTTCTATCATCATAATTAGCTCTTTCTCTTTTTTTAAATTCACCATTCCTTCAAGTCCACATGCTTAACCCTATCATACTCAAGACTATTCTTAAAATTGGTGTTCGTGCTTACATATGGAGTGTAAATAGGAACACACATGTTAGTCATATCTTCCACAAAAACTTAATCATTAACAAAATACTTAACCAACTTGGAAAATACATCAAAACATAAATTACGAGTTTCGTAAGTCATTTCAATTGTCCCATCCCAAAAATTGATTTGAGCATTGGCAGTTGCTAAAAATGGTTGACCCAATATGACCTCCGGTTGCTCATTTGTCCTCACCGGTGCATAGTCAAGCACCATAAAGTCCACTGGGTAGTAAAATTCTCCCAACTTGATTATAACATTCTTTACCATCCCCCAAGGACTTTTCTGAGTCCAGTCAGCTAACACCACAGTGGTGTTAACTTCCTCTAGATAACCAAAGTCATCTGATCATATAACATACCTGGCAAGATACTAACAGCTGCTCTATAATTCAAGAGTGGTCTTTTTATCTTCAATTTCCCCACTTTGATTGGAATGATGGGTGCTCCTTGGTCACTATCTTCCACTTCATTCATTTTCTCTTCCTTATCTGCAACTTGTTGTGGAACAGAAGTAAAGTTATTCTCTATAATTAAGAGTCAGGAAAGATACTAACCGAATTGATATGAACATTTCTCATGTTTTCTGTGTTGGTTCCTTGATGTTAAGGATTGATTCTGATATTACTCGGTAGTTTCCCGGGGTTCCTCTTATCTTGGCCACATCCTTAGCAAGTTGACCCACTTGTTTATTCAAAGCTTCATAAGATTGTCTCTAATTTCATTTTCCCTTTTATTTTCTTGCAATCTCCTATCATCATGTTCATTAAAGCATCTAACTTTGCATTTGTAGAGTCTTCACTTCCACTTGTCCCGATGGAGGATTCCTTGATATTTCGGTTGAACTCCCTTGTTGACCTCCATGATTGTAGTTCCCTTGATTGTTTCCTTGAGAATATAAGTTCTTTGATAACCCTTGGTTGTAATTCCCTTGTGTTTGATTTTGATAAGTTTGACCGCCTTGTTATTGCCTTGAAAAAGTTAGGGTTCATCTGATTGAGCATTACCATATTTGAATTAGGAATGATTCCCAATCCAGGATGATAAGTATTGGAACTCATATTGAATTGCTTCCTATCTCCATAAACTTGATTGACTTCCTTACTTTCTTCCTTTATTAGCAGGACAAAACTCACCATTATGACCCAATTCACCACATTCTTCACATACACATAGCCCACATTTGCAACCTTCCTTCCCTCATGTTCTTCCTACTTTGCCATTGTTTTCCAACGATGGAATTCTCTCTTAGTTCTGACAGGATCAGTGATCACAAGTTTGATGTATCAGAATGAAAGCAGCGGAATACAAACACGAATTAGACAAATTGTAGCAAGCAATCGATATTGTAAGCGTTAAGATCGCATACGGTTATAGGGAGAGAATATGAATTTCTGATTTCTAGGAATGTTTATAGATGTAGAATATTTCTAATCGAATCACAATCATTCCATTCAATTGCTCATATCGCTCAATGATTACAATAGGTTGTCACTCCTTATATAGAGTGCAACAGTCACTGCTGTTATCACGGAAAGTGACAACTGGCAGATCCAATACAGAAATAACTAATCTTAACAAACTACTGAAATGTTCACAACTACTGAGAACATATCAGCAAGTTAAGTACAAAATATAAAACTACTGAAACTACAACGACTGAAGAACAAGCTCTTCAGTCGTTTTACAAAACTACTGAAACATAGAAAATAAAACTACTGATATCACAACTACTGAAGAAGTACTCTTCAGCAGTTGTGACAAACTACTGAGGCTTCAGTACTTGATCTTCAGACTTTGACCTTCAGGTGTTTCATCAGCTGATGACTTCAGTAGATATCATCAGCTGATGTCTTCAGTCTTTGTCTTCAGACTTTGTACATCAGTTGTTGATCTTCAGCACTTGTGAACTCTTCAGCTGTTGTACTTCAGTACTTTGGTCTTTCAGCTTCAGCACTTGTGTTCTTCAGCTGTTGTACTTCAGCACTTTGGTTCTTCAGCTGTTAAGGTCTCAGCACTTGATCTTCAGCTGTTGAGTCTTCAGCACTTGTCAAACTACTGATGAGGCTTTCAGCAGTTGTTGTGATACCGTGTGGGACTTAGAGATTTTCTGATCTTGGCTCATTGGTTCTTTTGGTCCAACAAACTCCCCTGAACCAATGCAGCCAAAACCTCTAACTTATTTATACTCCCACTTATTGATGGCCAAATGTTGGTCTTTTTCCTTCTTGATCAGTAGAGAAGATGACCCATGTACGCTCCGGCCTGGGAAGAAATCTCAAATATTTGTTTGGCAGAGTATGAATGGGAACTCTGTTTTGGGGAACTGGACACAGAGTTGTTATCCCATTCATGAGATTTACTTCCCCATAATGAGTCTGTATGACTCACGAACATAGGCCTCAAGGAGAAAATTTGTTCCTCTTGAGAGAGTTCTTCAGCTCCTCCTTCGAAGAAGAACTCTGGACCATAGTACTCTGATAAGTACTTCATGGTCCTGCCATTTTTCAGCTCCACCGTAGTTACCTCCCTGTATACAAATTCATCAGGATGGTTGCCTTCAAGGAGTAACTGGAGCTCATTCTTTTGGATGTCTTCAAGCTTTTTGTATAACAACCCCTTCTTAATCATCTTGTTTTCTAGTAAGGCTTGAGGTGTCTTCTTTGCTTGGTGAGCTTTCTTGAATTCATCAATGATTTCCCAAGGTGAGACTACAACGGCCAACATGATGGTAGATTCTATTGTTTTTCGTACTTGGCCGTTGTATCTGTGTGGGATAGTTCTTTTATGGATTCTAGAACTCACCCTGGGGTCTGGCCATACTCTCACTCTCTCCTTCTGATACTGAAAGGTGTGTCTGAGAGTGTACAGCCTTTGAGCATGCCCTTTCATGGCTTGAATAGATGATGACTGAGGAAATTCCTTGTCAACCATCTTCAACAGTTGCTCATCGTGCTGTTTCTGCTGTTCTTCTTCTTCTATCTTGACTCTGACCATTTCCCTTTGAGAGTCAGGTGTGATCATGGATTGACTCTGGGGTTTGGTAGCTTCAGAACAGCAGAGAGTGGCAGACTATCATCTTCATCCTCTCTTCTTCTTCTTCTTCCATCCTCAGCACCCTTCTCCTCCTACGGGGTACATCACTGGATGATGGTTGGGTTGGTGAAGGGATTGGTTTTGAAGAGAGAGGATGTTTGGATTTTGGCTTAGAGGTTGGTTGGGAGATTTGAGGGATAGGATCTGTTTGAGTGGGTGGAAGGGAAGGTTGATCTAGCATCCTTGTAGTTAATTTTGCTTTGTAAGTTTAGCCATCTCTAACCTTTTGCCAGCCCCAGCCTCATCAAGGGCTTCCACAATGATCCCTTTGTTGAATTGCTCAGACAGACAGATTCTGGTGGCTATAGCCAGAATGCTGTCCCTGGACCATGCGCGGATCTCCATTAATGATCTTCCCAAGTATTTTGCAATAAAGCGGATCATTATTTCCAACCTCTCTTTCTCAAGAGCATCATACCTGCCCATCGGGTTTGTATCTCTTGTACCTCTAACCTTCTGATCTCACTATCCAGTGTGGCTGTGTCAAACCCCTGCCTGAATAGTTGTTCAATTATTTTATCCATGGAGCGGCTGTGTGTGGTGTCAGCTTCTTTGACCAGCTCCTCCAAGGATTTTCTTCAGCAGTATGATCATCAGCACTTCTCTTTCGCTTGTACGTGAGCAGAGGTTGCTTTTCTTTTCCTCCTCTTCCTCAGATCTCTTCCTCTTTCTATCTTTCACTGCAGTACTCTCCCCCTTTTTGGTTGCATTGGAGGAAGGGGTTGGTACCGCAGAAAGAGTCTTGTGGACAGCAGCATCAACCAGGGGCTGTAATGTTGAGGAAAGCCTCTCATCAAGGGCTTTGATCACTATATCAGTGATTATGGGGGTGATGAGAGGGAGGGAATTTGGTATAGCACCTATTTGCTCAGGAGGGTTCTGTTCCTGAGAAGTAGGGCCTGAAGCAGAGGCGGGTGGTTGATTTTGGGGTGGCTCAGTGTTTGGAAACCTTCAAGGGAAGGTGCCATCTGTGGGTGTATGATGGTGGCAGATGGACTTGCATCCTGAGACATCTTGGCCAGCAGCTCTTTGAGTCTGCTAACCTCATCCTCTAGAATGGTATTTTGAGCAACTACATCATAGAAGAAGCTCAGGTCATCATCAGTTGATACTGAATCACCTGACCTCCTGCTTAGAGCAGGATTTACATGCACTGGGTGTAGACCAGTTGGTGCATGTGCCCCTTGTGCTTGGTACTGGGGACTTCCAGCCTCAGGACAATGTCCATCATCAGCTGTTGCCTCTAGGGAGGTCTTAGCAATGTTACCAGCCTCACTCTGGTCATGTGCTGAGTCAGAGGAGGTGGCAGCCTCACTAGATATTCTAAGCTCCTTGTCTACACCAGGAGATAGAATTGGGAAACCCCTGTGCTGTGGGTTCTCAGGTGCACTGTGTTCCTCCCCCTCAATTGTAGAGGTATTCCCAGTGGAAGTGGTTTCTGGGGAGGGGTGAGGAGTGCAATTGAGTCAGCACTTGTGCTATTAAAGTTGGGCTGTGAGGGGCGGTTGTTTGGGGTAAGGGGTTAGACAGTGTGCACCTGGGGTGGATGGTGCTCTTCAATGGCAATCTCCTCAAGTGAGTGAGATCCCAGATAAGTAGGTGCCCCTTGGGTTGCTGCAGGCTCCTGTTGAGAGGAAGCCTGAGCGGCTGTGGCTGGAGAGTCATTGTATCCACTAGGGGGTTTGGACTAGTGGATATATCCTGCGTTTGTGTGCAGGAGCATCCTCAGGGGACTCAATTCCCTGAGTAGCCATTTTGGGTTTCTTTTTGGTGGGTTTGGTGGGGACATTGGATTTGGAGGTGGTGGCTGTGGGTTCCAGCTGCGTGGGTTTTCGCAGCTTGGCAGCCAGTTTGAGTGTCCGGTCAGAGTTGTGCCGGGAGTATACTTCTGGCAGAACAGCCGTAGCAGGGACTCCCAAGCCAACAAGTCCCTCAGCATTAAGCTGGTCTATAATAATGGCCATTATGAACCGTGGATAGAGTATCCAACGGTTGGCAGTTAGTTTTTGAGCCATATCTTTGAGCTCTGAAAATATTAATTCTGAAAAGTTCAGTGGTTGTTGCTCAAGGATAGAATACATTACCTGCTGCCATTTGGTGGACATTTGATCCCAAGACGATGTCTTAGGGGCCAAACATACATTGACCATGTGAAAATCAGGCGCTCAGCGTCATTAAAGTGTTTCTTCATGATGGTGGTGGCACTGAGATCACCTTGATATCCATGCTGAGCAAATGATAGATCTATGGTGCCCTTCGGATATCCAGCAGGAGAGGTAGCATCACTCAGTTGAAGAATTTTACGGATTGTTGCAGGAGTAATCACTACTTCTTTGTTGTTGACGACTGACCGGAGGGATCGTGTGTTGCTCTCCTCAGTGTAACAGTAACGTTCATCCAAAATTGGTTCAAGGATTCGGCATGTAAAACGGGTTCAGAAGGAATGCCTTGTTGTATTGGGACTGAACCATAAGATCGATAGCAGTATCGAACTTAGTCCAGATCGGCGATTTTGTGAGGTAGGCAACACAGTTGTGTCGCGGTTTAATTTGCATAGACGCCATGGAAGTTTTGGAGAGGAACGTTAGGTTTGAAGAAGATGAAGCATGGAGAGCTCAGGTTAGGGTATATATAGGGTACGGGTGAGGAAACGACTGAAGGATGTGGTGTTAGTCATCAGTAGTTTTAAACGACCGTTGACATGGTATTATCCTTTCAGACGTTGAAACAGCTGAAGTCGTGGTGTTAGGCATCAGTAGTTTAGAAAACTACTGAAGACCGTGGTTTTGACTTCAGATGATTGAAACAACTGAGGACATGGTGTTTGTCATCAGTAGTTATGAAACTACTGAAGACAGTGGTTTTGTCATCAGCTGTTGTAAACAACTGAAGACTTGGTATTAGTCATCAGTAGTTATAAAACTACTGAAGACGTGGTTTTGCTTCAGTTGTTTAAAATGAAACAGCAGTTGTACAAACGACTGAAGAGAAAGTTCTCTTCAGCTGTTTTCGTCAATTCTTAGCTTTTCAGCTGTTTCAAACTGTCCTCAACACATTCATCAGTCTTTATGGCTGATTTCAGTTGTTTCATAGGACATCAGTACTTATCTGTTTTTACTGATTGCAGTAGTTATGACTGCATCAGTAGTTGTAACTACTTCAGTAGTTTAGAGCAGATGAAGTACTTCAGTACTTGTGAGACATTTAGCCTTCAGTAGTTATAAAACTACTGAGGTTAAAAGAGCTCATCAGTACTTATATGTGACAGGCACTCATGATCATCAGTATGAATTACTGAGATCATCAGTAGTTGTCACCTATTCTAGCTGCAGCATACCAAGCCTTAACACCAGGTTTTGGAAAGTTGAACTATCCAAAGGCTTAGTAAAAATGTCTGCAAGCTCATCAGCACTGGGCACAAACTTAGGATCAATCAGACCTTTTTCAAAACAATCCTTATAAAATGATGTCTGATCTCTATATGTTTGGTCCTAGAGTGCTGGACTGGATTTTTGACAATGCAAAGAGCTGAAGCACTATCCATTAACAATGGAGTCTTAGTCTCTGTAATGCCATAATCCAAAAGTTGGTTTTGAAGCCAGAGTACCTGAGATGTACAGCTTGCAGCAGCAATGTACTCTGCTTCCGCAGTGGATGTAGCAACTGAGGTCTGTTTCTTGCTCTGCCAAGAAATCAAGCAGTTGCCTAGGAATTGACATCCACCAGAAGTTGATTTCCTGGTCAACTTACACCCTGCATAGTCACTGTCAGAAAAAGCAACTAATTTACCAGAATGTCTGGTAGAATACCATAAACCTAGAGATGGAGTGCCTTGCAGATATCTAAAGATCCTCTTGACTGCAATCAGATGAGACTCTTTAGGTGCAGCCTGAAATCTAGCACAAACACATGTAGCAAACATAATATCTGGTCTAGAAGCTGTTAAATACATCAAGGACCCAATCATACATCTGTAAAGTGTTTCATCAACCACTTTACCTTTCTGATCTGAGTCCAGTTGTGTGGTGCTGCTCATGGGAGTAGAACAGGGCTTACAGTTTTGTAAATCAAACTTTTGCAAAAGATCTTTTGTATATTTGGATTGATGAATAAAAATTCCATCAGCCTTTTGTTTGATTTGCAACCCCAGAAAGAACTGTAATTCTCCCATGGCACTCATTTCAAACTTCTGTTGCATCAACTTTGTAAAGGCATCACACAACTTTGGATCAGAGGATGCAAAAATGATATCATCTACATAAATTTGAACAAGTAGATTATGCTGCCCAGCTTTCTTAATAAATAAAGTCTTGTCTATGGAGCCTCTAGTGAAATTGTTTTCCAGAAGAAAGTTTGATAATGTCTCATACCAGGCTCTGGGAGCTTGTTTTAACCCATAAAGAGCTTTATCAAGCTTATACACCCAATTAGGATGTTTTTGTCCTCAAAGCCTGGAGGTTGACATACATAAACCTCTTCTTTAACTTTTCCATACAAAAATGCACTTTTGACATCCATTTGAAAGACTTTAAGTTTTTGATAAGCAGCATAAGCTAAAAACAATCGAATTGCTTCCAGTCTGGCTACAGGGGCAAAGGTTTCATCATAATCAATACCTTCTTCTTGTGCAAACCCCTGAACAACCAGTCTGGCCTTGTTCTTAACAATAAGCCCATTTTCATCAGTTTTGTTCCTAAACACCATTTAGTGCCTATTGCACACTTACCTGGAGGTAGAGGAACCAGTTCCCACACTTGCTGTTTCTTGAACTGAAGAAGCTCAAGCTGCATGGCATCAACCCATCCATTGTCCTTTAAAGCAATGTGATAATTCTTTGGCTCTTGCTGACTGATGAAGAGAGCATAGAAGCAGAAATTTGACAATTGACTTCTTGTTGATACTCCAGCAGTGATATCACCAATGATTTGAGACATGGGGTGATTCTTCAGATCTTGATACACAATGAGATCTGTGCAAGTGTTTGTAGCCGGTTCAGCAGCAACAGATGGTGATGGTGAATCATTTCCTTGAAACCAATCAGTGGATGGTAATTCAAAGGAAGTTGAATTCGAAGAAATCTCATCAGCATTTGTTGTGGATGGTGCTACTGGCGCTACAGGAACATCAGGTCTAGTTGAATCAGGCAGCTGATCACTAAACCTGAAGAGGTGAGTACTGCAATCATCATCATCATCAGCAGTACCACCAGGTGGTGAACTGTTGACAGGAGCAACAGCAGGAGTTTGATAAGGAACATATTGCAGTATGTCCAAATCAAATAACTCCACAGGACTTTGTGGAATCTTGTCCTTTGGAGATTCATTAAACTTAACATGTAGAGTTTCTTCAACCATCTTTGTTCTGCAGTTGAAGACTCTGTATGCCTTGCAAGTAGATGAATAACCAACAAAGTATCCTGCATCCACCTTAGGATCAAATTTGTGGAGTTGATCCTTTGTGTTGAGAATAAAACAGGGACACCCAAATGCTTTGAAAAATGAAATCAGAGGAGCCAAATGATGGAAACTTCATATGGAGTCTTCATCAACCTCTGATTTACTAAAACTCTATTTTGCACATAACAAGCTGTGTTGACAGCTTCGGCCCAAAGGTCAATGGCAAACCTGAGTCAGCCAGCATGGACCTTGCAGCTTCAATGAGGGTCCTGTTCTTTCTCTCCACTACTCCATTTTGTTCTGGAGTCCTTGGAATGCTGAACTGCCTTTTGATTCCCTTTGAGAGATAGAAGTCATCAAGTGTATGATTTCTGAACTCAGTTCCATTATCACTCCTAATACACTTGACTGGAAGGGAATACTGCTTCTCAATGTACAGCACAAAGTGGATAATCTTCTGAGCAGCCTCATCCTTTGAATGTAGAAAGAAAGTCCATACAAATCTGGAGTAATCATCCACAATTACCAGACAGTATTTCTTCTTTGCCATGCTCATTACTCTCACAGGACCAAATAGATCCATATGCAGTAATTGCAAGCAGGCAGTGGACTTGGACACTTCAATAGGAGGAAATGAGACCTTGTGCTGTTTTCCTTTTAAACAAGCAGTGCATGTTTCATCACAGTGGAACTCCTTTATTGGTAAGCCTCTGACTAAACTATTGTGGCTAAGCTGATTCATGTTTTTGAGATTAACATGACCAAGCCTCCTGTGCCACAGTTTAGATTCTTGAAAAGAGGCTTTGGAAAATAGGCAAGGATTGCCTTTGAGATCTATCTTCTTAGAGAGATCTAAGGCATACACTCTTCCTGTCCTGTTGGCTTTCAGGAGAGTGTGATCATCCAACACCTTGTCAATCAAGGGCAAAACTTTGGATGACAGAATCCTACAGTTTTGACTTGTGAAAAGGGCAACATGGCCTTTATCACACATTTGACTGACACTCAAGAGGTTGTACTTGAGATTTTCCACATGATTAACATCATCAAATTTGATTTCTCCATTGGAGACAAAGCCCTTACCGATGATGTACCCCTAGCATCATTGCCAAAAGAGACAAATCCCTTCTTTCCTTGAGAGTAGTCATGAAGAAGAGAGATGTTCCCAGTCATGTGCATAGATCCCCCACTGTCTACATACCAGATGCTATTTTGGCATGTTGAAGAACCCTGCAATAATAAACAATCAGTTAGTTTTAGAGACCCAAACCTTTTTGGTTTTGGGCCTGGTCTCATCAATAGATGGTAAACTAGCATGTTTATTTGTAACAACAGCCTGAGAGGAAGAAGATGGTGCAGAGGAGTCCTTTGGCTTAGACCTCCTTTTCTGTGGTTTCAACATAGGAGAATCTAGTTGGTTAACTCTACCCAACAGATGTTGTACCATCATCACCAGCTGTGTCTGATTTTGTGATAAAGCTTTCAGCTCATCAGACACATTGCTAGTGGAGTTAGATAAGGTCCTATGTTGCACCTTCTTCTTTTGAGCACCCTCAGCTGTCACCTGTTTAACTCCTTCCTTTTTGGATTGCTTTAAGGACTTAAGGGTTACAGGATTTGATGTTGCTGATACAAATGTGGTCTCAAACTCAGTTTTCATTTTTACCATTTTCTCATTAATTTCTTCCTTTTGTTTGAGTTTGGAACCTCTTTTGTACCAACAATCATCTGTAAGATGATTGAACAAACCACATACTTCACATGGTTTCTTCTTCATCTTAGGTTGATCATCAACTAAAGATGGTGAAGCAACAGAAGACTTGTTCTTCAATGCTTTGGAAGCATTGGTTGCTTTCTTGACAGCATCTTTAGTAGTCTTCAAACTCTTTCTACTGCCAGTTTTCTTCTCTTCAGTACTGACAGCAGTTGAAGTTTGAACTTCAGGAGTTAATCCTGCTCTCCAGTCCTTTCAGGACCTTCAGGATTGACTCCTGAGTTGATCAACTTATTGATCATGTGAATGTCAGCATTTGGACCATCAACATCAGCTGATAGGTTCAAAGAGGACTTGATACTGACTGCTACTTCTGATTGTGCTGTATCAGAAGGTAGATCACATGATTGATGGATTGGTTATCACTCTCACCATCAGATTCTACCTCTGCTCTTGGGGTAAAATCTGTAGGTGGAGCAGTGTGATTGTAACCAATTCCAAACTTCACATTTGAAGCAGATTGCTTACTAAGAAGCATTTCAAAACCTTTGCATGATTGTACCCATCTATCACACTCGACCTGGGTAACTGCAAGGGTTTCTTTGAGATCTTTGTACTTCTCTAGAAGTACATCTTCTCTAGCCTTATCATCAATTATTTTGCAATTCAGTTTATAACCTCATCATTTTTATCTTTGAGCACAAACTCAAACTCAGCTTTGTTTTTGGAAATTATTTGTTCTAGCTCAATGTTCTTATTAATTAAAGCTACATTTGCTTCTCTAATGGAAGCAAATGCTGCTATGCATTGTTCAGAACATAATTTGGCTTTTGCCTCAGAGGATACCTGTGATACCTGAGGTGTAGAGGCATTGGAAGATGAAGTATCAGCAGACTCCAAAGCCATAAGAGCTAGATTCCCAAGGGACTGTCACCACCATGTTGACCAGCACCTGAGAACAGTTGATCATGACCAGACAAGTCATCTGGTAAACTGCTCCAGTCAACAACTCCTGGGGTGAAGAAGCTGTGTTGTTGAGATGAAGGTTGTTGATGAGATAGGGAAGGCTGAGGTTCTGGTAATGCATGAGGTTGTGGTGTCATAGGAACTTGAACTTGATTGACTGTGGCATGTAATAACAGGGTACTGATATGGCATTTGACCCTGAGGAACAAAATATGCCGGAGATTGTTGTTGAGGATGATGACTAGATGTGACAGGATGTTGCCCTCTGTTTTGTTGACTATTGCCAGGAAAAGTCACAAAGGGTGCAGTAGAGTTTGATCCAGTTGATCTACACTCTCTTGCAAAGTGTCCAAGCCGTTGGCATTTGTGACACCTCAACTTGCTCTTGTCAAAACCAACTTTGTTTTGCCAGAGAGTCCTGGGAATTTTCTTCCAGTTCTTTTGTAGAACTTCTGAGATCTGATATTTATCAAGGCCATTTGGCTCAAAATATCCATCTCTTCTAAGTCATCATCAGCAATCCCCTTGAGATCATCCATAATGAAACATAAATTGTCATTATTACCTCCAGTAACTGACCATCAACACTTACAAATGCAGAATTAGAAGTGCTCGAAGAGAAATTAATATGCTCATCATACTGGCATTCAGATGAAGCATATTCTGACTCATGACCCACCAAGGCAGTGTTGCCTTGTATAAAGTCTTCAGTGAGCTTTCCAGATGAAGACAGCTTTCTCTTCTGTTCTATCTCTCTCTCAAAAGTGAGCAATTTCCCATGGAGTTGGGTGAGAGATAGTTTGTCCAAACTTGCACTGGAGCGTAGGACAATAGTATATGTGTCCCATCTCTCAGGCAGTGATCTGAGAAATCTGTTATTCATCTGAATATTGGTGTATTCAAGTTTGACCATTTTTAGTTCAGAGATCAAACAAGAAAACCGCTCATATTGTTGAGTCAGTGTCTCACCCTTTCTATGAGAGAATGTCTCATATTGTTGGGCAAGAATTTCTCTATTATTTGCCAAGACCTCATCTGTTCCTCCAAATTGTTCTTTCAAAGCAATCCAGAGGTCATGGGCAGTTTCATGATGCATTAGCCCAGAATAGATTTCATTGGGCAAAGCCATGGCCAGAATTCCATGGGCTTTTGCATCAATCTCAAGCAACTTTTTATCCTCATCTGAGTATTGCTCCCTCCTCTTCGGAACCATTTGATTGGTTTCCGGGTTATTCACCATAGGCTTGTGTGGACCATGTACCACTGATGTCCAACACCCTGCGCTGTTAACAGACAGGTGATGGAGCATACGTCTTTGCCATATGTTATACTCATTCCTAACCAGCATAGGAGGCTTGGTTGAGGAACCAGTATTGTGAGGATCATTGGAGGGAGTGGTCATTTTCAGTTCAAAAACAGTTTAGTTCAAGTTTTAAAAGAGTTTTAGACAAACCACAACAAACTCAATGAGAACCAAGAAAAGATCTCAGGATGAATGAGCAGAAATACAGAAAATTCAATCTCTATAACCGTTTCTTGCAAAAACAAAAGCTAATTCAATCAAACTTGGATCTTGAATAGCAGTTTCAATGATCAATTATTAGATCGATCAATGATTAACCTGCTCTGATACCATTTGACAGGATCAGTGATCACAAGTTTGATGTATCAGAAATAAAAGCAGCGGAATACACACGAATTAGACAAATTGTAGCAAGCAATCGATACTTGTAAGCATTAAGATCGCATACGGTTATAGGGAGAGAATATGAATTTCTGATTTCTAGGAATGTTTATAGATGTAGAATATTTCTAATCGAATCAATCATCATTCCATTCAATTGCTCATATCGCTCATGATTACAATAGGTTGTCACTCCTTATATAGAGTGCAACAGTCACTGCTGTTATCACGGAAAGTGACAACTGGCAGATCCAATACAGAAATAACTAAATCTTAACAAACTACTGAAATGTTCACAACTACTGAGAACATATCAGCAAGTTAAGTACAAAATATAAAACTACTGAAACTACAACGACTGAAGAACAAGCTCTTCAGTCGTTTTACAAAACTACTGAAACATAGAAAATAAAACTACTGATATCACAACTACTGAAGAAGTACTCTTCAGCAGTTGTGACAAACTACTGAGGCTTCAGTACTTGATCTTCAGACTTTGACCTTCAGGTGTTTCATCAGCTGATGACTTCAGTAGATATCATCAGCTGATGTCTTCAGTCTTTGTCTTCAGACTTTGTACATCAGTTGTTGATCTTCAGCACTTGTGAACTCTTCAGCTGTTGTACTTCAGTACTTTGGTCTTTCAGCTTCAGCACTTGTGTTCTTCAGCTGTTGTACTTCAGCACTTTGGTTCTTCAGCTGTTAAGGTCTTCAGCACTTGATCTTCAGCTGTTGAAGTCTTCAGCACTTGTCAAACTACTGATGAGGCTTTCAGCAGTTGTTGTGATACCGTGTGGGACTTAGAGGTTTCTGATCTTGGCTCATTGGTTCTTTTGGTCCAACATTGTCATAATCCCCGTGGTCGATCTTGCCCATTAGATTTTGATTCAGCCTACTAGCAAGCTTGTGCTTTAAGAGTTCCTACAACGATCTCTCTATAAATCTCAATCTGCACCTCTCTAGAAATCTTCAATCTGCATCCATCATGGTTAGCAAGGATGTGCATTGCTTGTAGAATATAAATACTTTCCTCTCTTCATTGGTTCAATCCTCCGAAAGCCCAATCAACTCCACAACGTTCAATTCCATGATATTGGGCCATACTGATCGGTTCCTTAAACCTTGTGAATGCTTCATGAAACTGTTCTCATGCTTGTTGTTGAAAGGATCGAATAGCATCTCTCGTATCACTAGTTTTAAACCATAGAATAATATTCATCCAAAGGTTTGTTGCATTCCTGCCATGTGTGGATACTATTGTCGGGTAAAGTGAGGCCATTGCTTAGAGCTTTCATCCTTTCAATGTGAATTGGAACATCTAATCTCACCTCATCTTGTCTGAATGGCATCAATTCAGCAGATCACATATGGTTCTTCTGTTGTAAGTGCCTCTAAATGCAGGAAGAGTCTTGAGATTAAGGCGTACATCAAAACTCTTCCTCTATGATTTGGAGGTGTAATAGGATTGGATTTTTAGAAATTATAGGTCTGAAATGGCTATCCACACTCGTACCTAGCTCTTGAGGTCTCTTGTTGATTGACATATTGTTAACCTACCCTATTGTTGATTGTAAGGTGGTGCATTCCACCCATGGTGGTCTTTCCCCCATTGTTATTTCCATCTTGTCCATCACCGCCACCAAAATTCCATCCAAACATCATAATTTGCACTATTATGGGGTCTTCATTATGATTCACTCATCTTCATAATCTTCATCACCTGTATAAACACTATGCATGCTCACATGATCAAGTTGTTTTGATTCACATTGTTGTTGAGTGGTGGTTGATATTGTTGCGGTTGTTATTTGGAGGTGGGGTGGATTTGGGTTTTGGTTATTAGGAGGAGGGTTTGGATTTTGCAGTAGTTGTTTATTTGGGTTTTCCATTTGAGTTGAATCAGATGATCTATCAGCAGCTTGATCATTGCTTCTGAAATTGATGTAATTGGTAGCCCTGATCGATGCAGAACACGGTTATACCTTGCTGATTTCTCCATCTCTAGATCAAACACTAATGGTGATTTCCTACCCGAATAACGAGTATGCATGCAATCTGTCACCTACACACTGAAAAACACCAAGCGTAACAAGGAAATAAAGAAATAAAGCAAATCAATTAACAAAACTAAAAACAAATCAAAGACAAAACACCAAGCACACCGATTCCCCGGCAACGGTGCCAAAATTTGATCGATGTCGAAGTATCAATCAAATAAGATGTAAAATGTGTGTTCTTATTCACCTTAACTGGTTAGGGTAAGTAGGGTTGTCGAACCTCGTGAAATTAGTGGTCGGTGTGTCATACTTTGACTTGTAAGAAAATATATTAACTAATGAATTATCAAACTATTGCCTCTTGGCTGTGAAAAGTGAATCTTAGAATGATTAACAACTTAATTAAGAAAACAAATTGCAATTAATAAAATTGATTAGAAGATGATTATGAAAAAGGGTAATCCACCCCAGGATTCAGGTTCAGTTCTCGGTAATCGCCTAGTCAACTTGGTGGAAAATCCTTAACGGGGATTCTATACATGTAATGATTAAGTGACAGAGATAACCAAGAATTAGTGGGTCTTAGTACACCATGTCAATTGAATTAACAACAAAAACCTTGCAATCATACAACTTGCGCATAATCATATGAAATTCAAATCAAAATTTACTAAAACAATTGTTTAAACAATCAAGACACAAGTTAAACTCAATAAAGAACTTAACGGGTTCTAAAGTTTAATCCCACAAAATTTGAACATAAACGAAAGCCTAAAAACACGAAACCTATCACCCGAGGTAGATCACGAAAGTTTAGCCTTGCATTTCATGAATTCAACAACAGAACGGATTGGAACATGATTTGATGGATTGGAATGTTGGAGAAGTAGAATTAACCTAAAGAATCATCCAAGTTCGTCCATTTGTGCTCCCAATGCGAATTAGGGTTTTAGATTGATACCCTCCTTAAATATGGTCAAAATCCGGAAAATTACATCAAATCCGACCCTATGACGTATTACGTTCTTAGGACGTAAATATGTCCCCCCCATGATATACGTGGTTAGCCTCTGGCTTACATCCAAAAAACTATCAGTTTTAGAAAGGACGTAGCTTACTTCCTTTAGGACGTAAGTTACGTCCTATGCTTATTTTGCACCATTTCTTCATTTTTTTAATCTCTTTTCATCCATATATCATCCAATCTTCATGCAACCTTTGAATACATTATTTAAGCTTCCCACACCTATAATTCAAACAACACATAGTGATTATGCTCAATAGGAAAATCACATTAAAAGCATACATTTAACACTTTAAGCACATACAAAACATGATCGCATCAGAGGATGTAACAACAACAGAAAATCCACAACTGGTGGATGCCAATTTTTAGTACCAAGACTTGTTTCATGGTAGTGCAAGAAGCAATCAAATGTATCTATATCCATAGTTGAGGCGAAGTACATAGCTGCTTCAACTGGTTTCTCTCAAGTCCTTTGGTTTCAAAACAAATTACTTGATTATGGTTACAATTTCCTTCAAACTTCATTTCATATTGATAATTCAGCTGCTATGTTTGTCACTACTAATCCAGTTTAACATAGTAAAACAAAGCATATTGAAATCAGATACCACTTTCTGAGAGATTACTCAGAAAAGGGTTTAATCAAGTTAGTCAAAGTGGATACAACAAATCAGCTTGTTGATTTATTCATTAAAGCCTTTGATTCAGTTAGATTTATATTTCTAATTGAGTCTTTGGGCATGATTAACATACATTAATCATCATCAACTGAGAAAAGCATGCGACTGTCCTTGTAAATAATAACTTATAAAACCCAAAAACATTAAGGAAAACATTGAAAAATACAAAAAATATTGTCTTTCAGTATTGTGTCTTTTGATTTAGCATGAAAGATATTGGGAAATGATAGTACATTATGCCTTCACTTATTTCCTGAGTAATTAACTTAATTTAAATCTGATCAGAAGTACCTTGATATGTGAGTAGGTTCATCTTGAGTGTAAACTACACTAAGAACATGCCTAACATAATAAAAATGTGACTGTCTATAGGAAACTCCATTTTGAGGATCAAGCAAGTAAGTCTTATCCTAATGTGACCAACTCACTCGCCTAAGCACACTATGTAAAACAATTTATAACTTCTATCTTTGCAAATCATAATCCCTCTGTTTCGTGTAAACAAAGACCTGGGTTTATGAACACCTTGATATACCTTTGTAACCAACCAGCATATAGATTATGATCCTTATCATCCCTTTATTTTGTGCAAACAAAGATCTAGGTTGAAGACACCATTGTTTTACGTAAGTAAAGACCAAGTAACCTGATGATGATTGTAACACCCGGTTATTTTGTAGTCATGGAAGAAAGAATAAAGTGAAGAAAAAAAATGAAATGATATAATACCCAAGTTAAGGGGTAGAAAGTGTAAAAAGGAAAAAATCTTCAAAAAGTTGGTGAATAAAGGTGATGGCCGTCCATCACCCTCTCTTCAACCATATTATTCGGATTTTTAGGAGAAAGAAATAAAAGAGCAGAAAGTTTTCGGGTTCTGGAAGAACAGGAAGGAGAAGATCGAATTCAAGGTAAGAATCCATGGTTTTTGAGTGTTATTAACTGGTTTTATCCTCGGTTGTATGCTTATGTATGTTGTATGTGTTCGGGTGTGTGTTTTGGTGGGTTTCTAGGTGGTTGAACTTTGTTTCAAACGGGTTTTGAAGAATTCATAACCAAAGGCTGCAAAGGTGAGTTCTAGAATCCCCTTATTACTTGTTTTAAACTGCTTTGACGCTGGAAATACATGTATGAACTTTTTATAAAAGTTGGGTTTCATACACGTATGTGTTAATGTGTGTGATTTTGGGTGGGGTTTGATTTTGGGCTATGTATGTGTTTCATGTTGTTATGGCTATGTTTATGAGGCTTAGAATATATGATTTAAACTTAGAACATGATAGGTGATGTTTAGGGACTGAATTATGATGTTTAAGTGTGATATAGTCTGCTCATGCGCCTAACAGTAGCTCATGCACCCAACAGAAATAACTGCCTAAGTGTTCCCTTGCGCCCAAAACATCATGCGCTCGAATAGTACCCATGCGCCTAGAAATATGCTGAATTTGACTAAGTGTTCATACGCCCACATAGCTCATGCGCCTAGGCACTCATGCGGCTGCATAGTGCCCATGCGCCTAGAATTTCTCAAAATAGACTAAGTGTTGCCCATGTGCCCTAATAGTGCCAATGCGCCTGAAAGTTCCCCATGCTCCTGAGTGTTCCTCATGAGTCTGAAAGGCCATGCGTCTGCATAGTGCTCATGTGCCTGCATAGTGCCCATGCGCCCCAATGAATGAAATGAAAAGTATTATGTAACATAAAGTGGAAGATAATGAAAAGAGGAACGAAATGAAAGAATGCATGCATTAATGAATGAATGAAAGTAAGAAAGGCTTGCAAGCAAATGTATGGAGGTTCACACCCAATGAAGGGTGTTAGCTCAACTGTGTGCGGGTTAGCTACCCCAGAAGGATGCACACTGGGGTCCAATCCTTGTGATTGGCCATATGTATGGGATCCTTGCCGCTTGCCCAGGTACGGGAGTCAGCTTCATGCATAATGTTCAGGGTATAACATATAGCATTGATCCGGAATGAAAGAGAAAAGATAAGTGGTGAACGTACTTGCCCTAGGTACTGGAGTCAGCTTCGTGCACAATGTTTGAAGTCTGTGAAAGACCTCAGGCCCAGTAACCAGCTTCGTACACAATGTTGTGGTATTGTACATGTCATCGACTGTGGTGAACGTATGAATGAAAGTGAATGAAAGTAACGAAAGTGAATGATAATGACGTAGATAAATGAAAGAAGGTTAACTAACGAATGATGAAGATAATAATGTTATTATATATGTGTACGTACGATGTGTGATCATGTGCAAAACTATAGTATGATTTAGAAAGGAAGTAAAGAACGGTTTTAACGAAAGCAAAGTATGTTTTATCTTAAAACTAGAACTCACTCAGCAACGCTAACTTTTATGTGTTTCTAGTTGGCAGGTAAAGGTTGCTGAGGATGGCACGGGGTGGCTACTTGGCTCGTTTTGGATGGCATCCATTTTTATAATGCTTTTGTGATGTAATGCAATAAGTATTTTGTAATATGATAACGATGTATTATTTTGCAAAACCTTTATAATGAAATGAAATGTTATTTTTAATGTTTTCGCTGCAATGTTTATTTAGTTAATGTAAATATATGTTTTATGTGCAATGATTGACCGGTTGTGAGCGTCCCAAGATCGGGGCCTTACAAGTTGGTATCAGAGCCAAAGTTTAAATGAAATGGGTAAATTTTCAAAAGAAACCTAATGTTAAACTGAAAATAGGATGGAAAGGGAAGGGATACCAGTTCGAGTAGTGCGTGCCTTCAAGTATTTTCTTAATGTTAACCGGCATTATGTGCTCATGTTATGTGATTTGTTCTGTGTGCTATTAGTAGATTTAAATACTGATATAGTCAGGATAGGTAATGCTTGGGGTATGAAGAGTAAAGTAAGTGGCTAATCACAACTGGCCACTATAATTAGGGATTTACTATACTTGACATAAACTGAGCAGTTCCCTTGAATGACAGTGTTGGTGTTTGAATCTTATAGTGTGTTAGAGGATGGTCGATGGTAGATCGTCAAAAGCTTCACGTGGTGGAGGTCATGGTGGACGTGGTGCTGAACCACGGGCTACAAGAGGAAGGCCTAGGGCTGAAAAGGTGGTTCATGAAGAACACGAGACCCCTCATCCAGGAGGCAGAGATGAGAGTGCTAACTTAAGAGCCTCAGTGAAGGAGGTTGTAGTTGAAGATGCATCAAGTCATGTAGACGATCCTATCATCTGTGGTGACCGAAGTGATAAAGGCTGTACGGGAGGGGGAGAGGAAGGAAAGGAGTAGGCCTACGGGCGAAGGGAGACAGCCAGAGACTGGGATGGTTTTCTCGGATGAGGAAGAAGAACAGGCGGAAGAAGAGCCTGCGTCGGAGGCAGCACGAGGTTGCAACTACGGGGAATTTCAAAGATGCAAGCCCCCTACCTTTGATAGTTGGCACTGCTGCTGCTGCTCATCATGGGTGAGAGAGATGGAAGTTGTACTAAATATCAACGAGTGCCAAGAAGATCAGAAAGTGAAGTTTGCCGCCCACTAATTTGTGGACTCAGATTTGTGTTGGTGGGACAATATTGCCCAGCTAAGGGTAGTCGGGCAATTGGAAGGATGAAGTGGGCAGAGCTGAAAAGGCTGGTGATTGATGAGTTCTGTCCTCACCGAGAAATGGATATGGTTGAGAGAGAGTTCCTACAGTTGGAGGTGGGAACCATGACACATTAGCAATATACCACCAAGTTCAACGAGATGGCACAACTAGTTCCAGATTAAGTGACACCCTCATCATGAAAGATCAAGAGATATATCCGGGGCTTGCCGACGAATGCCTGTAGGCATATGATCATTGGCCGATCGAGCATGTTTAGGTCGGCAGTTGACTTGGCGTGGAGGTTGTACGACAAAAGGACTGTGGTGGTAGCTGAAGGTAGCAAGAGAGGTGGTGGTGATCGGAATTGGAATGGGAAGTGGGTTGGACATTGCGGGGCCACTCCAAGCAATAAAGGTGCATGGATGGATGACCGACATGTGGTCACATCTGGTGTGAGGGTGAAGAGGTGTGGCAAGTGTAGGCAGGAGCACACCGGCTAGTGTAGGTGGGGGTTGAATGTGTGCTTCAAGTGTGGGAAGCCAGGTCATATGGTATGAGAGTGCAAAGCGGGGAGATGTTTTAACAGTGGCGGGGAGGACCACATGAGTAGGGACTGCAAGAAGCTGAGGGCTGAAGGATCGGGAGTGAAGATGGCTGGAGGAAAAGGACAGAGGGCGAGTGCCAGAGCATTCACGATGACGTAGGAGGAGGCTACGACGGACCCCGGTGTTGTGTCAGGGATGTTTCTAGTAAACCAAACTTTAGCCTCTGTGTTATTTGATTCTAGTGCCTGTAAAAGTTTTATTTCTGCTGCTTTTTATGCTAAATTGCATATTAGTAGTAAGAATATATATACGCCCTTCAATGTAGAAACTGCCATAGGTAAGTCTACCAGGATTTCAAAGATAATAGTGGGTTATGACATAGAACTAGAAGGTCACAAGTTTCCTGTTAGACCATTTTTGATGACCATAGGCGTGTTTGACATAGTCCGAGGAATGGATTGGTTGGTGGACTATGAGGCGAACATTATGTGTCGCAAGAAAATGATTCGATTGACAGCGCCTGACGAGAGTACGGTGACGGTTTATGGTGATTGAGTCACGATGATTCCGAAGGTGATTTCGATGGTGTGAGTGTGAAAGTGCATGAGGCGTGGATGTAGTGCCTACTTGGCCTACGTGAAGGAATGGGTACACCAACACCACAACTGACCAACATACCGGTGGTGTGTGACTTTCAAATGTGTTTCCCGAAGACTTACCAGGAGTGCCACTTGACCAAGAGATTGAGTTCCAGATTGACTTGATACCGGGTGTCCAACCTGCAGCTAAGGCACCGTATCAGTTGGCTCCGACTGAGATGAAAGAGTTGATGGAGAAGCTACAAGAGTTGCTAGACAAGGGGTTAATTAGACCAAGTATCTCTCCTTGGGGTGCTCCGGTCTTATTCGTGAAGAAGAAGGATGGTAATATGAGGATGTTTATAGACTACCGTGAGTTGAATAAGCTGACGGTGAAGAATCGGTACCCCTTACCGAGAATTGATGATTTGTTTGATCATCTCCAAGGTGGCAGTTGGTTTTCAAGGATAGACCTTCGATCTGGCTACCATCAATTGAAAGTAAAGGAGCAGGATATTCCTAAAACAGCTTTTCGCACGCGTTATGAACACTACAAGTTTCTCGTTATGTCTTTTGGTATAACCAACGTGCCAGTTGCTTTTATGGACTTGATGAATCGAGTGTATCAGCCGATGTTAGATAAATCAGTGATTGTGTTTATTGATGATATCCTGATTTATTCAAAGAGCGAGGAGGAGCATGCCGCTAACATTCGAGAAGTGTTAGAGACCTTGAGAAGGGAGAAATTGTATGCTAAACTCTCCAAGTGTGCATTTTGGTTGCGCGAGGTCCAGTTCTTGGTTCACGTGGTGAATCCTGAAGGGATTATGGTGGACCCGGCAAAGGTGGAGGCGATGATGCAATGGAAGTCTCTGAAGACGCCATCCGAGATTTGTAGCTTCTTGGGTTTGGCGGCCTATTATAGGATATTCATTCAAGACTTCTCTAAGATCGCTTCTCCACTGACCAAGTTGACCCGGAAAGATGTAAAGTTTGTATGGGAACAAGCTCAAGAGAAGGCTTTTGAGGAGTTAAAGGTGAGGTTGACTCAAGCTCCTGTCTTGTCGCTACCGATGGAAGCGAGGATTTGGTGGTTTATTTAGATGCTTCCTACTCGGGGTTGGGATGTGTGTTGATGCAAAGTGGAAAGGTTATAGCCTATGCATCCTGACAGCTGAAGGTTCATGAGGTTAATTACCATACTCATGACTTGGAGCTAGTAGCCATGGTCTTTGCGTTAAAGATATGGAGGCACTACCTATATGGGACGAAGTGCATGATATTCACTGACCACAAGAGCTTGAAGTATTTCATCAAGCAGAAGGACTTGAACATGAGGAAAAGGAGATGGTTGGAGCTCATAAAAGATTATTATTATGAGACCCATTACCATCCGGGCAAAGCCAACGTGGTGGCGGATGCCTTTAGCCGAAAGGAGAGACCCGAGCCAATTCGGGTGAGGGCTTACCAGTTGATCATGACTTCGGATGTGATGAAGCAGGTCAAGGAGTTTCAAGATGAGGCATTGAAAGAAGATCATCTTAACTCCAAAAGAATGAGAGGTCTGGTTGTAGAATTGGGTGAAAACACCCTCGGTGTTAAGACTCGATTCGGGCGGATGTGGATTCCATGTTTTAGGGATCTACGTGTGAAGATTATGGATGAAGCTCATTAGACTCGATACTCTATTCATCCCGATGCTACGAAGATGTACCAAGACATGAAGAAATATTATTGGTAGCTATGTATGAAGCATGATGTTGCGGAGTATGTGAGTAAGTGCTTACTTGTTTAAAAGTGAAGGTGGAGCATCAGAACCCGTATGGGAAGATCCAACTTTAGATATACCAGAGTGGAAGTGGGAACATATCACCATGGACTTCATAATGAAGCTACTGAAAGTATTGATCTGCCCAAGATTCATATTAAATTGATGTGGCTAGTGTAATATGATCCAAGTCGGGTCATACCCAATAACAAGCCATACAAACACCAAAAGGTAATTTATTTGTTGATAAGATCAAACAAATAAATAATGACACCAATTTAGAAAATTGGATTTTCTAAATTATTGCTTTTGTAGATGAACGTCATTATATATAGATAATGATTTGTTCATAGAAGATTATTTGTACATTATTTAATATGGTTAAGCAATGGCAAAATAGTGTGTGTTAGTAATATAAAATTAAAATGGCTTTAATTTTATAATTACATAGGATGTGATTTATATTTTATAAATGTTTTGAATTGGGAGGGAAACATAAGGGGACCTAATTTCGGCCGCCCCTTTTGTTTCTTGGAGGTCCCATTTTTAGTTCCAAGACATGCAAGTCTTGGACACTTGAACACACATTCATTTTTCAATCACATCCAAGAAAAACACACACACAAAAAGCTCTCTCTCTATTCTCTCTTTTCTCACGGTTTTGGAGGAAGCTTTGAGCAGAATTTTCAGCTCACAAAAGAGGGTTTTGTAGCTGAAACTTGTGTCTAGAAGCCTAGCAATCAAAGGTGTTTGGTGCAAGCTTGGGGTATCACCTCTTGAGGACTTCCTTTTGAAGTTATAGCCACGATTTCATCTTCTTTCTCCTCTAGTTTTTTCGTCTTTAATCTGCTCCAAAGGTTGTGTTCTTTACATCTTATGTTTTTATCTTTGTATGTATTTCGTATATTGATCCATGGCTTTGGGGTTTGCTTATTAAAATGGGTTTAATAACCAACAAATTAACATGTTTTAAAACTATATTCCGCTGCGTTTTTCATATAAATGAGGATGATATGAACTTTGATAAACATGTTGAATCCCAACAATGGCATCAAGAGCCACATATACGAAAGCATACATGCTTTATCCTTGCTTGTTCTCGGGTTTTATGGTGTTTGACACCTCATACCCGTATGTTTGTGGGCTGTTTTGTTTAAACCCCTTTTGATTTCTTAAAGATACTATTTTATGCATGAAAGGATCTTTAAAAAATCTAGTCATAAGATGTTTGTTTGTATGGACTTAACCCATTTGTTCTTGGTTATGTTGGCCAAGAACATGGGTTAAAAGGGGCTGCCCCATTTCGTAACATAGGATTTGGATATGTTGTTTTGGTTATGCATAACAAAGCCTTGACCTTTTGGTTTGTTTGATTGGTTGTTTAGTTATATTCATTTGGGCATGTAATGTTTTATTTTGGGTTTCAAGTTTTGTATTGTAATCTATTCATTCATATGATTTGTAATAAATAGATTAGGAGTTTTTTTTCTTTACTAGAAACATGTATTAGGATACATAATTTTGTAAAGGATGCTCAAGATCAAGACTTGAAGAAAAGATAAAACAAAGAGGATGCTTGAAGATGTGGATTCAAGTGGGAGTCCCTTTGATCAACCATGTATCATGTTTCTTAACCCTTAGGACAAGACCATTTGACACACTTGTTTTGGCTAAACAAGTGTGCTCAACTTAGTATGCTTTGTTATGCATATATGGATGCTTTGTTTTGTTTGGTTGATTGCATATGATGATGTTTGTTTTGATTATTTGGATGTCATTTACAAACCGTCTTCTAATACAAACTATAAACAAGAAAATTGGTTCTCAAATCATTAAGCAAAATAGAATGGTTCTATAAAAGGAATTAATGGTTTGTAAAATAAAATGAGTTTTATTTAAAAGAATCAATTCAATACCATATGGTTGAATGCATACAATCATATGTTACATAGACTTTTCAAAAACAAGAATTGTATCATTTTAAATCCCTTTTGAAAACAAGTTAAGCACCATCCTTTTACACAACACTTAGGTTACTTGCAAACTCTTAGTGGGATAAAGGTCACCTAACCACTTTGAGGGAACTTGTGACTTGAGGTGAGAATACCATGTTTGTGGGATAAAGGTCACCTAACCACTCATGTTGTAAACTCACACGTGTGTGTAAGTAGGACGACTTGATTTATAAAATATATTGAATGGATCACCTAAAATGTGTTTTATAAAGGGTGTTGATGGGGTAAACATGCCGTTATAAACAAAAGATGTTCAAACGATCCCATACCACTAGAAGTTGCAATAGGTTGCAATTGTCATTTATGACTACCTTGTTTATTTAAATAATGGGATAAAGGTCACCTAACCAATATTTAAATATAACGTTGGATTCTAAAATATTATTTATTAATAAGTCTATGAGACATAAAGGGTGTTAATAAATAATATATGATTATATCAACGATTACTAAAATGGAACTTTGTAAAATCTTGTAGATGGCCGACCACACCAACGCTAATAACGATGTACCAAACCAAAACAACCAATCTCTTAGGGCGATCCTTCAAAGGGATCGTCTAACACCAAACAACTTCATGGATTGGTACCGCAACTTGAGAATTGTTCTCAAGCAAGAAAAGCGGGCCTACATTCTTGACGATCCCATCCCTGATGAACCTAGCGAGGAGGATGTGGAGGCCTATAATAATTGGGTAAAGTATGTAGAGGACTCCGTCCAAGTCTCTTGCCTTATGTTGGCAAGTATGACACCTGAACTCCAAAAGGAGTATGAGCTCCATGGAGCCTATGACATGATCACTCAGTTGCGGGAAACGTTCCAGCAACAAGCTAGAGTGGAGCGCTTTGAAACGGTTCGAGCGCTTCATGCATGTCGGATGGAGGAAACCCAATCAGTTTCATCTTATGTTCTTAAGATGAAAAGCCACATCGACCGCCTTCAAAGGCTAAATTGTCCTGTCTCAAAAGAATTGGCCACGGATTTGATCCTTAATGGCCTAACTAAAAGGTTTGAAGCATTCGTCATGAATTACAACATGAACGGATGGGACAAGAGCATAAATGAACTTCATTCGATGCTCAAATCAGCTGAGGCGGGAATGGGTAAAAGGGTTTTACCCGTTCTCACCATTAATGAAGGTGGGAGAAGAAAAAGGTCTCTACCCCCTCCTAAGGCAAATGTTGCCAAAGGAAAGGGGCACGTTAAAGGGAAGGGGAAGATGGTTTTTAGGGCGGAACCTCCGAAGCCCAAGGAGAAGAAGCAAAAAGTTGCTGCAAACGACCCATGCTTCAAGTGTGGTGAGATAGGACATTGGATGAGAAATTGTCCAGTCTATCTCAAAGAGTTGAGAGAGAAGAGGGATGCGGGGCAAACCTCAGGTATAATTTATATGATACATGTTGAGCTAAATGTTATTTCTTCTAACACATGGGTATTAGATACCGGATGTGGAACTCACATTTGCAATTTGTTGCAGGGGTTCAAAAGAAATGAACATTATGCAAAAGGGGAAATAAGTCTCTTCATGGGCAATGGTGCAAAGGTTCACGTGGAAGCCCAAGGGGACTACATTTTGAAGCTTCCAAGTGGTTTGGAAGTTATTTTATATAATGTATTATATGCTCCTAGTTTGACTAGGAACATAATTTCTGTTTCCCGTTTAAGACAATATGATTATGATTTCAAGTTTGTTGACAATGATATTCATGTTTCTTTAAATCATGTATTCTATTTTAAGGCTATACCTTGTAATGGTATTTATGAATTGGTTCATGAAAACACGACACATGATAGCTCAATATACCAAGCAACCACCAAAAGACTCAAACAAGATTTGAGTGATACCTACCTTTGGCATTGTCGTCTTGGTCATATAAACAAGAAACTATACAAACACTTCAAAAGAATGGTCTTTTAAAAACAAATGAATGTGATTCATTTGATGTATGTGAATCTTGTTTACAAGGTAAGTTGACTAAGGCACCCTTTAGTGGAACTAATGAAAGGGCAAAAGATTTATTAAGTATCATACATTCGGATGTATGTGGCCCTTTAAGCCAGTGGCTAGGAATGGTGAAAGATACTTCATTACCTTTACCGACGATTACAGTCGCTATGGGTATGTGTACTTATTAAGGCACAAAGATGAAGCTTTTGAAATGTTCAAAATCTTCAAAAATGAAGTAGAAAATCAACTCAACAGGTCAATTAAAATTCTCCGCACCGATAGAGGTGGCGAATACCTAAGTGATGTTTTTCAAGATCATCTTAGGAGTTGTGGGATTGTCTCACAACTCACTCCACCTGGAACACCACAACATAATGGTGTGTCTGAGAGGAGGAATCGAACCTTATTGGATATGGTTCGATCTATGATGGCTAGAAGCACATTACCTCTATCATTTTGGGGTTTCGCTTTGCTCTCCGCAGCCCGTATTCTGAATATGGCTCCAACCAAAAAGGTGGAAAAGACACCTTTTGAGATATGGCATGGAAGAGTTCCATCCTTATCGTACTTAAGAGTCTGGGGTTGTGAGGCTTATGTTAAGACACTCACCCCAAACAAATTAGATGTCCGATCCACCAAGTGTAATTTTGTTGGATATCCTAGAGATTCTATGGGATATTATTTCTATAATCCACTGGAACAAAAGGTATTTGTTGCCAGAAAGGGTGAGTTCTTAGAAGCCAAGTTCCTTATGGAAGGAGCTAGCAGTAGAACAGTGGATCTTGAAGAGGATCAAAACCTGCAAGAACCACAGCCCGATACACGTTTGGTTGAAACTAGGACTCAACATGAGGATGTTGAGGATGATCAAGCGGTTGATCGATACACACAAAACGTTCGCAGAAGTGGTAGAACTAGTAATCCACCTGACAGATACGGATTTTTCATGGATGGATGCTATGTGGTGATTCAGATGAACCAACCACATATCATGATGCAATATCCAATTTGGATTGTGATAAATGGCTTGAGGCCATGAACGTGGAGATGCAATCCATGTATGACAATCAAGTTTGGGAACTTGTTGTGCCACCTCTTAATTCCAAAATAGTTGGAAGTAAGTGGGTTTTCAAAAGGAAAACCGATATGCATGGAAACTTGGATACGTACAAAGCTAGACTTGTAGCAAAAGGTTTCACTCAAACTCAAGGGGTTGATTATGATGAAACCTTCTCACCTGTTGCAATGCTTAAGTCTATAAGGATATTATTTGCCATAGCAGCTCATTATGATTATGAGATTTGGCAAATGGATGTCAAAACCGCATTCCTAAATGGATATCTTGAGGAAGATGTCTATATGGTTCAACCTGAAGGTTTTGTCGATCCAAAACATCCTAACAAAGTATGCAAGTTAAAGAAATCAATCTATGGATTGAAACAAGCATCGAGAAGTTGGAATCACCGTTTTGATGATGAAGTAAAGAAATTTGGCTTCATCAAAAACGCTGACGAGGCTTGTGTGTATAAAAAGGCTAGTGGGAGCACAATAACCTTTCTAGTATTGTATGTTGATGACATACTACTATTTGGAAACGACATTCCAACCATGGAAGGTGTAAAAACCTGGCTTGGAAGTTGTTTTTCCATCAAG
Organism: Flaveria trinervia; assembly: GCA_025506515.1. Classification (NCBI taxonomy): domain Eukaryota; kingdom Viridiplantae; phylum Streptophyta; class Magnoliopsida; order Asterales; family Asteraceae; genus Flaveria; species Flaveria trinervia. The sequence goes on from CM046449.1 coordinate 48,164,468, forward strand.
GATCTTGGTGAAGCTACTATATTCTGGGAATAAAGATCTATAGGGATAGATCAAAACGGCTAATTGGTTTGAATCAAAGTGCATACATTGACAAAATCTTGAAAAGGTTCAAGATGGAAAACTCTAAGAAAGGTACCGTACCTATTCAAAGAGGGACAATATTGAGTACGACTCAATGTCCAAGCTCCAAGGAGGAGCAAACTAGGATGAAGGCGATCCCATATGCATCTGCTATAGGATCCATCATGTATGCAATGATATGCACTAGACCAGACGTGTCATGCGCTTTAAGCATGACAAGTAGATACCAGCAAAATCCTGGTGATAGTCATTGGATGGCTGTCAAAAACATTCTGAAGTACCTAAGGAGGACTAAGGACATGTTCTTGATCTACGGGTCTGGTGAAGAGGAACTCGTTGTAAGAGGTTACACGGATGCGAGTTTCCAAACCGATCGAGATGATTCACGATCTCAATCGGGGTACATCTTTATTCTGAATGGGGGAGCTATTTCTTGGAAAAGCTCAAAACAAGAAGTCGTAGCGTTGTCCACTACAGAGTCAGAATACGTCGCCGCTTCAATGGCAGCGCAGGAAGCTGCATGGCTGAAGAAATTCATAGCCGATCTAGGGGTAGTCCCTTCCATTCAGGATCCCCTAGAGATCTTTTGTGACAACGAGGGTGCGATTGCTCAAATCAAGGAACCTCGTGCTCATCAAAAGACTCGGCACATTGAACGGAGATTCAACTACATAAGGGATGAAGTTGAAAAGGGAAAGATATGTATTCGCAAAGTTCACACTGATAAAAATATTGCGGATCCACTCACAAAGCTCCTTGAAAAGGCAAAGCATGAGGGTCATGTTTGTGCCATGGGACTTAGATATTCAAGTGACTGGGTTTGATGTTGTATTTTGCATATAGATATTGGAACTAATGTTATTTGAATTTATTATATAGTTATAATTTCATTTGTTCTTCTATTTTCGCATGTTTAAATCCATGAATAAATAAGTTATTCTAAACGTCCGCAGTCGATTATACTTGTGGGAACAACTATAAATATAAGACTATAATGAACTTGGATTGGTTAATATTCATATGGTATGAATATACAGCAAGAGGTTGCTACCAAGGTTCATTGATATCTATGGGATATAGATATTGGACTGACCCGCTCTCAATTATTTCTGCATGGAATCTTGCTGATTTGTCATAAGAGATTTTGAGTAAAGGCGAATATCATTGTATCCTCAGACCTGAGATACATATTGGGTCTTGATATTCACCAAGTATTGTACTTTGACTTAGTTCTTAGCTGTTCTGAAAAGGCAGTACATAAGGTTGAGTTCAGGTATAACATGAGGTGATTGTGAGAGACGTATGTAATCGAGATGGAATTTGTTCCTCTTATTCGTTGAGAGTTAGATGTCTAAGGCCTGCTAAAGTTAAATCATCAGAGAATGACAATTCTGTGTCTCTTGGATTTAACATGACATCTGCAACAAAAGGATAGATGATTAATTCACCTAAAACATATTCAAGTAAGGTACTTGAAAAGAATAATGTTATTGAATGGCACTTAGTCATATACATTAGGGGTAGCAAACCGTTGCTAGGCGTTATTTGCTGCTTGCATCAATCTTCTATAAATCTTGTGCAAGTGGGAGATTGAAAGTATTGATCTGCCCAAGATTCATATTAAATTGATGTGGCTAGTGTAATATGATCCAAGTCGGGTCATACCCAATAACAAGCCATACAAACACCAAAAGGTAATTTATTTGTTGATAAGATCAAACAAATAATGACACCAATTTAGAAAATTGGATTTTCTAAATTATTGCTTTTGTAGATGAACGTCATTATATATAGATAATGATTTGTTCATAGAAGATTATTTGTACATTATTTAATATGGTTAAGCAATGGCAAATAATAGTGTGTGTTAGTAATATAAAATTAAAATGGTTTTAATTTTATAATACATAGGATGTGATTTATATTTTATAAATGTTTTGAATTGGGAGGGAAACATAAGGGGACCTAATTTCGGCCGCCCCTTTTGTTTCTTGGAGGTCCCATTTTTAGTTCCAAGACATGCAAGTCTTGGACACTTGAACACACATTCATTTTTCAATCACATCCAAGAAAAACACACACAAAAAAGCTCTCTCTCTATTCTCTCTTTTCTCACGGTTTTGGAGGAAGCTTTGAGCAGAATTTTCAGCTCACAAAAGAGGGTTTTGTAGCTGAAACTTGTGTCTAGAAGCCTAGCAATCAAAGGTGTTGGTGCAAGCTTGGGGTATCACCTCTTGAGGACTTCCTTTTGAAGTTATAGCCACGATTTCATCTTCTTTCTCCTCTAGTTTTTTCGTCTTTAATCTGCTCCAAAGGTTGTGCTCTTTACATCTTATGTTTTTATCTTTGTATGTATTTCGTATATTGATCCATGGCTTTGGGGTTTGCTTATTAAAATGGGTTTAATAACCAACAAATTAACATGTTTTAAAACTATATTCCGCTGCGTTTTTCATATAAATGAGGATGATATGAACTTTGATAAACATGTTGAATCCCAACAGCTACCACATACCGTACGAGGGTACGATGCCATATAGGTGATAGTGGACCGTTTGACAAAGAGTGCTCACTTCCTAACGATTCATGAGACATATTCACCCAAGAGGTCGGCAGATCTATTCATTAAAGAGATCGTAATTTGTCATGGTGTACCGTGTCTATTGTGTTTAATCGTGACACCCGGTTACATCTAAATTTTGAAAGAAATTTCATGATGCGATGGGGACGAGGTTACATATCAGCACAGCTTATCATCCTCAGATGGATGGACAGTTAGAAAGAAAGATTCAAACGCTGGAAAATATGCTTTGGCATGCGTCATTGATTTTGAAGGAATTTGGGATGACCACTTACCGTTAGCTGAGTTCTCATATAACAACAGCTATCATGCCAGCATTGGTATGCCCCTTATGAGATGCTATATGGTAGGAGATGCCGAACACCAGTATGTTAGGGTGTATCAGCCATAAAGAGTTAGGGAGTGTCAAAGTGGTCGAGGCTACGACTGAGAAGTTGGAAAGGATCAAAGCCTTTATGAAGGCAGCTAAAGATAGGCAAAAGTCGTATGCTGATAAGAGACGTAGACCATTGAGTTCCAGGTGGGTGATAGAGTTATGTTGAAAGTCTCACCTTGGAAAGGTATCATTCAGTTCAGAAAGCGGGGCAAGTGGGCCCGAGATACATAGCGCCTTTCCGAATCATTGCTCAAGTAGGAGAGGTGGCCTATAGATTGGAGCTACCAGATGAGTTAAGTGGAATTCATCTGACATTCCATCTATCTTATCTGAGAAAGTGTTTGGTAGACGAGGATATGGTTGTATCACTGGAGGATATCGAGGTAGATGAAAGACTCAATAATGTGGAGCAACCAGTGGTGATCATTGATCGTAAAGAGAAGAGGTTGAGGATAAAGTGGTTCCTCTTGTGCAAGTACAGTGGAAGCACAGAAAGGGATCTGAGTCTATGTGGGAGGCCAAAGAAGAGATGAGACAACATTACCCACGATTGTTTGAGGAATAACAAGTTTTGGGGACGAAAGCTATATAAGGGGGTGGACTTGTAACACTCGGTTATTTTGTAGTCATGGAAGAAAGAATAAAGTGAAGAAAAAGAAAGAAAAGAAATAATACCCAAGTTAAGGTGTAGAAAGTGTAAAAAGAACAAAATCTTCAAAAAGTTGGTGAATAAAGGTGATGGCCGCCCATCGCCCTCTCTTCACCCACATTATTCGGATTTTTCGGAGAAAGAAAGAAAAGAGCAGAAAGTTTTCAGGTTCTGGAAGAACAGGAAGGAGAAGATCGAATTCAAGGTAAGAATCCATGGTTTTTTAGTGTTCTTAACTAGTTTTATCCTCGGTTGTATGCTTATGTATGTTGTATGTCTTTGGGTGTGTGTTTTGGTGGGTTTCTAGGTAGTTGAACTCTGTTGCAAATGGTTTTTAAAGAAGTCATAGCCAAAGGCTGCAAAGGTGAGTTCTTAAATCCCCTTTATACTTGTTCTAAACTGCTTTGGGGCTGCAAATGCATGTATGAACTTTTTATAGAAGTTGGGTTTTGTACCCGTATGTGTTTATGTGTGTGATTTCGGGTGGGGTTTGATTTTGGGCTATGTATGTGTTTCATGTTGTTATGGCTATGTTTCTGAGGCTTAGAATGCATGATTTAAGGTCAGAACATGATAAGTGATGTTTGGGGACTAAATTATGATGTTTAAGTGTGATATAGTCTTCTCATACGCCTAAATAGTAGCTCATGCACCCAACAGAAATAACAGCCTTAGTGTTCCCATGCGCCCAAAACCTCATGCGCCCGAATAGTACCCATGCGCCTAGAAATAGGCTGAATTTGACTAAGTGTTCATACGCCCAGATAGCTCATGCGCCTAGGCACTCATGCGCCTGCATAGTGCCCATGGGCCTAGAATTGCTCAGAATAGACTAAGTGTTGCCCATGTGCCCCAATAGTGCCAATGCACCTGAAAGTTCCCCATGCGCCTGAGTTTTCCTCATGTGTTTGAAAGGCCATGCGCCTGCATAGTGCTCATGCGCCTGCATAGTGCCCGTGCGCCTAAAGACTTAGAAATATTTTCTGATTTTGGGGAAAATTGTAAAAGTAGGATTTGACTTGGGAGGTTCCCGGGGGCTATGTAAGTTTACTTTTTTTAAAGTCATAGAAGATTTGATGGGTGATGTATGATATGATTTGTATGATTGATGCTTATGCATGGTATGTATGATGTATGTTATGTATGTATGATGGGCCTTGTATGGTGATGTTTTGTATGATTATGTTATGTTCCTGAGTATGTATGATTATTTTCCTGTGGCTTTACGTTGAATGTTAATGAATGAAATGAAAAGTATTATGTAACATAAAGTGGAAGATAATGAAAAGAGGAACGAAATGAAAGAATGCATGCATTAATGAATGAATGAAAGTGTTGATAGATATGTCCCTAGTTTATGAGCTTAATGTAAATGTCTTTCATGTCTTACACATATGTAATGAATGGGTTAAACGAAATATAATTTGTGGTTGATGTTTATAATGTTTAATATTTCATAGTATTATTGTGTGCTAAAGTATAATGAACTTACTATATAGGTTTGAGGTTGTTGTGCATAGGTCATAGTCAATAATGATTGAGATATGTGTTCAAACTTTGTCGTATGATTCTTCACGCGAATGGACCATGCTAATGGACCATACGCATGAATACATCATGTTAATGGACTAGTCGCACGACTGAACCAGGAGACTGGATCAGTCGCACAATTGAGACATAAGATTGACTCAGTCGCACGACTAAACCTTCAGTCGTGTGTATGGATCAATCGCATGATTCAGTCGCATGATTGAACCATGCTAATGGTTCAGTCGTATGATTGGAAACCCATAACCTATAAATACCACCTAATTCGTGGAATAAGGCAACACTTAGGAACACTTGAAGAACTTGAGAAACACTTGATATTCTTACGAAACCTAGCCGTCTAGAACGTCCAAGGAAGCCTGTCCAACTTGATCGATCTCTACTCTTTCATAATGTTTAGTTTCAATCTTAAATTGATTAGGTAATTATTCTCACTGATTCGATCGTCAATCAAATAGGATTCCGCACTATTTGATTCGGTATAAATGCTGAATCTGTTAGTATTCCGTACGTACACGGTCCTGACAAGTGGTCTTAGAGATTTGGCTCTTGATTATGCGTTTGATTCAATTACAATTGTGTCAAGCCTCATGTTTTAACTCAAAAGAGTCATCTTTTTGGGTCCACAGGTGTTTTCCGACGTTTACAGCCATTAAAGTTGAAGTTTTTCGTCATACGACAGATTAGGGTTTCTGGGTAAATCGTAATTCGTGTCAAAGTGTCAAAATTTCAAAATTTTCAAACACAACAGCCTTCAGGCGCATGAATAGCTCATTCGTACGATTGAGTCATCTGCATTTGTCCATTTGTACGACTGAGCCATCCGCATTGGCCATCCGCATTGTCCAATCGCACGACCGAGTCATTCGCATTGGCCATCCGCATTGTCCAATCGCATTGTCCAATCGCATGACTGAGTCATCCGCATTGACTCATTCGCATTTCTCCAATTGCACGATTGATTGATCCGCATTGTCCAATCACATGATTGAATCATTCGCATTTGCCCAATCGCACAAGTAACTCATCCGCATTTGTCCATTCGCATAAGTGAACTAGTCTTGTTCTAAAGTTCAAAGTTTATAGAAATGGAAGATCAATTCACTGCCTTTACAACTGGAAGGGACTCTCGCATCCAGAACCTTCTACTTCTGGAAAATGAAATTGGGAATCATAATAAATCAACAAAGCTTATAACGTCAGATGATTATCCACAGTGGAAGCAGAGGTTTGAGATCTATCTAAATGGAGTTGATCCCAATCTTTGGGTATCCATTGAGACAGGTTACATGATGCCAGCTGGTGCTAATGGAGTTAAGCTGACTCTGGGAGGAATGAATGACAACCAGAAGGTTAAGTACAATGCAGAAAAGAAAGTATATGCCCTATTGACTCAGCCGATACCGAAAGATATCTTTCATCAGTTCTCTGAGAACAAGCAGGCAAAAAAGTTATGGGAAGCATTGGAAAAGAGATATGATGGGAATGCAACGTTAAAGGCTCTGAAGGCTAAGGCTCTCAAGAAGGAGTTTAATGACTTCTCTTCGATGGGGAAGGAGAGCTTGGATGGCATCATTACAAGTTCTACCATCTAATGAGTGAGTTGCACACTCATGGTGTAACAACCTCTATGGAAGATAAAGTGTCAAGTTTTGAAGATGGTTTACCGGAGAAATGGGATTTGTTTGTGTCTAATCTTAGACAGAATGATATTCTTGCAAAGTTAGACATAAATGATTTCATCCTGAAATTAAGAGAAGAGGAACTAAGAATGAAGTACAAGTCTCAGAAAGGATCCTATGATCATAATCCTTCACTTTATAATTCATTTCCCACTTCAACCATTTCAGGAGTACCACTGCCATCTGCTTTCGTGTCCAGTTCCGCAGCTCCCACACAATCCACTGCTTCAGGACCAGAAACGTTTAGGTCGTCATCGACTCAACACATAGTGCCTGAAGCCAATAGTACAAAGTTGAAGACCGAGAATCTCGGTAATATAACAGTAGAAGTTGCAAAGGAGCATATGGATCTTCTTGCAGCTGTGGTCCAATCCTATGATGGTTTAGTCGCTGGGAAGATCGGCAATTGTCATCTTGAAGATGAAGATTACGAGCAAGTTGACAACAATGAGCTGGAGAGGTTGGATATCATGTGGGCTCTTGCAAGTGCAGTTAGACGAGTGAAAAAGTTCGTTAAGAAGACGGGGCAAAATTTAGTATCAACAAAAGACACAACGTTTGGCTTTGACAAAACCAAAGTCACTTGCTTTAATTGTGGTGAAAAGGGGCATTTTAAAAAGGAATGTGTAAAGCCCAAGAAGACTGGAATGGAAATCCATTTTCCACCTTCAACCATCAAGACAAACCCATGAGTGGAGCTACCTCTTCAAGCAAAAAGACAAAGGCCTTGACTGCTCAAAGTGATGAAGAGCAAGACTGGACATTCTGCTTTGTGTCTATGGGTGAATCAAACATTGCCTGTGTTGAGGGACTGGATGATGGTTCTGCGAGTGAAGGTGAGATCACAGCTGAGCAAATAATGTAAGATACGAAAGAAGCTGTGAATGTGTTACATCACTTGGTTGAGGAAGAGCTAAGAGCAACAAGTTCAAAATCTCCAGCAACTGAAGAGTCTAACTCTGCATTGATGGCTGATTCAACTGATTCCTCACAGGTAAGTACTAAAGACCAACTGTTTGAAAAACATGCTTGTAATGACTGTAATAAATTTATAGAAAGCATTGATTTGAAATTTGCTAGGTATTAGACTACAATGATTACTTAGTAGATGATTACAACTATGCAACGAAGCTAATCGTATATTAAAACAAAATGAGTGCAGTTACAAAGAAAAAATAGAACTTTTGGGTAAACAACTAAGGGAAATCAAGGTTATTGATTTCAATCAAGCTAATGATATAAAGTTCTATTTAAATTCTTTGGAAGAAACAAAGAAAGAAAAAGCAATTTTAATTGTCAAAGTTAATTCATTAAATCAAAAACTGCATAGTTGGACCAGTTCTTCTCACATAGTTCAACACTTAGTGAAAGAATGAAATAATGGGGAATGGTTGGGTTACAAAGTAGTGCCACCACCATATGAGACCCTTTTAAATACAAAATGTAGACCAGTAAATAACAACCCAGTAAAGGATCATGTGGTGTCCACTCCACTGGTTAGTGATCTATATTCCACTGGTAAATCGGTGAACTCTGTCATTAAACAGAATGAGGCTACTTTGAAATCAAAAGTCAAAATGCCCGTTGAGAATTTAGATGATGCATTTAAAAGGGTTAATGTAAGGTCAGGTTCACCAAAGTCTATTTTAGAACGCAAACCAATTAAACCAGTTAACCACACACATGCTAGTCATCAAAGTCCAACCAAAGGGCATGTTAAAGATGGTCAAAAATTCAAAACAATTAATTTTGTTAATAATTTTGATACATCTAAACGAGAAGTGACTAAACCCAACCAGACTCATGTTGCACATGTGTCACACTCAACCCCATATAAACAGTTTCCACAACATGTAGAAGGGAGATCATGCTACAGTTATGGAAAGAGAGGACATATTTCTTCTAATTGTCCTTATTATCAAACTCCCAAAAAGCAAAATTGAACTTTATGACACTAAATAAAGTTCTTCAAAAAGGAGTTCTATTACTCCTCCGAAGAGAACTAATGAACCTAAAGTTCAAACTATAAGCCAGTCGTCAGTTTATCACAAACAAGCCTTACACAAAACTGGCTTAGGGAAAGAAAAGTCAAGTAAATTGTCTGAAAATGAGAACAATAAGAAGAACGATATGCCCTCATCCTCAAGTGGACAGTGGGTTGAGTTTATGATGTGTAATTCCTCTGGGTCACCCAAGCTAGTTAAGGCTTGGGTCTGAAACCTAAACTAATAATTTCCTTTGAATGTGCAGGGTGTCCGCTACAGTCCTATCACAAATACCTGGATTGTTAATAGTGGGGCGTCTAGGCACATGACCGGGAACTTGTCTCTCCTTTTCAATGTCAAACAAATTAAAGGAGGACATGTATCATTTGCAGGGAATAAAGGAGGATATCACTGCTCAGGCGAAGTGGGAAATCAGAAAGTCAAGTTTGATAAGCTCAACTACACTCAACAACTACAGGACAACTTGCTTTCAGTCTCCCAGATCTGTGACAAGGGCTTCAAAGTTGTGTTTGACAACAAGAAGTGCTACGTGCTGATAAAGGATTACGTTATCCCGTAGGACAAAGTCTTAATGTCAGCTTCAAGATATAACATTTATATGTCTTGGATCTATCAAAAGCCTCCACAACTAATCAGAAAGTTCAATGCTTCCTGTCAAAGGCAACAGAGAGGGACTCAATCTCTTGGCATAGGAGAATGGGACACATAAATCCAAGGAAGATGAATCACTTGATACAGAATGATCTAGTGAATAGAGTGAATGTCAAGAACTTCCAGCTAATTCCATTTAATAACAGCAAACAGACCAAGAAGTCTCACAAGGCAAAGAAAGTTAATTCCATAGACCTGCCTCTTGAGCTTCTACACATGGATCTGTTTGGTCCTGTTAGCACTAGGAGTATTGCTGGTGATTTGTACTGCTATGTAGTTACAGATGATTACTCCAAATTTTCTTGGGTGATGTTTCTGAAATCCAAATCAGATACATTTGAATCATTCAAATAGCTGGTAACTACTTTGAAATCACTCTACAAGCTGAAATTTAGACAGATTCGTTCAGACAACGGCACAGAGTTCAAGAACCAGTGGATGGAGGCATTCATTAAAGAAAAAGGATCGTATATCAATTTACGTCTGCTTACACCCCATATATGAATGGAGTTGCTGAGCTTAAGCATCGGAGCTTGATAGCGACAACAAGAATGATGCTTGCCAACTTGAAACTGCCTATCCAATTCTGGAACGAGGTAGTGGCCAATGCATGTTACACCCTCAATCGGGTCTTAGTGGTCAAACGTCATGGTAAAACATGTTATGAGTTGCTCTAGCGACATAAACCTAACTTAGAGTATCTCGAACCATTTGGTGCACTATGTACGTTGCTGAAGAAAACTTAGTCTGGGAAGTTCAGTGAGAAGGCTGAAGAAGGGATCTTCCTCAACTACAATATACTGGACAAGAGAGTTTATAACAACTCAACGAGTCAGGTAGAAGTGTGGTGCAACGTTGATGTTCAGAGATACACCACCCCCTACTGGAAAGGGACTTTCATTCTTCTTCGACTATGATTGATTCTTTAAGTCCTTCAACATACCTATCTCCCTTCTTGATGATAAGTTAACGACCAGAATGATGTCCGATGTCCTAGACACACCGCCACTAGATTCAACAGCATCATCTCCACAAGTTGAATCTTCTAATCCTTTAGGGGGAGCACTTGATGTAAGTGATTCCTCCTCTGATGATGAAAAAGTGGAGACTGAATAGACGGACCAGGGAACAGTTCCTACCAATGAACGTACACAAGCATCAAATCCTGATGCCTCTGATATTTCAGAACCTCATACTCCAACAACTATAGATCCTGAACCTGAGTTTAACAATCTGGATCATGAGGTGGCTATTCCAACAACTCCCGTATCTCGGCTAAATATTTATCATCCCTTGGAAAATGTCATTCGGGCTGTTAGATCAGGAGTACAAACCAAAAATCAGCTACGCACACTGATTGTGCCTTAGTAATGGAAGAGGGATACCTTCACAATGGAGCATATCATATTTTGTGTCTCAATTTGAGCCAAAATACATGATTGAAGTGTTAAACGATGAGGCATGGGTCAGTGCGATGCAAGAAGAACTCTTACAATTTAAGAAGTTAGGAGTATGGACCCTTGTGGATAGACCAAAAGGTGCTAAGGTGATTGGCACTAAATGGGTACTGAAATGCAAGAAAGATAACCAAGGGGTAATAATCAGGAATAAGGCCCGACTTGTAGTTCAAGGATTTCAACAACTCTAAGGCATAGATTATAATGAAGTGTTTGCACTAGTGGCTAGGATGGAAGCAATACATATATTTCTAGCTTATGCATCCTAAGTGAAAATCAAAGTTTATCAACTAGATGTCAAGAGTGTGTTCCTTCATGGTGAAATCCGTGAGACACTTTATGTCATTCAACCAAAAGGATTTGAGGATCCTTATCATCGGGACAGAGTTTACAAGCTTGATAAGGCTCTCTACGGGCTCCATCAATCCCCGAGAGCATGGTATGCGAAACTCTCAACTCATCTGGTGAAACACGGTTTTCGTAGGGGAGTTATTGACTGCATATTGTTCATCAAAGTAAAAGATGGTGACTTACTGCTGGTACAGATTTATGTTGATGACATAATCTTCGATTCTAAAAACGAAGAGTTATGTAAAGAGTTTGAATCTGTAATGAAAGCAGAAATTGAGATGAGTGCCATGGGGGAGATGAAGTTCTTTCTCGGGTTACAGGTGGTCCAAGGGGGAGTTTGTTGATACATATGTCCCTAGTTTATAAGCTTTATGTAAATGTTTTTCATGTCTTACACATATGTAATGAATGGGTTAAATAAAATATAATATGTAGTTGATGTTTATAATGTTTAATATTTCATAGTATTATTGTGTGCTAAAGTATAATGAACTTACTATATAGGTTTGAGGTTGTTGTGCATAGTTCTTAGTCAATAATGATTGAGAAATGTGTTCAAACTTAGTTGTATGAGTCTTCATGCAAATGGACCATGCTAATAGACCATACGCATGAATACATCATGCTAATGGACCAGTCGCACGACTGAACCAGGAGACTGGATCAGTTGCACGATTGAGACAGAAGATTGACTCAGTCGCACGACTGAACCTTCAGTCATGCATATGGATTAATCGCATGATCAGTCGCACGACTGAACCATGCTACTGGTTCAGTCATACGATTGGAAACCCATGACCTATAAAAACCACCTAATTCGTGGAAAAATGCAACACTTAGGAACACTTGAAGAACTTGAGAAACACTTGATACTCTTACGAACCCTAGCCGTCTCAAACATCCTAAGAAGCCTGTCCAACTTCATAGATCAATCCTGATCAATCTTTACTCTTTCATAGCATTTAGTTTCAATCTTAAATCGATCGGTAATTGTTCTCATTGATTGGATCGCCATCAAATAGGATTCCGCACTACTTGATTCGGTATAAAAGCATATGCTGTTAGTATTCCCTAAGTACACGGTCCTGACAGAAAGTAAGAAACACTTGCAAGCAAATGTATGGATGTTCACACCCAATGAAGGGTGTTAGCTCAACTGTGTGTGGGTTAGCTACCCTAAAAGGATGCATACTAGGGTCCAATCCTTGTGATTGACCATATGTATGGGATCCTTGCCGCTTCCCCAGGTACTGGAGTCAGCTTCGTGCATAATGTTCGAGGTCTATGAAAGACCACAGGTCTAGTAACCAGCTTCGTGTACAATGTTCGGGGTATAGCATATGGCATTGATCCAGAATGAAGAGAAAAGATAAGTGGTGAATGTACTTGCCCTAGGTACTAGAGTGAGTTTATGCACAATGTTTGAGGTCTATGAAAGACCTCAGGCCCAATAACCAGCTTCGTGCACAATGTTCGGGGTATTGTACATGTCATCGAAAGTAATGAATGTATGAATGAAAGTGAAGAAAGTGAATGAAAGTAACGAAAGCGAATGATAATGATGTACGATGAATGAAAGAAGGTTAACGAACGAATGATGAAGATAATAATATTATTATCTATGTGTACGTACGATGTGTGATCATGTGCAAAAATATAGTGTGATTTCGAAAGGAAGTAAAGAACTATTTTAACGAAAGTAAAGTATGTTTTATCTTAAAACTAGAACTCACTCAGCAACGCTGACTTTTATGTGTTTTCAGTTGGCAGGTAAAGGTTGTTGAGGATGGCATGGGGTGTCTACTTGGCTCGTTTTGGATGGCATCCATTTTTATAATGCTCTTGTGATGTAACGCAACAAGTATTTTGTAATCTGATAACGATGTATTATTTTGCAAAAGCTTTTATAATGAAATGAAATGTTGTTTTTAATGTTTCCGCTGCAATGTTTATTTAAGTTAATGTAAATATATATTTTATGAGCGATGATCGACCAGGTGTGAGCGTCCAAGATCGGGGCCTTACAATGATCGTATCTAAGCTCTCAAAAGAATCCATTGTGATCAATTGTATACTATCTAAAGAGCTTTAGCAACAAAGCATTAATGAGACATCAAATTTTTCTCAAGATAGAATTTATAACTTAATGTACATAGTTTTTAAGTGTGAAAAAGTGATAAATTGACTCACAAACGGATTAAAACATGATAAACAGCATGCGTAGTTGATTAATACTTTTATTTGAATTTAAGTGGTCAAACATAATTGCAATCAAGACTAGCATCAGAACACACTTCATCTAACAAAATCAAACAGGAAGAAGCTTAGTGACATATATGATCCCATTATATATACTTATATGCATGTACATTAACTCTTTTATCATGTTTTATTTCTTTTAGTTTAGTTTGTTTTATAACCTTTGGACTATCATATGCCTTTCATGCTATTCTTCTACATAAATTTATGATAAATGCAACATCTTATCATTAATCAAAAATTTAAAGGGAGTAGTTAATGCATGAAAATATAAAATTAGAATTTTGATAAAAATCAAAGCAGGAATTGAAGCTTGAGCACTAACTTGACTGCAGGATACATGAAGTTTTTCAAAATTTAAACCTTTTTGTGCACACTTGTCATGAAAACAAAGTCAAAATCGTCCAATAGCAATAAATGGTAACCTATGAGTTGATTAGGACTATACAATCAAAGAAGTTTAAATCTTTGCATTTTCAGCAACAAGAGAAGCTACATTGCATTTTACGCGTCAATAGAAGCTACAGTGGGAAATTAATAAAATATGACTATTCGTAGATTGGTAAACTACGGATGAGTTAATTTTTTATAAGTATAATCTAATTTCATATATTAGAAACCTATGAAAATTTAAATTATATTTCATCAAAATATAATTTTTAATTATAAGTTATCCGTAGATGATCTACGGAAGAACTAAGAACTATGGATACAGTAATTTGATGATAAGGATAGAGGGTCCCATTCATTAAATAAATAAAATTAATGTGTTCAAGTGAGTATAAATGATGTTTTAGACTTAAATATTCATTATTCACTTTTTCAGAGCACTTTTCAAACCTAAAAACGCATAACAAACCTTTCCCCCTTTCACAAACATTCAAAATTACCAAATTAAAACCTCAACAAACACATAATCTTGATCTCAGATCATTGTTTTGAAGGTAAAGCATGTCATAATAATCAATAATGAATTGTTTGATTCACTGTCACCATAAACCTATTCATATTCTCATATCTGTAATTTTGATTCTAATCTAACTTGATTATGTTCATGTATAGATGGCTAATCAATTTTCCAGAAAGCATAATGTATGTGCTTTTCTGAATGCAGACGACCTTGTATCAGAAGAGTGTCGAGATATCATCAGATTCGTACGACGATGAAGATTGTTCTATGCCCCGACGGTGAATCCAGTGATTGAGCAGTCACACATAGTTGATTTCTAGAACTCGGCTAGATGAATAGACCATCAAAAGGGTACTGCAGTTAGGAGGTCAAGAAATAGGTCACCCAGATGTCTTTGAACATGAGTATATTGAGAAGATTTTTATCTGATGGGTTATGATAGTGACTATGAAAGAGGAGAGATCAAGAAGGGCAAATTGTGCAAGCCTTATCAGTTCCTATGTCACACTTACCTTAAGTGTATCTCAAACAGGAAATCCGGATTAGATAGATTCTCAAGGCACATCTCTTCTGGAATCATAGGAATCTTTGAAGGAAGAACATATAACTACTCAAAGTATATTTTTGGATGTTTGTGTGACCAAATAAATGTACAGGAGGCGGATAAAATGTTCATGTTTCCAAGGCTCCTCCAACTGATCATTAATGTTGAGCTGCCTTGGATAGAAAGAGTAGGTGATGTCTTTGTACAAGCTCATTTGGGAAGATTTGTGCTAAACAAAATTAGTGGAAAGTATGAAGGAGAAGACATGCCCATGTTTGCACATGTGGTTGACCCGAATGCCAACATCCCACAAGAACTAATGTGGGAAGAACGACAAGATAGTTCTCCTACTAATACAGAGCAAGTCTTCTATTCACATTCTCCTCCTCAATCTCCTTTACACCACCATCCTCAATCTCCATAAATCCAATCACCAGCCAGTCAAAACACCCAACCAATCTCTCCAATTCATCGTCAATCACCCATTTATCAACAACCTCTAACTCCACAAAACCTATCTCTTAAGATTACTCATACATAACCCATCTTAGCTACCTAATCTCAAAACTGAATACACACTAGTGAGACTTAGTTAGTATCACAAGCAAGTACCATTCCACTCACAATCACCAACTCACAAACCCTTGGCATGTCTAACCAAACTAAACCAAAAACTCTAATCATTGATCCTCACCAACAACAACAGCCACACCAAGAGCAGGAAGATCAATCCGTTGAGTCCTGCTCCTCAACTAGCGTAGCCCCTAATGAAGTGATTGATGATAAGATTGGTGCTGAACATCAAGAAGGAGGAGAATAAGCTAACTATGTTGATGTAATTGCTTATCATGAAGAGGATCTAAGTGAAGATGACATCCTTATGAAGAAAAGTTACCTGGTGGCTGAGTATAACAAGTTAGTTATGAAGTCACACGAAAGAAAGCAAAGAATACAGGAGTTGAAGGGTGTGATAAAAGAAAAGATGATCAGTAGATAAAACAAGAAGCATCACTGAAAAGATTGAGAGAAGATGCTCAGACCAACATTGAAGTAACTAATGCATTGCATGAGCTGGTTGAAGAACTCAAACATTCTGTGAAGCATGAGAAGTCTAAAAAGGGGAAGCTGGCATTGGAAATTGAACAAGTAAACAACTCTCTCACTGCTCAGTTTGCTTTGTTAAAAGAAAAAGATGAAGAAATTGATGAGCTCAAGATGAAAATATGTATTCTTGAGTCAAATATTGCTCCATCAACAAAACAATCTAAAGAATCTGCTTAGACTTCAAAGCATCTCATTCAATACAACAGGAAGAGGAAGTACTTAGGTACTACACAGAAAGAGATTGATGTAGAATAATCTCCTAAACGATCAAGGCTTACATCTCCAGAGCACACTCCCTCAATGGATGTTTCCATTTTGAAGACTGCAACTTATGCTGAATCTGATCGTGATGCTAAATAGAAAGAACTAACTAAAGATAAGTCTCACCAAGAACAAGAAGAATTAAAGGCGATGATCTACTTACAACGAAAGACATATTGGAAGAGAGGCCTAAGTCAACCATGTTGATGACCCTTATCAATCATGGGTTTCCATATGACTTGGTTGAGAGGATGAATTTGAATGAAATGAAGGATCTATTGAAAGAATTTGAGCTTGCTAGGTTCATGATCCCTAATTGTGACTATGAAGCTTTCACAATATTTCAATCTATTCAGAAAATCAAGAAAGATTTGGGTCACCATGATACAGCAAAGCTTAGCAAATATAATATGACTTGTTGGCTATAGGGACACAACTACAAGATTCATGAGCTTAAGGGAAGAACAGTAGGTGAGCTAAGGAGGATGATGGAACATGTAATGGTTGTTGAGCTTGACACTGGGTGAGATTTAAGACTAAAGCTCCAAATTCTGCTGCTGAGCAAGATAACAAAGCCCCAGCTGAACCAATAACTATTGAAAGCAAAGATCAACACAAAGGGAAAGGAAACTTGATCAAAGAACCAAGAAAAGTGATCCCCGGGAAAGTATGGCCTCTGGGCATAACTGTGAGAGAGATCACTAAAGAAAAATCTTCTATAATCCAGGTGTTTGATCATATCACAACTCCCATTGTTGTTGAAGATAACAGGATTATGGCCTGGAAATATGACCCAGAGTGGGACTATGCACTTATCAAAAGAGTATCTGGAAGAGTTGAATAGTTCCACTTACTTGAATCAATCTTGATATTGCCTGATGCTGACATTAAAGACCTTGAAAGTCTGATCATCTCCAACTACCCAATAATCCTAAGAGGAAAAGATTTTTCTATGTTGATTAGAAAGTTGAAAACAAAGTTCAAGGATGATGTAATCAAGGAAGCAAGAAGGGAAGATGAGGAACAAAAGAAAAGACACCAAAGGGCAGGAAGATCAAACTCCAACTTCTCAACACTAGTTGATGATGAATTCTTAAGGAGAGTTGGATACACTAACCGAAAACAGCAGCCATCAAAGTCATTGAAGGAAATCAATACACTCTTCCCATAACTGAGTGGGGATATGTGGAGAAGACTAAAGAACTGGTGCTGATGAGAAATGAAGAAAAGAAGAAAGCTAAGAGTATAAGGTTGTTTGATCCAATTGAAATTAAACTTCTACATCCAAGCTACACTTCATACCTACATGATCAGTTCTTCCCAAAACTCAAAGATGCTCAAGCTCAAAATAACCTATGCCTGTACTTACATATCATACAAGTAATTGATAAAGTGCAAGCAAAAGCATATAAAAGAAGAAGATACGAGGCTGGGCTGCTGAAAGGAGCTGATATCAAGGAAGTACCTGAACTGAGAATGTCAGAACAAGATGAGCTGGAAATAGTCAATAATCAAAGTGTTGTGTAAACTCTAACAACAGAAGAAGATATTCTGGGATTAAGTTTTGAGACACTTCAAAAGATATGGAAAATAGAGATCAAGTACAAATACAATGATCAAACGGATTTAGTATTTTATTTCAACAAGAAGATGGTGTCAAGAATGGAAGAGCTTTTAGTTTTGAAGAGCTGATTACAGGTGTCTAAGCCTAAGGGAGAGTATTGTTAGATCTAGGAACAATAGGTCTAGATCCTTTTGTATAGGCTTAGAACTTTAATCAAAATTTGTAATGAATATTTGTAATTCATTATTTGGATGTATGCTTTATGTATATAGGTTAACCCATATGTGTGTTGATTTATGTGTATGATGGCAGGTAAAACATCATACTTAGTCAATTTGTGAAATTGACTAAGTGTAAGAAACATCTACGGATGAACATTTTTGTTCTTCCGTAGATATGTTTCTTATAAGACAAAACATCTGAAGATCTTCTACGGATGAATAACCAACTCTGGAGTTCAAGATAAGGATTCAAGTAAAGAGTTCGAGTGAAGACTCCTGTGGATGTGCAATCACCTGCGGAAGACAATCCAAAAACGAAGTCCAAACACTTGTATTTAAACAATACAAGCGTTACAAGTCAACAAGTTAACAAGACAATTTCGAATCTCAAGAGATCCGATGTTTCCTTAACAGAATCATAATTGTCTATAAATATGAGTTCTAGGTTTCACATCCAGAGGTGGACGGCAAAACCAGATGGCAAACACAAAAAGCATCACATCGATTCACACAATCAATCAAACACAAACCCAAGCAGCCGTCACATCAATACCTCACCAACATCAACACATTCAAAGCAATTGTTTTTATAGCATTTATCATTTATTCATCTGTAATCATTAATCAAATTTAATGAAATACATTTAAATCAAATCGTGTTTGTTTATTTATTGTGCTCGTATCATTGTGTTCATCATAATCAACATTTATTCTATTTTATATATATTTATAAAACAATTAAACATGGTTAATGTTCATTCCGCAATCATTAACTTGATTCCATTCTAACAATGGGGTTATGTATACGTAATAACAGGGTTTTGTATACGTAACAATGGACACTAGTGTTACATAACAACCTTCTTACATATACGTAGCAATAATGTTATGTATATGTAACAATAGTCTAATGTATATGTAAAACTGATGTTTAAATCTTCATCTTCTTCATTTTGAATACCAAGAACACAAACTAGTGTGTATATTTATGTATACAAAAGATCCATGATTTCATCCAATTTTCATTTGATTTGTTTGAAAATCATGATGAAAACAAATAAGAAATCACAAAAATCATGATCATGAATTCAGATATCATCAATTTGACACTCACAAAAAGACTGATGTGATTTTTCTTCAATTGGACTTCTAAACAAACATACACATCTTCATAAGTTACGTACACGTATGCAAAGCTATTGAACTTTTTATATTCGTTAAATGATTAAGATAATAAAGTGTGGACTGCTTGTAACAAAGCTTTAAATATTGAATCAAAATGACAATGTTGAAAGTTAGAATCTTATTAAAAGTCGTACTAACATAATTATTGTGGTTCATATTAGAGATGCAATGAACTGTGAATTATATATATATATATATATAATATATATATATATATATATAATATATATATATATGGTTCATAATTTTGGTTTTAAATTCATATGATAATTACATGATAATAATTATATTTATGGTGATAATAATATTATAAGAGAAAAAGAATCAGTGACTTAAAATACGAAAAACATTGAAAAAAACAAATGATAAATGATGAACTCATGAATTCAATTTTGGGATTGAAAATTTTGAATTAGTCAATCTAAAAACATGGGATTTGATTATAGAATCAAGTTACCACAATCAAATATATGTAACTTTTTTTAATATATTCTTATAATTTATATAGAAATTTAAAATAAATAAATTATGTGATTGGTTAGATATTGTTTTTTTGGTTTCTTTCTTCGAAATTTATGGTTTTCATTTGATCCCTGCTATATATTATATATATAGGTATATATATATATAGGTATATATATATACATACATATATATATATAGATATATATATACATACATATATATACATACATATATATACATATCATATATATATATATACATACATATATATAATATACATACTATATATATATATATACATTATATATATATCATACATATATACATATCATATATACATATATATATATATATACATACTATACATATACATATACATATACATAGACATATACATATACATACATATACATATACATATACGTATACATTACATATACGTATACATATACGTATACATATACGTATACATATACATATACGTATACGTATACATATACATATACGTATACGTATACGTATACATATACACATACACATACCATACACATACACATCACATACACATACACATACACATACACATACACATACACATACACATACACATACACATACACATACACATACACATAACACTACACATACACATACACATACATATACATATACATATACATATACATATACATTACATATACATATACACATATACATAACATTATACATATACATATAATATACATATACATATACATATACATCTACATATACATATACATATACATATACATATACTATACATATCAAATATACATATCCATATACATATATACATATACATATACATAATATACATATAACTATACATATACATATACTATACATATACATATACATATACATATACATATACATATACATAACATATACATACATATACATACATATCCATATACATATCAATAAATACATATACATATACATATACATATACCACATATACAATACATGATATACATATACATACTATATACATATACATATACATATACATATACATATATATACATATACATATATATAGATATGTATATATATATATATATATATTATATATATATATAATATATATATATATATATATTATGGTGCTTTTAGTATTAACTAGATTTTCATCCCCGTGAGTTGCATCGGGGATCCCATCATAATTCGAAATATCAAAATACAGTGGTCAAAACATGCCTTGATAGCTATACTCCCACTTAAACCCCAAAACGTCCCTTGTTATAAAAGCTATTATAATTTAATATTGTTAACTTATATTTCGTTCAGTTTGACATGGTACCAAACACAACGAATTTAGTATACGACGCTACAAATACTTCATTATAGATACAACTTTGTTTGCAAATAATTTATATTAAAAGGTTTAGAATACTAAAAAAAGTCGCATTATGTTTTTCATAAAAAAGTAAACAAACAAAATTATTAGAGATAAAATAAAAAAATAAAAAAAATAATTTGAAACAAGGTAGGGTTTTAATAGTAAAAATGTTACCCCAATAAAGTTTTAAGGCAAAATCGAAATCCTCTAAACTTTCATGCACCAATTATGTTGTTGTTCTTATATTAATTTTTGGGGGTATTCTAATTTTTTCTTAAGAGAATCGTAATACATTCTAATGGTTAAATTTTATTTTTTCTTAAAATTATCCTTTAAAACCTGAGGTCAGGCATAACCCGAGCTACCCCTGCCCCCTTAATAGATTCACCATGGATATTTGTCAAGGGGTGTGGTGTAACGCCTCGAATAATGTCTAAGCGAGTCAAATAATAATAATGGGCTTAGACGAGATCTTTCAATGGAAATAAGATGGATATGGGTTAAAGAACGAGTTAACTCTTCGGGATATGTGTTTGGCGAGTTTAAGGTCCCGGGAACGCCGGGTATATATAAACGGATCAGCTTGAGCAGCTCTCATTGCAACTCAACACTCTAGTTCTAGAGAGAGAGTAAGAGAGAAGTAGAGAGAATTGAAGATTCAAGGCTCGGTTGATCTCGGGATCGAAGATCGGTGTTCGTGGGCATCCAAACAACAAGAAAACACCAAGAATCTAGGTAAGAAACATCATTTAATCGTTGCTTTTGATGTAAACCCATATTCTAGGGTTGGGGTTTTAAAAGTGG